>PVKU01002533.1:0-222536 GCA_004027475.1 Anoura caudifer
TGATCAGATAAGAGAGAATGAAGTGACACGTTCCTGGAAGTCATATTTAACCATTTGTAGGTTCGATCACTGCCCTTACCCCAAAACCATGAATTCAAAAATATACCAGAATCATCAGTTTATTCTTTTCCAAACTCTCACTGCTTCAGAGCAAAAGTATTTGATACCTTCTTTAACAATTTTATCCTTTCTTCTTGCTCATATTTTTCACATTAAAAAACAGTGTGAATGATAATCTTCAGAATTTTTCTGAAGAGTGCATTTGTTTGAAATGTTTTGTATGCAACCTTACAAGCATTGAATTACTTTTTCTTTTTAACTGTGCATTGAACAGAATTGCTGTAAAGCTGAGCAAGCCAAATAACACATTTATTCTATCAACCTTACAAATATCTATCGAGTAACTATATGTAGCAATACAGTGTTACAAGCCAGTATGGAAATACAGGGGTGAGCAAAACAAACAACATACAAGTTTCCGTGCACTTGCATTCTAGTTGGGAGAAACATATGGGGAGAGAAAAGGAAACAAATTAACAAAATAATGGCAGAGCAACAACTCTTTTTAAAAATAAATTTGAGGCCTTTCAGATCAGGCCCTCGAAAGAGATGGTTGTGGTGCACACAGGGCCCAAGGCACAGGGCCCGAGGCACCGGGCCCGAGGCAAATATGGACACTGGTGAGCAGACACTGAATAAGAATGAGCTGAAAAGATGCCTGAAAACTGAGAAGAAAGTAGCAGAGAAGGACACCAAGAAGAAGGAGCTCAGTGTGAGACAACTAAGCCAGGCCAATGCTGCTGCCACCAACTCCACCACTGACAACGATGTGGGTGCCGAGGAGAAGGGCCTGGGCCCAAACCAATGCCACAAGATCCGCAGCCAAGCAGCCCACTGGCCAAAGGTCAGTTCGGAAGACCAGCACCCACACAACTTCCATGTAGACATCTCGCTCACTCAGTTCATCCAGGAATATAGTCGGCTGCAGCCTGGGCACCACCTGAGGCACCACCTGAGGCACGTCACCTTAAAGGTGGCAGGAAGGATCCATGCCAAAAGAGCTTCTGGGGGAGAGTTCTTCTTCTGTGACCTTCAAGGAGAGGGGGCCAAGTTGCAAGTCATGGCCAATTCCAGGGATTATAAATCAAAAGATTTTACTCATATCAATAACAAACTGCATCAGGGAGACATAACTGGGGTTCAGGGAATCCCGGAAAAAACAAGAAGGGTGTGCTGAGCCTCATTCCTGTGAGATCACACTACTGTCTCTTGGCCTGTGTATGTTACGTCATCCTCACTCTGGCCTCAAAAACAAGGAAACACGATATATCGTCAGGTACTTGGACTTGATCCCAGGTGACTTGGCGAGGCAGAGATTTATCATGCACTCTAAGGTCATCACACTTATAAGAAGTTTCTTGGATGGGTTGGGAATCCTAGAGACTGAAACGCCATGATGAATGCCATCCCAGGGAGCTGTGCCCAAGCCTTTTCTCATCTGCCACCATGAGCTGGACCTGAGTGTACGTGAGAACTGTCCTGGCACTCTTCCGTAGGATGCTGCTGGCTGGCGGCATTGACAAGGTTTACGAAATTGAACACCAGTTCCAGAACGAAGACAGTGATTTGATTCACAGTCCTGAGTTCACCGCCTCTGAGTTCTACCTGGCCTACGCAGACTATCGCAGTCTCATGGAAATCACGAGGCAGGTGATTTCACAGATGGTGGACACATTACAGGCAGTTATGAAGTCACTTACCATCTAGATGGCCCCAAGGGCCAAGCCTATGTGACTGATTCACCCCATCCTTCTGGAAAATCAGCATGTAGTAGAGCTTGGGGGTGAAGCTAACTAACCAGACACTAACTTCTTCTAAATTGAACTTGCAAAATTCTTGATATCTGTGTGGCAAAAGCTGTTGAATCCCCTCCACCTGGGACCACAGCCATGCATGGAAGTGGCATCGACCCTACATTTGTCTGTGATCACCCACAGACAATAGCCCTTTGGCCAAATGGCACCACTCTACAGAGGGTCCGCCTGAGCCCTGCAAGCTTTTTGTCATCAAAAACGTAAGGAAATTTGTCAGGGAATACGTAATGCCTATAGCAACCCGAATGACCTCATGAGGCAGCAGTAGCTTTTTGAAGGACAGGCCAAGGCCAAGGCTGCTGGCAATGATGAGGCCATGTTTACAGACAAAACATGTTCTGCACCACCTGGACTACGGGCTGCCCCCTGCAGTGGGCAGGGGTACAAGCATCGACTGAGTCATTGTGTTGCTCACAGACTCCAATAAAATCAAGGAAGCGCTTCTGTTTCCTGCCGTGAAACCATAAACAAAAAGGAAAATGTAGCAGTTGCTGATACATTGGAAAGACCAACAGCTGGCACTTCTGTCTCGAAAAGAAGAATTGCAAGTCACATAATTCAGCGTCTTTGCATTTCTGCAGAAGACCAAGGACTGCAAGGGAATTCTTGTATGCTGCTCTCCATTTGACTATCACAGTTCAGTCCCCAAAAGAGAGAAAAGGAATTAAGAATTTCTATTTTACTCCTTGTTACCAAATAAATTGTTTGTCTCTAAAGAAGGAGGAGGAGGAGGAAGAAGGGAAGAAGAAAGAACAAAAAAATAAAAACTAAAGCGTAGTGATGTTTGTGGTAGTTTCTGCACAAGGTAGAATTGTTTTTGACAGGGTGATCAGGGAAGGCATCCCCAAGGAGGGGACATTTGAGCTGAGAGTAAATGTTGACGAGAAGAACTGGAGGTCCAGCTATCTAGGCAGAGAGTAGTACAAATGCAGAGAGCTGGGGTAGGAACAGGCCTGGTATGTTGCAGGTCAGGAAGAAAGCCAGCACAGGGAAGCATCCACCAAACAAGGCTGGGAGGAAAGACTCGGTCAGGGCCATGGACCACAATTTAGATTTCATTTTTTGTAAAATGAGAAATCATCAGAAGATTTGCAGGAGGAAAGTAACAGGGTCTAAATTTATTTGAAAGATCATCTTGCCACCTGATTATAGAGGGGACACCAACTGAGTTTATGAGATGTCCGTAGGAGGCTTTCAGGTCAATGAGATGCCTGTAGAAGGCCTTGAGTTCCTTTATCTGCCTGAAGTAGTACCATGTGGTTCATGAAGAGCTGTCTAACTAATGACTGTGTTACATCTTCATAATATGGAGCAGGAAGTAGGTTATTAAGAAATTAGGCAGACTTCCAGCCAAGATACAGGTGTAGGTAGATATACTGTACCTCCTCGCACAACCAAAATTAAGGACAACAAAAATTTAGAAACAAAAAAAATCAGAACTGACAGGAAATTGAACTGTATGGAAGTCTGACAACCATTCACACAGACCGGTAAGAGGGGCAGAGTTGGCCACCACTGGAGAGGGGTCGCAGCAGGAAAAAGCAGTGGTTGGTGGTCTGGGTACGCAGGTGGCAGCAGGCAGACCCAGTGAGGTGCTCAAGGTGGCTGGCTGACCACAATCACACATTTGCACACGGATAAACCAGGAGAAAATGGGGAGCAAGACAGACCTCAAAACCCAGGGCTCCAGTGCTGGGAAATAAAGCCTTGAAACAATGATTGAAAACACCGGTGGGGGTTGAGGTGCCAGGAGAGACTCCCAGCCTCACAGGAGACTTCATTGGAGAGACCCACAGGGTCCTAGAATGTACACAAGCCCACCCACCTGAGAATCAACATCAGAGGGGCCCAGTTTGCTTGTGGGAAGCTGCAGAAGGGACTGAAATCTGAGAGAGCGGAGCAAGCACCATTGTACCCTCTTGGACCCTGCCCCCACATACAATATCACAACCCAGCAACTGGGTTGCCCCACTTTGGTGAACACCTAAGGCTCCGTCCACCCCTCATACACAACAGGCACGACCAGACCCACCCCCCCTCAAAAATGGCCCAAATGGAAGAAGAGATCAAAGCCCCAGAGCAAATACATCTAAGTGATGAAGAGATAGCCAACCTATCAGATGCACAGTTCAAAGCCCTGGTGATCAGGATGCTCACAGAATTGGTTGATTTTTGTCACAAATTAGATGAAAAAATGAAGGCTACAATAAGTGAAATGAAGGCAAATGCACAGGGAACCAATAGTGATGGGAAGAAAACTGGGACTCAAATCAATGGAGTGGACCAGAAGGAAGAAAGAAACAACCAAACAGAAAATAAGGAAGAAACAAGAATTCAAAAAAAATGTGGAGAGGCTTAGGAGCCTCCAGGACATCTTTAAACGTCCCAACATCCAAGTTATAAGGGTACCAGAAGGGGAAGAGGAAGAGCAACAAGTGGAAAACTTATTTGAATAAATAACAAAGGAGATCTTCCCCAATCTGGCAAAGGAAATAGACTTCCAGTAAGTCCAGGAAGCTCAGAGAGTCCCAAAGAAGTTGGACCCAAGGAGGAACACACCAAGGCACATCATCATTACATTAGCCAATATTAAAATGAAGGAGAGAATTCTAGAAACAGCAAGGGATAAGGGGACAGTCACCTACAAAGGAGTTCCCATCAGACTGTCAGCTGATGTCTCAAAAGAGACCTTACAGGCAAGAAGGGGCTGGAAAGAAGTATTCCAAGTCATGAAAGGCAAAGACCTACATCCAAGATTGCTCTATCCAGAAAAGCTTTCATTTGGAATGGAAGGGCAGATAAAGTGCTTCTCAGATAAGGTCACATTAGAGGAGTTCATCATCACCAAGCCTTTATTATATGAAATGTTAAAGGGACTTTCCTAAGAAAAAGAAGATTAAAAATATGAACAGTAAAAAGACAGCAAACTCACAATTATTATCAACCACACCTAAAACAAAAGCAATCTAAGCAAACAAGTAGAACAGGAACAGAACCACAGAAATGGAGGGTTAGCAATAGGGGAGTGGAAGGAGGAGAGAGGGGGAAAAGGTACAGAGAATAAGTAGCATAGATGGTGGGTAGAAAATAGACAGGGGGAGGGAATGAAGGGGGGAAATGTGACAACTGTAATAGCATAATCAATAAAATATATTTTTTTAAAAAAAGAAATTAGGCACAGGCCCTGGCTAGTGTGGCTCAGTGGATTGAGTGCCAACCTGTGAACCAAGGGGTCGCTCATCGCTCGTTCAATTCCCAGTCAGGGCACATGCCTGGGTTACAGGCCAGGTCCCCAGTAGAGAGCACATGAGAGGCAGCCATACATTGATGTTTCTCTTCCTCTCTTTCTCCTTCCCTTCCCCTCTGTCTAAAAATAAATAAATAAAACCTTTAAAAAAAAAGAAATTAGGTACAAATTAGATAATTAAACTGTTACCGAATTTATGACTTTGTCTCCAATCACATGTGAGACTTTGGATCTGTCCACATTCATGCAAAATCTCTGAACTTTCATTTTTCTGGCTGTTAATAATAAGGGCAGTAAAACGAGGGTTAATATTTACTAAAGCTGTGACCCATAACTCCAAGTTTTTAAACCAGCAGAAAGTGTTTTACCAGCAATCAAAAGAATGTCAGGCTTACCTTCTTAAAAGCTATAGCTTCTGATTTTTCCTAATTTCTTTCCTCATCTGTAAGGTTAAATTGGAGAGAAAGAGCAGAGTTTTACTGAGGGCCTTGTCTCATCACCATTTTGCAGAGAAGAAAACTGGAGTTCACAGACATCGAAGCTTCAGCGTGTCGGAGGCTCCTAACATATTAGGCGTGAAGTAGGATCCGAAGCCAGCTTTGTCTTCCACTGAACGTATGCTATCCCTCCAATGCAAAGGCCTGGAGTGCAGTTGATCGAGGAGTAAGAAGAAGAAGGACCTCCATAACAGACCTGAGAAGACTGAGTGGTGGGTACCCGTGTAAGCTTTGTGTGCGGAGGCTCAGAAGGGGACAGGGGAGACTGAAGGGGACACTGGAGGAGGGAAGGAGGGGATGTGGTGGCAATAGATTGTAGGTCTACCAAACATGATTGTGAGATCTTTAGTTGATGTCATCTGCCCTACCCTACTGCTACTCTTCCTTATTTCTTGTAACAACAGCCCTCTTAAACACATTAGGCTATTATCCCGGGAAGAGTCCATTGCACTCCCTGAGTTCCCCTGACCACTTACTGAAACCGATGACACTCGCAAAGCTCCAGTCATCTAGCTCAAGCAGTCAACAAATGTAATTTCCCCTGGGAGGGGCTATTATCTTCTTACCCTATTAGAAATATGAATATAGCATCTGAGGCAGTTAGCTTTTGCTGCATAACAAACCATCTCCAAACACTGAAGTTTAAAACAATTGTTTATTATTTTTCACAAGTCTACAGGTTCGCAGGTAGTTCTCCTGGCCTGGACCAATTATTAGTCAGGTGTCTATGGTCAGACAGCAGGTCGGCTGGGGCTGAGTGGTCTGTGATTGATGAAATGACTCAACTCTGCTTTGCATGGTCTCACTTGCTGCATACCCCTAACTCAGACATGTTGTCAGGATGATGACAGAGAAGCCAGAGAGGAAGCAGAAATATTCAAGCTTTTTGAGGTTTAGACTCAAAACTGTCTTATTACTTTTGCCACATTGTACTCCAACCCAAGTTAGAAACTACAGTCAACAAGCAAAGAGGATGGATACATACAGGCCATTAAATTAATTGAGGGCATCTATGCCTTCAATCTAACACAGAATAGGAGAGTAAACTTTGATGGGAAGAGTAGGAAAGGGAAGATAGAGAATAAAAGTTACTTGCATTCCTAATCATCTCATGCTCTATTATCTAGTCTTGTCCTCAAGCAAATAGTACTCATCTTCCTCAGTTGTAAATCTCCATCCTGGTATTTCCTGTGCAAGTTAATCATCTCCTCACATACATTTTGTTTTGCAATGGTCTTCGATTAAAATTAAGTAAATACTTAAAAACATTTAATCCTTTGCGTTCAGCCATTAGATTTTTCTTTGACACAGAGTAAAAATACTTTAATGTCCTTTTATTATTCTTATAATTAATGAACAACTTTAGTGTTTGCATGAATGACATGGTGGAATAGCAATTAAAAAGGAAGAATAAAAAAGACCAACTTCCCTGTGAATTCACCAGTTTATCATCAGTAAATATTTATTGAGCCCCCACAGTGAAGAAAGAACCATGATATATACATTATATTACACGTGTAACAAAAACATATTCTGATTATAAAAAGCACAGATGAGACATGGATGATCAAATATTGATAATATCACTTGACAATGAATATCAGTTGTTGTGTTAGGTATGTTTAATTTAAATAATGTGTAATCATGGATTTAAAGGCGTAAACTGAAGAGCATTTAGGGAAAATTAGGGTGGAGCCTTTGAGGTAGCATATACTTACTACCTTCTAAAGTGAGGAAAAGTGTCAGGACTGAAGTAAGACGTAGGTCATCACTAGTAAAGGGTTAGTAAAAGTGACCCATGCCAGCATCAAGATAAGATAAAGCTCTTGAGGTGAGTAGATGCTACCTCAGGCGACACACAGAATGTCTCTGTGGTCATTTGCTGGCCCACAGATGTGGGTTTCAGGTGTGGTTGATCCGGTCCCTCTGAGCAGACTCAGAGAGAGAAATCCTCAGAAGAGAAGCATGCCACTGGCTGAAAGGGCTGTCATTGGCCAGATCATGAGTCAACTTACCGCTGCTTCCTGGTCCTCCCCAGAGTTTCTGGAAGAGCTGCTGGCCTCTAGGAGATGTGGAGAAGACAGCAGGCGCTGCCAGAAAAGAGCAGCCCCCAGCAGATGTTCCAAGCACAGTTCAGGCCCTGGAAGACCATGTGCCTGAAGAAAGCAAAAATGGATGCAGACCTGAAAATGTGAGTGACAGGTCTCAGACCTGGAAAAAAACAATTGAGAATAGAAAGCTGCCTCTTTGCTATATGAAAGGTCTTTTTGGTATCTCACAAACAGAAAGTCTCTACATGGAAGAGGTCTTTGGTTGTCTGTTGGGGGCATTTTTCGTGTTTATCATCAAGGGCTTGAGCAAAAACAAGAGTGGTCTCACATGCGTTAACGTACTTGGAACCTGGCACAGTGCGTTTTGCTGATAGGTTTATTGCATAGAAGAACTGGCAGAGTTTGAGGTTTTTCGTGTTATGCAAGCTGAAGAAAGAGAACTCAAGCAGGGGGAGACAGTGAGCAACGCTCGCAAAGGCTTCAAACCTGTAATTGTGATCTAGGACTCCATTTGTTCCGGAGACCTTGGTGTTGCCCAGTTCAGGGAAAACGAGATTGTAACACACTTGCCCCGTCACACTTGCCGCGTTGACTCTGTAAGATCTGGTTTTAAGTTCCTTTTAATCTAGAAAGATAGGTTTGGTTTTAGGTTAAATTTTTTTGACTTCCTTGTAAACAGACATTATAGGTTACGCTTTTGGTTTTTTAGCTTTTGCTTTGTTTCCCAGTTTAAATTGTGTACAACTACTAGCAGAGTACCAAGTACATGCAGATAGTTAACTTTTTAAAAAGTTCCTCTACAATTCCAACTGCAATTGCTTAAATAAACCTCAAAGAATCCTATCTTCAAAGGCAAGAAAATTGTATGGGGAGGTTATTTGGCTCAGCCCAGACCTGGGGCAATAAAGAGAAAGCCTCCAGAAAGACTCATGAAGGCGTACCCATGCATACGCACGGACACTGGGAAGGCAAACCTTGGGCATGAGGCACAATGGGGACAGAAAATGTAAGATAAAGTGTCAATGGGCTGAGGAGTCTAGGTATGTGCTTTGTTTCTTTCGGAGAGAGACTGTGTGGAACAGCGGGAAGACACGGGGCTTTGGCTTCCACAGACCTGCCTTTGAATGCCAGCTCTCTCTCAGAGCTGCCGTTTCACTGAATGTGTGCACTAGGAAAAGAGACCATTTCTCTTGAGTCTGGTTTTCTCATCTCCAAAACACTGAGAAATATACCTATTGCCTGGCATTGTTAAGAGGATTAAATGAAGTTCCTTTCCACTCTTTACCTCCCTCCCTGAAAACCTACAAACACTGGAACCAAGTCTCTAACGGCCCAGCCCAATCACCAAGCCCCACCCTATGCCAGAGAGTTTACACAGGTGCATAGGGCAGATGTCAAATTCAAACTCTGGTTTACGAGAAATCTCAAAATAACATCTGACCTGTCTAGGCTAAATGCTCACTGTGGCTGTGGAGGAGGTGGTAATATCTGTGTTTCAGCCTCCCGGTTTTCTCACTCACAAGCCGTGAAACGTGGGATAAATTCATTAAACTCTCTGTGCCTCTAAGCCTTTTCTTCTGCAAAATTAGGATAACTCCTTTATGAAATCATTTCCAGTACTGCACACAAGCACGACCTTTAAAAAACTCGTCCAACTTGCTACCCAATTGGGTCATTTTCTGCATTTTTTTTTTTAACTAGCAGAGAATATTTTTCATTCAGTTATTGGACATGTGCATTTTTTTCTTCCATAAATTGCATGCTTTCAACCTGACTCACATCTTAAAAGATCCTATGAGCTAAATTCCCAAGACTAAACTCTCACAAACAGCACCATCTCAGTCTCCTCTTCTGAATTCAGCCTAGACTCAGTCCTCGTCACTGTTTGAAAAGAATTGCAGGATGATCGCTAAAGGGAGTCAACAGTAACATAGGGATGTATTAGTGCCTGAACTCTTCCTCTTAGTTCATGCTCTTCTGAATGCCTAAAGATTTTGAGAGAAATCATCCTTGTGTCTTCCTTGTTTTTACCATTGTTACAAATAGGTGAAATAAACAACCACCAAAAAAGATACAATTTCAGAGTTATCCAGAAGAATAAAGGGGAAAATACCAAAAATCTTGGCCCTGGACTTATGTAGACATATATTTAAAAAAATTAAAAACATGTCTTTAAAGGGAACAGGGATGATCAAATTCATCAATTGTGAATAAGTTTCTAATTATATGGTTTAAAGTAATTATATAGCCAGAAATAAACCCTAACATTTATGGTCAATTCATTTTCAACAAAGGGGACAAGACAATTCAGTGGGAAACAAATAGTCTTTCCAACAATAGCACCCAGAAAACTGGCAAAAGAGCAACGTGCCAGGACCACATGCAAAAGAACGAAGTTGGACGCCTACCTCACAGTACACATAAAAATTGACCCGGAGTGGATCAAAGATCTTACACTTATACAAGTGCTAAAACTATAAAATTCTGGAATCCATAGGAGTAAATAAATCTTCATGACCTTTGGTTAGGCAATTATTTCTTAGGTACAACGACACAAGTACATGTGATAAGAGATAAGATTGATAAATTGGACTTTATCAAAATTAAAAACTTTTATGCTTCAAAAGACACCATTAGCAAAGTAAAGAGAGGAGGTATGAGTGGAGACTAGATGAAAGAAAGTGAAGAGACCAGCCAAAAAACATATATGCATGACCCATAGACACAGAGAACAGTGAGGTGATAGCCTGAGGGAAATGAGGGGGAGGGCTGGATGGAGGTAGGCAAAGGGAGAAAAATGGGGACAACTGTAGTAGTGTAAACAACAAAAATAAAGTTAAAAAAGTAAAGAGACAACCCACAGAATGGGAGGAAATATTTGGAAATCATATATCTGATGAGGACTTGTATTCAAAATATATAAAGGACACGATTCAATAATAAAAAGACAAATAACCCAGTTCAAAAATGGGCAAGGAATTTATTTGAATAGCTTTTTCTCCAAAAGATATATAAATGGTCAATGACCACAGAAAAGATGCTCAATATAATCAGTATTAGGAAAATTCAAATTAAATGCATAATGAGATACCGTTCCATCCACTGAAATCACTCTAATCAAAAAGAAAAATAAATAAGTGTTGGCAAGCACATGGAGAAATTGAAACTTTCATCCGTTGCTGACTGGAATGTGAAATGTTATGGTACCTTTGGAAAATAGTTTGGCAATTCCTCAGAAAGTTAAAGAGATCAATTTTATTCCTAGGCATATAACCAAAATTATTGAAAATACATGTCAACAGAAAACATGCACACAATTTTCCATAGCAGCATCGTTCATAGTATCTAAAAACAGAAACAATCCAAATATCCATCAACTGAAGAGCAGATGAATTAAGTGTGGCCTATCCGTACAATGGCAGGTCATTTTGGTCATCAAATGGATGGAGGACTGATGCAGGCTACAGCATGGATAAAACCGGAAAGCGAGCCAAGCCGAAGAAGCCAGGCACAAAGGATCACATGTAGTGTAATTCCCCTCGGTGACATGTCCAGAATAGGTACTTTCTCTGTGACAAAAGGCACAGTAGTAGGCTAGTGGTTGCCTAGGGCTGAAAAAGGGAGATGTAGGGGAGATGACAAGTAATTCCTAGTGGGTATAAAGGAGCGATGAAAATGCCCCAGAATTAACTGCAAACCAGTAGTCACAAAATATGTAAATGTACAGTACAGCGTAGGAAATATAGTCAATAAAATTGTAATAACTATGTAGGTTGCCACCGGAAATATTGTGGCAACAATATTTCGTAAAGTATATGATTATCTAATCACTATGCCATACACCTGAAACTAATACAAAATAATACTGAATGTAAACTGTAATTGAAAACTGAAATAAAAACAATTTGCTAAGAGAGAACATAAATGTTCTTGCCGCCCTTGTTGGTGTGGCTCAGTGGAGTGAGCACCAGCCTGTGAACCAAAGGGTCACCTGTTCGATTCCCAGTCGGGGCACATGCCTGGGTTACAGGCCTGGTCCCCAGTGGGTGGGGGGGGGGGATGTGAAAGAAGCAACCACACATTGATGTTTCTCTCCCTCACTTTCTCTCTCCCTTCCCTTCTCTCTAAAAATAAATTTTAAAAATCTTTTTTTAAAAAGAGTTCTTGCCAAAAAAAAAAAAAAAATGAAATGAAAATAATGTGAAAACAAAGAGAAAATGTTTTAAAATTAGATGACGGTGGCTAGGCAACACTGTAAAAATGTACTGAAAACCACTACATTATACACTTTAAACTGGTAGATGTTGTGTTATATAAAAATCTCAAGCTGTTTTTAACACCTTCAAAAAACAGTCACTTAAAATAAGGCCATATGATTTTATTATAAATGTTGGTAATAATGATGGCAACACCCCCCCCCAGCGCTTATGTGCCAGGCAATATTCAAAGTTTTTACAAATATTAACTAATTTATTTTCCCAATAAACCTATTAGGTACGTACTATTATTTTTCCCATTTTACAGATTAGAAGATTAAAGCTATCAAGTGGCATTGTAAGAATTCAAACACAGAGTCTGTGTTTTTAAGAAAAATGTTTTCTGGCCCTGGAATCCAATAGCAGGATAGTGGGAAGGGATCCCTGAAATTCAGAGAACTGGGGAAATTTTTAAATATGCTAATTCATGAGAAATTAGCCTAAGAAAGATAAGAGTAGAATCACAGATTTTTGCTACGTCAATACCAATGGAAAATGAAAGGTTGTAGATGGCATGACTGTGTCCCTCACTCCTTGTCCTGTATGAAGACAGTATGAAACACGGGTGGCCTGCTGCGGGGAGTCCCGGGCGTGTTTCCATTCTCCCACAAGTTACAGGAGGAGGAATTCCGCAGAGCAGCCTGGTGTGAACAGGGGCCAGAGTACCAGGCCAGGAGGGAAGAGAGGGGCAGGAGGGCAGCCCTGGCTCTGCCACATATTATTCGTGTGACCGTCAGTAGTCACCCACGTTCAGACAACAGATCTGTAACACATCTTCACCAGATGCTTCCCAGGGTTCCTGTTTTAAAATTGCATCCCCTACCACCCAGTTCCTAGACTAACCTTGAAAACAGCTTGGCCGGTGTTGTGTTTGCTCCCAACCAAATCTTTCTCAGACCTGTTTCTTGGATTTTTCCAAAGATGTCTTTTCTGTATTTCTGTCAACTACTGTGGCTCCTGGAGCTCCCCTAGGGAGAGAGAGAACAGAAAAATTGGCCTTTTTGTTACTCTTGGTTCCTCATTTTGAATGATAAGCCCCTTGAAACAATAAAAATTGATGCTGTAAATGTTGGATATATTTCCAGGATTACCAAACTATTTGTCTACTCTTGAGGGTAAAACATAATTTTGATAATGCTAAAATGTTTATTGTGACTGATTATTTCTGGGGGCTGAGATTCACAGATGATTTTGTAATTTTCTTCTTTATATTTTGTGCATTTTGTTTTATAAACAAAAAAGTGTATATTAAAAAACCTTATGGCTATCAACCGATTTCTCAAAAGAAACCTTACCGGCAAGAAGGGGCTGGAAGGAAATATTCCAAGTCATGAAAGCCGAGGGCCTACAACCAAGATTACTCTCTCCAGCAAAGCTATTATTTAAAATTGAAGGTCAGATAAAGTGCTTCCCAGACAAGGTAAAGCTAAAGGAGTTCATCATTACCAAGCCCTTATTTAAAGGGATTTATTTAAGGAAAAAAAAAGATCAAAACTATGAACAATAAAATGACAACAAACTCACAACTATCAACAACTAAACTTAAAAAAAAAAAAAAACAAGCTAAGCAAATAATAGAACAGGAACAGAATCACAGAAATGGAGATCACATGGAAGGTTATCAGTGGAGAGGGGGAGGGGGGAAAGGTACAGGGAATAAGAAGCATGATTGGTAGGCACAAAGCAGACAGAGGGAGGTTAAGAATAGTATAGGAAATAGAGAAACCAAAGAACTTGTATGTACAACTCATGGACATGAACTAAATAAAGGGAAATGCTCCAGAGAGGGGGCATTCAGGGTGGACGGAGATGAAGGGGGAGAAAAGGGGACAACTGTAATAGCATAATAAATAAAATATACTTTATAAAAAGAAAGGCAATTAATGCTACTGAACTGTGTATATTTTACCACAATAAAAAAATACAAAGAAAATCCCTTATGGGGACATTAAAATCGTATGATATTCGTAAATATTCCTGTGGAAAGAATTGCAACAAAGGCAGATTATACAATAACTACAATGCAGTTTTTCAGAATATAATGCTATTTAAATCAAAGAACACAGTTATTTAAGTCTGATAACTCTGGGGCCAAACTCTTACATTTTATTAAACACCAAAGTTGGGTGTTTAAATGTTTGCAGTGATGTGAGTAAGTTAGGGCACATTGGCTCAAAAGAGCTCATTCTCAGAATCTCTTTCCCAAGTTCTGTCCAGTGGCACCACGTTGGTAGCTTGAAGTCAGTCATGCTGAAAGTATTTTGACTCCAGAAATTGGCAAATACTGCAAATCAGAGCTCCTCCACCCTGGAAAACCAGTTTACCAGCACACCACTGTTTAAATAATAAATATATCAATAGGTAGAAAATTTATGCTAACATAACGTTTAAACTGTCTCAACTCATTTTTTACATTCAGTCACACCCAAATGAGAGCAGTGAAAAAACTTGCGCAAGTGAGTGGCAGGGCTGGGATAAGTATATGGGTCTTCATAGTCCTTTCCCTTGCGTGACAAAGACCGAATGCACCAAAGGAAAGATTGCCTTAAGTCTGACGTTGCCGTGTCTACTAGAACTGCAGTATCAACTTTCTAATCTTTCTGGAGGTTCAACTCCTTCTACAGCTACCAACTGCTGCAGATACTAGTAGTTTTCTGTCCAGGGAAACGCTGTGGTCTCTCTGCCTCCTCTCAGAGAAGGGCTCCCACCTTTAGGGCAGGAATTCATCTCCTCTCCAACAGTCACTGCAAAACACAGAGTAAAGGAGATTGTGGCCAGTGGAAGGGACTTTGGATATGATCTAGTCCATCAGTTAGATTGGAACAGCTCAGGCCGCTTGCTGGGGGCATTAACACCAACGTCAGCGTTCCACGGGCCCAAATTGTTACACTTGGCTCTCCCTCTCAGATTAGATCTTCCACAAGCTACCTGCAGACACACAGCTAATGTCGCATTAGGGAGGAAATCACGGCTTCCAATTAGATCATAATAGGACTTCACTCAACATTAGCAAAATATAACCAGTTGAAATCATAATCTTCCTCCTCCTCAACCACAATATCTTCTGAATGCTTACTATGCGCAGATTTCATGCCTAAACTTTACATTATCAGCAAGTCCTCACAGTGGCCTTTTGAGAAAGATATTACGATCATTACTAATTTTACAGAGGCTAGGAAAGGTTAAGAACCTTTCTAAAGTAACACAGCAAGGAAATGATGAAGCTGCCCATCCAATCCAGGCAACGTGCCCCCAACCCCACTCTCTAAACCACAACGTCACACAGCCCACTCCAGGAATGTGGGAACATTCATCCAAACACCACTTCTCCACCTATGGCTGTTCCATGATAGAGTCTGAATCTCCAGCTCACTTTGCCAGACCCTATGCTTCTTTGCCCAAATGGCAGTAGTATGGGCTGAGTATACAAACTAATTTCTTTAATACTAGCCTGAACACAGCAAAATCCAGCAGACAAATCTTAATGCACAAATATCCATAATGTCACCTAACTGTAGAGGAAATTTCATTTATTTATACATGGAAATTTATATTCCATGCCTCTGGAAATCTCAGTTTTCAAACTCTGCTTATCAGTGTTGTCAGTTTGGGCTTCTGCTTCAACATCCAAGTCCCACGCCTGTAGCAGGCGGAGGGGAATCTACAGGCCTGGCTTCCCCACCCCCTCTCTGGGCCAGCTAGCATCAGTAGGTATCTTAGTTCCTTATTTGTGGAGTTCAGAATGGTCAGATATAATAACCAAAGATTATCATCATTGCACAAGATTAAATTCTTAGAGTTATCTATGGACCTTGTTTCACTGAAGGAAAAAAAAAATCCTACAGTAAAACTTTAACGAGTAGACTTTAAGGAAAGAAAATTAGAGCTAGAGAAGGCTTTCGACATCACCTAGGCCTGGGGTTTCAAATTCAAATGCAGGTAATGAGAACAAGTGAAGCGTGTCAGGCAGAGTGAGCAACGAGAAGACCGCGGACCGAGGCAGCTGCAGGGTTCGGCCATGTCACCAGGGAGCACTCCGAAATGCCAGGCAGCTCTTGTCAGTCATACTCTTTCTTGCCAGATCTGATTTTCCAGTCAAGGCCAGATGACCACATTTTATATAAAATGTGTTTAAAATTTTCTACTCCTAATACATGGTAATGGCCAACTAGAACATGGCAGCCCGCCAAATCCAGCCCAGGACCTCTTCATTTGGTAGAAGAGGGGCAAACTCTAGAGGTGTTAACTAAACTTACCAAGTGTGGGGGGTGGGGGGCAAATTCATTATTCTCTTTTCTATGTCAGACTTCTCTTTTGCAATCTCTATTTATAAAGATGTAACATCGTCACTTATTGGACAGCATCAGAAAAATGAGATACTCCAGTCATCGGTGGTCATACTTAAAATTGCCTGCTAGTTGTCAGGTTTTGTCTTGTTTATGGTTTTTAATCTCTGTTTCCTGGAAGGATATAAAACATCTCAGCTACCTGTATTTTAGTTGTCTTTAAGTTGTTATCATATTCTTCTTTTGCTATGAATATGCTCCTGTTATAGCTATATTTACATAAATGTCCTACTCCAGTTGTTTATCTTCGATCTCCTGCGCTCTGTTTTCATTTATACACATAACAACAAAAGCTGTGGCAAAGGCTAGGAATGTCTTGAGCAAAGTTCATGTCTAAACAGCTGAGGGGGTCAAACTGCGGCAGCTCTGTGCCTGCCGATGTGAATTGCTACACAGCAGTCAGCTGCCATTCATCTTAAAAATAAAGCAGCCAGACAGAATCCACATCTGCTTTCAGCGATCGTGTGCCATCAGAATCTTATTCCTGTTTGAACATGAAGTCCAAACACAACTACTAGCAGATCTTGAAAGATTTAGCATAGGCAGCTCCTCTCAAGAAGTGAAATTCAGGGCACAAGCCATAGCTGACTCCTGCCCTTGGACCGTCACCCGTCCCACCAGCAACTGAGTTTCAACTTTGAATGCCACCAGGGAGGGCATGAGCACTGCCGTTTGCTACCGCGCTCTGCGGCTTCTCTCCCCATCTCGTGGTTTTACTCACCTTTCTGGCTCTGGAAGGCATTTGAGTTTGTGATCCCTGCTCTAGATTTTCAGCAATCTCATCTTTAACATAGTTTTTTTTTTATGATAAGGAATTAATATCTTACATAAGAGTTGAGTCAATACTCTTTCAACTACTTCAGAACTGCTTCCCATAGACTGGTAGCAGCTGCCTAAATGAAGTAGCCATATCAATAGATGACTGCAGTAATGAGTCAACCCATCTCCTCCTGCTTCCAAAGTTTCATCCATGTGGCCACCAAACTAATCTTTTTGTTCCCATAATCTACACGATAAAGCTTGCACTACCCACTGGCATTCAGGGTCCTTCATAATTCAGCCTCCGTGTAAGTGAGCAAATCTCTCCCCTTACCTCACCTACGCAGCCTCTCCACTCACGCACACACCTGCCCATGCCTATTTATTTGCTCATAACCCCTACTCCCTTCCCTTTCTGCCTCTCCTAAGGCTCCCATTCTTTGGAGCTCAACTCAGATTCCACCTTTTCTATCAGGCTTTTTGAAACCATTCCAATCTCAAATGATCTTGCCTCCTTTTGAAGGTAAATGTTCAGTTAACATATATAGAATGAATGAATTCTGGCATGACTACATTCTTTTTTTTAAGATTTTATTTATTTGTTTGTTTGTTTGTTTATAGAGAGAGGAGAGGGGAGTGAGAAAGAGAAGGAAAGAAACATCATTGTGTGGTTGCCTCTTGAGCACCCCCTACTGGGGACCTGGCCTGTAACCCAGACATATGCACTGACTGGGAATCAAATCTGCAACCCTTTGGTTCACAGGCCAGCACTCAATCTACCGAGCCACACCAGCCAAGACATGACCACATTCTTACAACCACTTAATTGTGACCAACTTGTTTAACCTTTTAAAGATATAGCTGTATCATCTGTAAAAATGTACTTTGGGCAAGGATTAAATGAGATGTTATTATGCAATCATCTAGGGGTGTGAGGTGGGTGGAGGTGGACAAAGGGGTGAGGAATGGGAACATCTATAATACTGTCAATAACAAAAATGAAGAAAAAATTTAAAAAAGGAATTATCTACCAGAAGTGCTACATACACTCAAAAGACATTAAATGTACAGAGACCCAAGAAATACTAGCCTGATTTACTGCCTCCCTCCCTCTTTTATTGTTAACTAACTTTTCAAATGTGTATATTGTCTCTTCCTAGTTATATTATTGGATCAAGGCCTGGTTTCTTAAAATTGTTTGGTATCACTTGGTGCAGCTAGCACAGAGCCTTGCTAATAAAATATTATGATTGAGTGAGTGCTAACAAAGCTTCTCTGTTAAAAAAAATACATCAGAGACCGGCTGCTGACACTGGAATTTCCTCCTTTACAAACACTTTGTCCAAGTTAAGCACTGCCCCCAGTTAAAATCCAGCCCTTCCTGGGAGAGAGTAACATTATATTTCATAAATTATTAATATCTGTGCTGATTATACTGTTTTGTTTCACAAGGAGCAGAAACTGTCTTGCAGGTTATTGCTGTTAGGTATGGTGAAGAGTTTGTTTAATCTAATGCTTTATTACAACTTACTTAATGTCTTTCCAACATCATTGCAATCGCAGCACAGAAGTAAGGGAGAAAGAGAAATACAGACATTGCACCATCGAGGAAGGACAAGGGGAGGAACTGGGTGCGGCATACCAACAGAATGGTAGCAAGATGGCGCTGGGAACGTGTCACGTTTTCCCCAGTACTAAAGGGGCCCCTAGGGTACAGAGCATTCATTGTAAAACAAGGAAAACCCCAGACACGCTGGGAAAAGTTGGTCACCCTATCAACCACCAGTAAAATCTCACTAAACAATGCTTCGTCTAGTTTCAAAAGTGTGCTTAGAGTCTGCCACTCACAGAGCAGCACAAACCTGTCCCCAGCTGGTTATCAGCTGGTTAGAGCAAAGTGCTAAAGAGGCCAAGGCTAAAGGTTTGATTTTCCAGGAAACTTTGCTCTCTCCCACAACCAGAATCTGTGTACCTCACTTCAGCCAGCCATTCTCCAGTGTCATTGACTAGTCACAGGGGGAACAAGGAGAGAGCATAGTTATTGGGCCAAATCCTTCCCTGCTGCTAGTAGCATCGGGGAAGAGACTCTGGTATTTTCCTTCTGCATGAATATTAATGATCGAAAAACAACACATAAAGAAATTCATTTTCTCAACTTCCAGCTTAAATGGGTTCTAAATAACAGCAACAATAATACATGGGGGAGGGGCAAAAGTGGGTTTACAGTTGTGAGTACATAAAACACAGAGTTTATTCTTGTATTATTATTTTTTATCATATTACTTATTATTATTAGCCTGCTTTTGCCCACCCCAGTATAGGGGTGCGCAAAATGTGCAAATTGAACATATCTGCACATTTCCACAACACATTCTGCTATATGATTTTATCCTAATCCTAATCCTGTGAGCTAGGCATGGCAGACTCAGAGCTCAGCAGGGTCAGGATCACCATGGTTACCCAACCAGCAGCAGCAGTGAGGGCACTGGAGTCCCCAGCGTTTTATTGTTTGCCTTAGTTGTTTTGATAGAGGTCACAACCTCCTGTAATGCAGCAAAATACACAACATTCAGGGTCTCTTGAATTTATCCATATTATTTTCATAAGAACCCCCAAACTCTTCAGGTCCCAAGGACCAAGCCACACAGCCTTAAAGCTCCTGTGCATCTCACCAAACACGCCCCCCACCTTCGAGTGGGCTGCTTATTCCTCACACGTGAGAAGGCATAAACACATCCAGATTCTTTACCCTGTTGGTCCAGCCCAGGGGATTAGAAAAAGTACCTGCTTTTAATGTTTAGCTACTGCCATTTTCTGCACCTCATTGATTTTTGCTTTTTTGGTTGTTTTGTTTTGATTTTTGCTGTTCATGCAGTGTATTTTTATTGTATATTTTTCCATTACCATTTATTCCCCCCATACCCTCTTCCACCTCTACCCATCCCTCCCCACCCCCGCCCCACACCTCATGGTTTTAAGCCTTTACTTTTCCATAGACTTTTCTGCCTACGTGCACAGAGTTGTGTGGTGTCCTGTTAGTGAACTGAAAGCTGAATTTCCCAAACACGTTTATTTTTCCTTCAAAGTAAATGTGGGTAGGATGTAAACCACCCTGTGTCATACTTTCATGTTACTCATTAACTAACTTCAAAAAAAAAAAAAAGCCTCAGCTAGACTAGGAGCCATGTGAAGAAAGAGCTTCCTGCAATGCAGGAACTGAGCAAAGCTAAAAAGCAGATTTTCACATTATTGGGGAGATCCAGAAATGAGCCTTTGAGTTTAGTGTTTGTTCTGGCGTCCGACACGCGCACAATGGTGAAGAAAAGGCTGTCTTCCAGTGACTCGGTGTTCCGATTTGAGGTTCCTGGCAGCCCCAGCAAGGCCTGTGCTGAGGCCCCGCACAGCTCCACCAACAGCCCCAGCCCCGGCTCGGTGTTTCTCAGGTGGGTACCTCCGGTCTGTCCTGCGGACGGCTTCTGCCGCCGGGCAGGTAGTCCTCAAAGAGCTCCTTTCTCATTCCCTGAGGTAGCAATGTGCCAAGGGGAACGAGAAGACGCAGCCTTGGCTTCTGGGCTGGTGGATTACAGGCTACATAGCAAAGGATGTGACCTGAGCAAATATAACTTTACTACTGCTAAGGGAAAATAATTGTTAGTGCCTTTTTTTAGGACTTTTTGTGCTAGATAAGTAATCAGTCATACAGTTCCTCAGTTCCTGACTCACTCTCAGATTCATAGGAAATGAAGCCATAATTGAACTAAAAACCTTACTTCAATGTCAAAATTACCTGTATTCATTATTAAAATATTTGCACTTTTGGTTTTCTACATTAAATATTAAAATAGTGCTAACTATGCTCTGACTCAAGTATTCACCATGCAGTGATTTACAGCGGCTGTGCCCAGGTTCAGAGCATACCCTTTTCAGCTCAAGTATTAATATCTACAGCAACACCACTGCAATAATTACATAGTTTAAGTAAAAATGTGTATTGGCTCTGTATTCATTTTGTCTCATAATAATCATCTAGAACTTATAAAATGTAGACATCAAGTACAAGTGGAAATCAATTACAGGAGACGTCTCTCAGCCAACTTTCATGGGAACGTGAATGTACCTTTCACATAAACTTCTCAAGTGAAGGCAGAGGGTTGGCCTCCACACCTCAAGTTCAATTTCACATTGCACTATATCCAGAAAGTGATCATCTGTCCTATTTTTTAATCATTTAAAATCATTCACACAAAGAGGTGCTCAAATTATATAATGTTTAAAAATTAAATAGAAAGCAAAGAAATCCCATTTTATGTAACGATAGTCACATCAGAATGCAGATTATGAATACAAATTAAATAATTTTAAAAAGAAGTTTTAGAGACCATGAGTCTGAATTTATGCAAAATGTTATCTAATACCTATTTTAAAGTTAGCTTAGTTTTTCCTTCCATCATTAAAATGAATATACTTAGCTTGCATCATTTGTACATTTTGCTGAAATTCTAGTATTCCTCAAATCACTTTGTCTGCTTTAATCCATATCTTTTGTAGATTTTAGTGTAAATTCTTTTTGGAGCTCAAGCTCTAACCAGAAGAAATTAAATTAAATTAAAATGCATAAATTAATTAATTACACAAAATATTTTTACCATTCATAATAATTTTTATTTTTCAGTTACTACTGACATATAATATTATATTAGATTCAGGTGTACAACTCAGTGACTAGACATTTATATAACTCACAAAGTGATCACCCCAATAAGCCTAGTGCCCATCTGGCACCATATATAGTTATCACGATATTATTGGGTATATTTCCTATGTTGCACTTTACATCCCCATGACTATTTGGTAACTATCAATCTGTGCTTCTTAATCCCTTCACCTTTTTCACCCATCCTTCTAACTCCCCCTTCATCTGACAACCATCAAAATGTTCTCTGTGAGTTTGTCTCTGTTTTGCTTGTTCATTTATTTTATTTTTTAGATTCCACATGTAAGTGAAATCATATGGTATTCTTTCTCTGTCTGACTTATTTCACTTAGCTTAAATAAACATAACACATGTGATTTAAATAAGTACAGATAAATAAATAGAATAAAAATAAAATAAAAACCTTCATCCACCTAATTCAAACCTCTTTCAAAAACAGCCCAGGCCTATTTCACCAGCATATGTAAATATTCAACATAAAAGCTCTATATTAAAATTTATATGTGCTGTTTTAATGTATATTAGAACCAACCTAAAAACATTACACATATCTCCAAACATTTTGGGCATTGGAGGGCTTTTAGTCTGGTTGAAAGATCTATTTAATATATTGTATATACAGTTATTGAAAATAATTTGTAGAAGCATTCAGGCACATGTTGGTTAATTATTTCAGCTCAAAAATAAAAACAGGTGAACAATTCTCTTGACCTCCTAAATAAATATTAAGAATTTTTGTGGTGGTTGTGGTATTGTCTTTTTCAGGAAGAAGAGCTAGTAACATCTACTGTCAGATTAACTACAGATGTAATTTATGCAGCATTTTTTGTCCATCATTCAATTCTACAAAGTTTATGAGTGACTATTACATGCCAGGTTCTGTGGAAGGCACAGGGGGCACAATCATGAACAAGCAAGACCTAGCTCCTGCCTTCATGAAGGTTGTTCATGTCGAAGAGAGGCAGAACAATTTATGCATACATGCATACATATATATCAATATAATTCCAACATGAACGCATGTTATTGTAGGAAACACATACAGGACTGAGAGAGTGAGATGGAGAAGACTAATGTAGATGGGATGACAAGTAAGGGCCTCTTAAGGAAGTGGTATTCAGGCCAACTTACAGGATGAAAAAAGAGCTGACCATGCAATGCTCAGGAAGGTGCATGTTGCTCTGAGGAGGCAAGATCTTGTGTCTTGCGGAACCTGGGGACAGTGGCACCCAGTGAAACTGTGGAGATGAGCAGAAGTTGGAGGTGTTTAGAGCTCTATGCCCATTGCCATGGGAAGCTACTAGTATTTAGGGTAAGAGAATATCACATGTGGTGCTCCCTTTAGAAGGGCATTATGGCCACACTCTGACTTATTTCCAGTTTTTTAGTCATTCAAGCAATTCTGCATCTTGCCTGTGTCTGTAAGGTATGCGCCTACGAGAGGAATTGCTGAGTCACAGATTACGCACGTGACTAACTTTACTCGTTATGTCAAATTATGTTCTAGCGTTCTGGGCCATTTATGCTACTGCTATCAGCGGTGGCTCCCCTGCCTCACCAAAAATGGCATTGTCAACTTTTCTCAAAGTGGCTTTAATGTGCGTTTCCCTTATTATTATAGGAGGACCATCTTTTCAGTGTGTTTATTGGTCATTTTCACTTCCTGTTTTATAAAACGCCTGCTTATGGGCTGAGGACCTTTTGAGGCAGGACAGCAAGGAGAGAGATTTCTATCTTTTTCTTGTTTTTAGGTAGTTTTTAAATACTCCAGATTCTGACCTTTAGTTAGTTATGCATTGCAAATATTTATTCCAGCATATGACTTGTTTGTTCATGTTCTCTATCATGTCCAAGTTTTTATTTTTAACTTATCGGTTTATTAATTGTGTCCTTAATCACTTGTAATTTCTGTGACTTATTTAAGAAATCCTTTCCTACCCTGAGATCATAAGAATGGTCTGATGTACTTTTTCTAAAACTATGTTTCCCTTTCAAACTAGGATCCTATAAAGGATTTGGAATATAGTTTGGGAATTAGGGGACATCATTTTAATTTTTATATGGATAAGAAATTGTCCCACATTACTTATTGAATAGTCTTTCCTTTCCCCATTAATCTGCAACGCTAGCTCTGTCATACCTCACTGCCTTCATGACTATCACTTTATAAGAAAAGTTTTGTTATCTGATGAGACTCCTTACCTAATTCAGAAGTGACTGGCTACTCTTGACACTTTGCTTCTCCATTTAAATTTTAGAATTCAACTTATGGAATAAGACTATTTTTAATTGAAATGGCATTGACTCTGTCACTCAATTTGAGGAAATTTAACATTTTTATGGTACTAAATCTACGTATGCATGCACATAGTATGCCTTTCATTTACTTAGGTCTTCTTTAATGTCCTTCAATAAAGCTTCAAAATATTCTACGCAAAAATCTAACATATAACTAATTCAATTTATTGTAAGTACTTCAAACCTTTGTTACTACTGGAAATATATTTTAAATTGCATTTTATTTTGTTGATATTGTACTGACTATGATTAAATTTCTAAATTGATCTTATATTCAACATCCTGGCTAAATCATCTTATTAATTTAATAATTAGTTTGTAGAGTAGATGAAGTTTTCTTTGTGGACAATCTTATTTGAAATAATAAAAAATTTATTTTTATTTTTCTGATCTTTACTCCCTTTAAATCTTTCTTATTTTATGACACAAGCAAGGAACTCCATTATGATGCTGAGTGTAAGTAGTAATTCCAGGCATTCTGGTTTGGTTTTGTTCTTAGGTTTTAAGGGAATGCTTTTAACATTTTAGATTTTATCAACCTTTCTCAGGTTCAAAACAGTTCCCTTCAAACTGAGGTTTTATAAAAAGTTGTTAAAACTGTTGAGTGCTTTCCTGGCCCCTCTGAGATGATCCTCACTTGCAAATCTTTGCCATTCTGGGTGGGGGGTGGGTAGCAGAGGGTAAAGGGGGATAAATGGTGACAGGAGGAGATGTGACTTGGGGTGGTGAGCACACACTACAATCTGTGGGTGATGTGTGACAGAATTGTACACCTGGAACCTATATAATTTTATTAACCAATGTCACCCCAATAAGTTCAATGAAAAAAGAACCTGTAATCTATAGAAACCTTTAAAAAAAACAAAAAGAAAGAAAATCTTTGACATTCATAATGAGCACAGTATCTCCTCATTCAAAATTCACAAGAAATCATCAATTTCCAAAATATAGAGAACATCAGACAGTCCGGAAAACCATGAGTTGCTGTAAGCTTTATTAGCAGGTTGAAAAAGGCTCTGGAGAATTAATGGTCTCCTAAATTAGTCAGCAAACAAAAATCAGGAATTTTTATTAAATTACCTAGCTGATTTTGGGAGAAGCATTACACAAATTAGCCATGAGACCTATTGCTTTTAATAAATTTGTTTTCCCAAAATATTTCATTTTAGGGTATCAGTCAATTTCAATTTTAGGCAAAGGTGAAAATTTCCCAGTGGTGCTAATGTGAAGAATGGAGAATTTGGGGGCACAGACAAGGTCCAAAATAGCAACCAAAGAAGCCAAAAGGGAGGCAGCCCTAAACTGGAGTAAGAGAGCAGGGTGGGACCAGCCCAGGCATGCTCAGACTCCTTCTGCCCTCTGCTTTGGGAACCATGCCAGGCTGTAGTCAACAATGACCTTGGCAGTTCTAAGCCTCCTTGTCATAATCATGTCTCCACTTAGTGGCTCCAGTGAGTCTGCTTCTACTCCTCTCCTCTTCCAGCTGCCACCAGTGAGTGGGAGAGGAAACGTTTGCTCTTCTTCCCTGCTGCTCTCCCCTCCCAAACCCACTTTTCCTCCTTTCTTCTTAGCCAAGCCCACTTCTCCTGCTGTTGGGGAAAGGACAGCAGCACTATTCAGGTACGGCAGCACCTGGAGACCAAGAACACTCGGCTGTAGTTCTATGACCCATTTCACAAAGTCAGCCCCTGGCCTCAGCTCCTGTCCACTGGCGCTATAGAGATAAGGGTGATGTTTAGAAGCCGGAGGGCGGCTAAATTCTGGGAAATGAGCTTCCTTCTCCAGGAGCAGGGATAAGGAGGGAGCTGTCAAAAAAAAGCAGGACTGTCTTAAGGAGATGTATGGTGGTATTAGTCCTGACTGTGGAGTGAGTATTTTAGCGACTGGGGTAAATCTATCCTGAGGGGCCTAGGTCAGGGTGGCAGGACCATGATCTCTGCAACCTCGGAATGGAGAGTGAGGGCGGCTGTCAGCAGGCAGACAGAACGAAGTGCATCAGGATGTAGTGAAATGGGGCAGTAGATGTTAAGATGAGGAGATAAAGTACAGAGGAGCGGGCCTCTTTGACAGAAGAGTTAGAATTTTCCCAGCAGGAGAGAAAAGAACTTCCCAGCAATTATCATTGCCTAGAGAAAAGAGACCTACAGTCCCTTTCCCCAGTTTCACCAGATACTTCCCTTATACAAGACATTTAATATTCTCTCCATGTATATGTTGTATCCTGTCACCGGGCTTTTGAACATACTGGAAGCCTACCTTGACTGCCTGAAAATTTTCTATTTGTCTTTCAAGACACACCTCCTGAAAGGTTTGGCTAACTTCCCTGTGGCCTCCTTCTTTCACCCCTCAGAACTAGCAGCCTTTTCTTATTTGTTGGCCCCATATCCCATCCGAACCACTTATCCAAATGTGCTGCCATCAGGGGCATATTTATTATAAAGCCAATGAAGCTTAAGCTTCCACCCTCACTTATAAAGGCCCCTTCCAAGGCCCTGCAGAGTCCCTGGCAAGTTGTTCACATAGCAATACATTTTCACAACTTTTCAGATGGTACTTTATTTGCAATTACGATTGCTGTCTCTGCACTCCGAGGATCCTTCCTTCACACTTTCCATCTAGTCCAGTAGCTGAGGGCATTTTTGACATTCTGGGCTAACAGGAATTGTTTGGATATACAATGAGTTGGGGATTAGTGAGAGATATTTATGTGATTTACGATCATGTCTATGCCCACATAAGTTACTGCCAGGCACCCTAGCTTCCAGGGATACTCTCAGCATCCACTAAGCCAATTTACCCAGCTTGCTGACATGGGAGTGCAGATGGTTCGTGATATGAACACATCCCATAGGTGCCATGCTTCAGCAGCATGTGGGTAATGGAAGAGAAGCAAGACTAGAAAGGTATGGGGCTGGATTCCAGTCTCCTCAAATTCTTCCAATCATCAGATGTGTACACTGCAAGGGCACTCCATTCTCATTAATGCCAAAGCAAGCCCTGTGAGGACTATATACCTGAAAATGCAGCTGACATAATTATAGTTATGACTAAGATTTTTATGCTACAATTACACAATTTATCAGAATTCCTGTGTAGATGGGGCACAAACCCAAGGAGTACTACAAACAGCCATTGCCTGTGTGCGTCACACATAAATCACATCTCAGCATTACATCAGTGAGAACAGGTTTAAATCTGAAAGAAAATGTCCACCACATTATCAATAAAAAAATAAGCTATTTTCTAGAGAAAAGACTAATGATCTTTTTCTCACTTTATTGGCGATATTGCAAAATGATTACCATAGAAGGAGATCAATTAGTACCAGCTAAAAATTATAACAAAATACCATAGAGTACATCAGGCAGTCAGGTCGTGGGAGAGTTGCATTACTCTTCTGGACATGGAGATGTTTGTGGCATTTGTCAGCTTTGATCTCTTTCTTCATTCTAAATAAATATTTGCTTTTGTACCTAATTTTTTATTCATAATTTTTCTCAAAGAAGAGCCTGAAGTCTCATAAGCTTCAGGCCCACAAAACATGGATTGGCCCCCAATTCTAACTGCTTCAATGCCTGTGCTTTCCAACAGGTCTGCGTCCTTTGTGCCTGCAGGGCCTGGCCAAGGCCATGGGCCCAGTAGAGCTGATGAGGGCGGGGGCCATTCTGCCAGCTTGTGAACGACTGCCTGGTGTCAGTCCTTCGTTTTGGGCAATTTTGAAAATATGCTTATAGAAAAACCAATTTTACAAAAATGGTTTTAATCAGTGTTCACTTCATATTTTTCAGAACACCTAAAGTTGGTTTTTAAAAACAAAATTTAATAACCTATGCTTTTATCTTTGACTCCTTTTTTAAATCCTCATGGAAATCTATTTTGGATGAGATCAAAAGCTATTTAAAGTATTGGATTAAAAAAATCAATCAACTTCATTTACATAACATCATATTCTCTCTCTCTCTCTCTCTCTCTCTCTCTCTCTCTCTCTCACACACACACACACACACACACACACACACACAACCAGGCAAATATAACTGAACTGAAAGCTGTAGGAGTTGTAACTATGAAGAGCTACATGAGGGCAAATTGGGAACCCCTGCCAAGAAGTACACGTGTGATGAATGAGGGTTTCTATATAACCCAGCAGTAATAATAGTGTCTTCTATTTGCACACTGACTTACTAATGGGAACTTTTCACAGACATGACCTTACATACCTTGGTGGCTTTTCACTATGGTAGATGGATTACAGAGGTTGTTCTCTGTACCATTTAGATGAGAAAAGTGAGCAACAGAAAAGGAAAATAGGTTTCCTGTTGTTGCTATAGGGCAAAATTAAGACAAAATTTAGTGCGAGTAGTGAATGCACAGCCAGAGACATGACCAAAATAGCATTCAACTCCATTGACCAATTTATTCACTGGGCTTGGTTTCAAATTATTTGGGCTATTTCCAAAAATCAAATCCATCTTCAAGGGTCATTTAATTCAGTTTCTTCATCTCACCCAGGGTGACTTTTACTACTGCAGAGGGGAGAAACAAGGATTTCAGAAGTAGTTATGCTATTCTGTTTGAAAGAGCAAGGTTAAGGAGACCTCCCTGGGACGCTCAATTTTATACCGGCTCATTATGTGATTTTGCAGGTTTCATTTAAATTTATCTGGAAACAGGCAAGGACACTTGTCCTATGTGCATTTGATAAATGGTATATGATGGGGGCCCTGGTGAGGCAGCTCAGTTGGTGAGAGCATTGTCCTGATACACCACGGTTGTGGGTTAACCGATCCCTGGTCAGGGCACATACAAAAAAAAAAAAATCAAGCAAAGAATGCACAAATAAGTGGAACAACAAAATCAGTGTTTCTCTCTCTCACCCCTCTCTTCCCTCTTCCTCTCTAAAATTAATAAATTTTAAAAAATATGATGGGTAATTTCATTTAATAAACAGTTATGGAATACTTTTTAGAATTTCTGTATAAGGATGCTAAGTATAGGGAAGACGATCTGCTGTGTACATCTGGCTTCATCACTTACCAGCCCTGGGATCTCTCTGTGCCTCACTTTCTTCAACTGCAAAATGGAGATAATCATTGAGTTGTGGAAAGTATTAAATGAGGTAACATATAAAGTGCTTGACACACAGCAAATGCTCTACTGCTTGCTGTGGTTATTATAAGGCAGTGGGAGAGAGCCACATGTGGAGTAAATAAGTGGCAGATGACCCAGCTCCTGCTTCCACGGGGTTCCAGTCTCTGTTGGTGACAGACACACACCCAGGCTACTATAGAAGGCAGTGTGCATGCACTTTAAAGATTAAGTGATTAGCCTAACTCTTCAAACTGTAATTTCCTACAGCACGCTTCCTATTCACATTTATGCTGCAATACTTAGATCTAGAAATAAACTGCATTTTTCAAATACTTCATGGAACAAAATAAACTTTGCCTAATGTGAAAACTAATAGCTGCCAGGATGATTGGAGAAAAAGAAACCTTCTATTGTACTCCCTCCAATAAGCCCACAGCGCAGAACAATGTGCCATGAACAAGCCTTACTCCAAACATGCTCCTGCCAAAGGGGAAAGAACCCTGGAAGTAGGAGCAGTGAAGTCGTAGACATGTGTTCACTTATCTCAGAGCGCCGTCCCTTGGACTCTGAGCTCAAAGGACCTTTGTGACCTGGTCCACTCCTCACATGCCAGCCATGCACATAGTTCCAGGCTTTGTACCTTCTTGCCTACAGTGCTCTGGCCGTAAATTCTGAGCTGCCCTTGAAAACTCAACCAGGTATCAGTGCCTTACGAAAGTGTACCTTGACACCCATCTCCCTGTCTCTGGGCTCACATTATACCTTTACCTGCACTACAGCATTTATCACACACTGAATCACACATCTTAGATTTCTTTTTCTTCACTGCTGCCTTTTGTTTCCAACACATCACTCAGTACAGCTCCTGGCACAAAGTGCACATCGATAAATGTTAGATGGAGGAATACATGCTGCCGGGTGATGGATAAATAAAACTCCCCTGAGTCGAAAAGCAAGGCCAACCCTGCTGGGGTTCTGCTGGTCTCACCCCAGGAAGGCTGGAGCTCAGCAGAACAGTCAGGGCACACAAGTGAGAAATTTGCCTGAGGCAGGGACAGCAGTCGGTAGCAAATTCAGATGACAACTCAGACCTTCTGACTCATAATCCAGGACCTATTCACTGTTCCATAGTGTTTTATTATGAGATCTCAACTGACAATTGCCTTGCTGTGGTCTCGCTGTTTTATCCTTGCCCTTAGGGAAACAGAGGGGGGGAAAGACTGTAAGGAGCAATGTAGGCTGAAGTTTCTGTTTCGATAAATGCAAGCATAAACTCAATTTTAACTTAATTTCACATTGAATTAAGTTTTAAAATAAACTTAATTACTGTAAAATTGAATTAAACTAGATACGAAAGAAATAAGAATTTAATTTAATAGGGCATTGATTCTTTAATTATATTTTATTACTTATGCTATTACAGTTTATCTAATTTTTCCTCCTTTGCCACCCTCCACCCAGCCTCCCCCCACTCCCTCAGGCAATCCCCACACCATTGTCCATGTCCATGAGTCATGAATTCATATCAGTTCTTTAGCTACTCTGTTCCCTATGCAGGACTTTACATCCCATGACTGTTCTATAACTACCTATTTGTACTTCTTAATCCCTCCATTTTTTTCCCATCCCCCCAACCCCTGCCCATTTGGCAACCATAAAAATGTTCTCTGTATCTATGATTCTGTTTCTGTTCTTATTTGCTTATTTTGTTTTTTATAATCACTTGTTGATAGATATGTATTATGTCATTTATTGTTCATATTTTGATCTTCTTAAAGAAGACCCTTTAACATTTCATATAAGTGGTGATGAACTCCTTTAGTTTTTTCTTGTCTAGGAAGCTCTTTATCTTCAATCCTTTTTTTAAAAAAAAATTATTTTATTGTTTATACTATTATGGTTGTTCCAATTTTTCTCCCTTTCTGCCCTCCCTTTGTCCTTCCATTCTCAATGATAGCTTTGCTGGGTAGAACAATCTTGGTTGTAGGTCCCTGCTTCTCATCACTTTGACTATTTCTTGCCAATCCCTTCTAGTCTGCAGAGTTTCTTTTGAGAAATCAGCTGACAGTCTTATCAGGGCTCCCTTGAAGGTAACTAATTGCTTTTCTCTTGCTGTTTTCAGATTCTCACTTCATCTTAAACTTTGATGTTTTAATTTTAATGTGTCTCAATGTGGGCTTCTTTGGGTTCATCTTGTTTGGGACTCTCTGCACTTCCTAGACTTGTGTGTCTATTTCCTTCACCAAGTTAGGGAAATTTTTTGTCATTATTTTTTCAAATAGGTTTCCAATCTCTTGCTCTTTCTCTTATCCTCTGACATTCCCATGATGCGAGTGTTACCACACTTGAAGTTGTCCCAGAGGCTCCTTAAACTACCCTTATTTTCTCGGATTCTTTTTATTTTCTTGTTGCTCTTATTGGTTGTTTTTTGTTTCATTATATTCCAAATTGCTGATTTGATTCTTGGCTTTATCCACCCTACTGTTGATTTCCTATAAATTGTTCTTTTTTAAAATTAGTTTATTCTTTGTTTCTGAATGGATTTTTTTTATGATGTTAAGGTCCTCATTAAGTTCTTTGAGCATCCTTATAACCAGTGTTTTGAACTCTGTATCTAGTAGGTTGCTTTTCTCCATTTAGTTTAGTTCTTTTTCTGGAGTTTTGTTCTGTTCTTTAATTTGGGCCATGTTTCTTTGTCTTCTCATTTTGGTAGCCTCCCTGTGTTTGTTTCTATATATTAGGTAGAGCTAATATGTCTCCCAGGCTTGGTAGGGTGGCCTAATATAGAATAGTAGGTGTCCTGTAGGGTCCAGTGGCCCAGCCTCCCCTATTACCCAAGCTGGGTACTCAAGGTACACCCACCATGTGAGCTGCTGTATACCTTCCTGTTGTAGTTAAGCCTTGATTACTATTGGCACATCCAAGGTCAGCCACCTACTGTGTTGTATCTGAGGTCACATAGCGTAAGCTACCAAGCAATATGCAGATGGCTGCTACTTGTGCTGGGCTTGGAGGTGCCCAGGTAAAGCAAAACTGTGAATCTAGCCTGGCTGCTGCTAGTGCTGTGCCTGAGGCAACTTAGGAAGAGGTACGGGGCTTACTGATGCCAGATGCTGCTTGTTTGAGAGAATTTAGGAAAATCTGAAGTGTGGGCTAAGACAAGCCATTTGTATGGAAAAGCCACTGGAAACAGCTTGGGTGGACTCAAAAGTTGGGTGGGGCAGGGCCTCAGGGAATCACCAGGGCGGGGCAAACAGTGTGAGCCAGGATGATGGAGTCTCAGATATGGCACCCACCCACTGGCTCTGTGGCTTTGTAGGGGGAGGTCTCAGAAAAGGAACATTGGCCTATGCTGCCACTTCTGTCTGGGAGAAAGCTTTGCCCCATCTCTCACCCTGATGCCAGACAATTCAGTTTCTCCCTGTATGTCTCTGATGCCTTTCAATCTGCTGCCCCCATGCTGGAGCACAGAGGGAGTAAGACCTACTATGTCTTTGTGTAGTCCCTTTAAGAGGAACTGCCTGGAATTCCAGCAGTTTCTGTCTTCCACAGCTTTAATCCCTACAGGTTCTTACAGCCAGAGGTTATAGGGACTTCTCTTCCTGGCCCTAGAATCCCAGGCTGGGGACCTAGTATGGGGCTGAGACCCCCTCACTCCTGAGATATCCCTCCTGATTTTTATCTACCACATGTGGGTATGGGACCAGCTCGTTCTGTGTCTCCCCTGTCCTTTCATCTCACTGTGGTTTCTTCATTAACTCTGTAGCTGTAGGACTTCCATTCAGCTCAATTTCTGATGGTTCTGAATGATGGCTATTCTTCAGTTTAGTTGTAATTTTAATGTGGCTGTGCAAGGAGGTGAACTGTGCTTACCTGTGCTGCCATCTTGACTGGAAGTCCTCTCAATTTTTAATTTCATAAATAATCCCTCACACATGCCAAAAACTTTCATATCTTCATGCCTCTAGGCTTGTTTTCTCTCTGCCTGAAATCATATTTCCCTCAAATAATACTTAATGAACAGGATGGTGCATTTTAGCCCATTAGTTTCACAGATCAGCCCTGAGTGTTCAGTGTGGAAAGGAGCAACACAAGGATGAGAATATCAAGAAAGGGGCATCCTTTGGAACCATTCAGAGGCTGGCCACCACAGAAGCTGTGGGTGACACAAAACTGACCCATATTTATAATCTGAAAGGGGTGTATGGTGACCAGGCAGTGTGGTCTTAGAGTTCTCACACCTGTACTTGAGTCACAGCTCCAACCCTTATTGTGTCACCTTTGTCCAGTTATTGAATCTTTCTAAACCCCAGTCTTCTCATTTGTAAGGTGGGGTAAATATGGATAATCCATGGTGGCTGGCAAGTAAGAGCACTCAGTCAGGAATTGCTAACTACCAGTACAGCCACAAGGTAGGTGAAGTTTTTCCACAGAGACATAGTCGGCCATCAGAATCCACATAACACTGTGTCAGACTCCAAGCTTTTTTTTCCTATTTGTTTGAATATCCACATACATTCTTTTATAACTTATAAATGTCTTAGTGAGAGCTAAACATGGGGGCAGGGGAAGAACATGAAGCTAAAAAAATTCCTCTTACATATTTGATACATGCAGAGACATGAGGACTTTACAATCCAAACCCGAAGAGCCAAAAGGCTGTCAGACTATTTCACCTCCTCCCATATGGCGAAAGTCTATATTGTGATGACCTTAAAGAAACACTAAAACAAGGTTGGGGGGAGAAACTCACTGGTACTGAGCTAAGTAGCTTCCTCAAAACTAGGCTCTTCTGAAAAAAGAAATGTGATGATCTCTAGAAAAAAGATAGGTTTAAATGGTCAAGGTCTGTTTCACATCAAAATGAAACCTTTTTCCAATAGTGCTACTGGTGTACAAGGTTGAACAATGTTCTGTACTTAGGAATTTGAGACTTTGTGCTTTGTCTTTGCTGTAAATTTCTCCAACCTTTGTTTCTTCTCTGGCAAAATGAGAATAAAGAGACTGAGAAGAGAGGCTTATTCGTATCTGACTGAAAATATTATTTTTCCAAATGTATATACTGAAAGTATAGTGGAAAGCACCCAGGTCTGACCGTGACAGCTTCCATGACCTGGAGCAAATGGCTGACTGTCACCTTCCCCTCACCTCACAGAATGGAGCGAGCTATTGTGAACAGGAATATTCCAGACAGTGGAGAAATAAAAAGGAGGAAAAAAAAATCAAATGAGGGAATATACAGAAAGCCTTCAATTACAAGCTCCTTATGGGAGAAAAAATGAATAATTATTTTCAGGTAGTATTTTATTCTTATGATATTTTTTTAAAAATTTACTTTTAGTTGCTTAGTGAAATGGTAAATTTACCAGGAAGCTAATAAAGCTGAAACATCAGGGCCTATCATTTGAATGAACCTCTTTTTAGTCAATATTCATTGTTTGCACCTAATTTTGTATTGTTTTTCTTAAAGAAGTCCCCCATATTATGTAAGCTTCAGGCCCTACAAAATTGAACCTGCTCCACTTGCTGTTGTTAACTTAAAGATACATTTTTCAACCAAGACCAATTTTCTAAATATTATCATCAGTATATCTTATCAGGAAATGGGATAATTTACTAGCAGTTAACAAATCTATACAAGAAATTGTTATTATGGTATGAAAGGTTATGTCCAAAATGACTGATTTCTGGAAAATATGGAAATGAAATTTATCCTGCACACACACATATCTTTCTGGCACATCAATATTGTCATTGTACAAGACGACTGTATTACTGAGACCATGTGAAGTGCTCAGAAAACTACTGCAAATACAAGCACTTTGCAACTGTTACTTAAAACACCTTTGGCTGATTTCTAACTTGGGCTGTCATCTCACAAATTGCTTTATCAATCTGCAAGATGATTTGTTTTTTCATTTTATCCCACTGTCATTCTCCCATTACTGACAACATCTGGCTTCTAGGTCACCTATTGAATCGCTACATTTATAGTGGAAAAAAGAATTATTCATTTTGTATTCCCCTAAGGTGCTGTGATCCCTAAGTGGTTTTTTGGAGCGTGGGGGAGAGGAATTGCAAATTAAAATAGAAATAATGAAAATAGAAAACTGCTTAGCATCAAGTAAATGTTTCACAGCATAAGATTATTGTGTATTATGTTTCAAAAAGTTTTTTCATATTTACTAAATTGTCCACATTGGGAAATATAATTATGCCAATTATTAACTAATAGTTTAATTTTTGATGATGAATGAAGTGGCAAAATTTTAGATTGAGTTGTTTAAACAAAAGTTTGTTTACAAAGGCCTCTTTCTATTTAGTATTAATAAGCTTATCTCTATTGGAAGGTGCCTTGTTTATCAGTTCACCTGCCATGCAGTAGCAGGCTTAACAGATGATATGACTTTGAACTTTCACCACTATCTAAGTTTATAATCACAAAACTTTTTGTTTCACTTTGGCCCTAAACTACTCTGTACCTGTGAACACAAAATGATTGGGTTATTAATATGAAAGTTCCAAGGAAATGCTGTAAAGTGTGGTAAATATTTAACTAAAATATCAAGAGACCTTTCTTAAAGTCTTACTTCTAAGTGACAGGGAAGGAGTTTTTTTAACACTCAAGTAATTATATAAATGGCCCTTAATTAATTATAAATAATAATAAGCACACACTGGAATGAAATATTCAATTATGCTAACACCACAGTTTTTTGGACTGGGGCTCATTTTTGTATCCCAAAGAGCAACAGCATTGTTTGTTCCTGAATTCAAAAGAAATAAAATTCTTCCCTGGCCAGGTGGCTCAGTTGGTTGAAGCATCATCCAGTATACCAGAAAGGTTGCAGGTTGGATCCCCAGTTGCGGCACGTACGGTAGGCAACTGATCGATGCTTCTCTCTCACATCGATGTCTCTCTCTCTCTTCCTCTCTCTCCCCCCTTCCTCTCTCTCTAAAAACATAAATAAACAAGTAAACAAACAAACAAATAAATAAATAATATCCTTACACCAGGATTTAAAATAACAAAGAAGGAAAAAAATTCTTCTGTGTGCCCATCAGGTTTTTTCATGGTGCCTGAAGGCTACATAACCATAAACAAAGTTCTAGTTTTATGTAACTTCAACAGCCTTTCAGAAATGCACAGTTAGAAACAGAGTGATGACTTTCCTTCCACTAGGTAATTGTTATTTAAGCCCAGATTTGACTTCACAACTTCTCAATAACAATGACAACATAACATTTATTAGCTGTGTACTGTGTGCCAGGTACATGAGAAGCTCTTTTTGCAAATTCGCTAACCAAACTTCACAATAACTTATGAAACAGGAACAGTTATTAGCCCATTTTCCAGCTAGAATATTGAGCCTTGGAAAGATTAAATATTTAATTCCCATGACAGAAGAGCCGGACTCAATCTTAAGATTCTAAGACCCATGTTATTTCTACCTCGCTCTACTCCAACTGTTCCAACCCCTAATCTCCTTCCATCATGGAGTAACACATTGGGCTAGTGGAACTAGACTTCTTAGAGTAAACTGGGTGGTTAAAATCTCACATGAGAGTAGGATATGACACAGAAAGAATGAACTAAAAAAGAAATAAGTAAATTGGACCTCATCAGAATTAAAGACAAAGGACACCATCAAGTGAAAGGCAATCCACAGAATGAAAGAAAATATTGCAAATTATATATCAGATAAAGGTCTAGTATTTATTTAATGTCTCTAATATTTAGAATATATAAATAATTCTTACAACTCAATAATAAAAATAAAATACATTTAAAAATGGGAGAAGGATTGGAATAGCTTTTTCTCCAAAGAAGACATAGGATGCCAATAAGATACAAAATAGTGCTCAATACCACAGTTATTATGAAAATGCAAATTAGAGATCCAAGATGGCAGAGGAGTAAGTGGAAGCCACACTAACCTCCTTCCAGGACCAATCTGGAATTACAACTAAATTGAAAAGAAATCATCCTGGATAACTAACTGAACGCTGGCTGGAGAGAAGCCTTATAACCACAGACACACAGAATAAACCACTTAACCACAATGAGACTGGTAGGGAGTATGGAGGAGGCATGAGAGGGCTGGCTGGGATCCCACAGGTGGCAGCTGAAGTTCCAGGGGGATATTTCAGCAGCCAGGGGTTCCCCCTGAAAAGTGTGGGGTCTAAACCCCAAGCTATGGCCCCTGGCCTATAGCACCAGAGCTAAAAAGGAACCCAGATAACATCCATCTGTGAAAAGCAGCAAGGTTTCTGTCTGCCAGGGATAAACAGCCAGAGACACAGAGAGCCTCCTACAAGACCAAAGCACAAAATTTCATTTGCAGCCACTTACCCTGGGCTCCGGCAGAGGAAGGGCAGAGTGGACTAGAGACACTTGAGGAGAGTCTAGGGTTGGTGGCTCTGGGGAGAGAACTGAAGGAACAGCCACCAGGATCCCTGTGCTTAGTCATTCCCCATACAGCACAAGCCATCTTTTTCAGGCAGAGCACTCCCCCATCAGCCTGAGGGGAAGCAATAGCCCCACCTATAGGAATTACTCTGCCCTACCTTGTAATGCTTAAGCCAAGCTGCTGATCACAGCTTAAGGCTATATTGTTGATTAGTTTAACTACTAAGGCAGAAAATACAAAGAAGCAACCAAAATGGGAAGACAAAGAAACAGACCCCAAATAACAAAAGAAGAACTAGAAAAAGAACCAGATGAAATGGAAGAAAGCAATTTACCAGATAAAGAGTTTAGAGTAATGATTATAAGGATACTCAACAGCATGAAAAAATACATAGAAACCATAAAAAAGGACCAGTCAGAAATAAAGAATGAAATATCTAAAATAAATAATATACTGGAAGGAATAAACGGTAGGTTAGGTGAAGCAGAGGATCAAGGTAGTGATTTGGAAGACAAAGTATTAAAAAACATCCAGGCAGAGAAGCAAAAAGAAAAAAGAATATAAAAAAATGGGGACAGCTTAAGAAACATTTAGGACAACATGATACATAACAACATCCACATTATGGGAATACCAGAAGAAGAACAGAATGAGAAAGGGATGGAGAACCTATTTAAAAAAATAAGGACTGAAAACACCCTAATCTGGTGAAGGAAAAAAAGACACAAGTCCAGGAAGCTCAAAGAATCCCAAACAAGTTGGACCAAAGAGGCCTATACTGAGGCACATCGTAGTTAAAATGTCAAGGATGAAGACAAGGGGAGAATCCTAACAGCCACAAGAGAAAAGCACGTAGTTACCTACAAGGGAGCACCAATTAGACTGGCACCTGCTTTCTCAACAGAAACATTTCAGGTCAGAAAGGAGTGGAGTGAAATAGTCAAGGTGATGAAAAGCAAGGACCTACCACCAAGGCTACTTTACCCAGCAAGGCTATCATTTAAAATCAGAGAAATAAGGAGCTTCCTAGACAAAAAAAACGGTGAAAGGAGTTTATTAACATCGAACCAGTACTGCAACAAATGTTAAAAGGCTTTCAAGAAGAAAAGGAAGAGGAAGAGGAGGAGGAGGAGAAAAGGAAGAAAAATGGAGGAATATAGTCTAACAATAAAATGGCAATAAATATGTATCAATCAATAATCAGCTTAAATGTAAATGGATTAAATACTCCAAACAAAAGACATAGGGTAGCTAAACAGATAAGAAAACAAAAATGGGCAAAGGCCTAAATAGACACTTCTCCAAAGAGGACATACAGATGACCAACAGACATATGAAAAGATGCTCAATGTCACTAATCATCAGGGAAATGCTAACTAAAACCACAGTGAGATACCATCTTACACCTGTTGGAATGGCCATCATCAATAAATCAACAAACAACAAGTGCTGGCGAGGATGTGGAGAAAGAGGAACCCTTTGCACTGTTGGTGGAGATGTAGACTGGTGCAGCCACTGTGGAAAGCAGTATGCAGATACCTCAAAATATTAAAAATGAATCTGTCTTTTGACCCAGTGATCCCACTTCTGGGAACATGTTTGAAGGAACCAAAAACACTAATTCGAAAGAACATAGGCACCCCTGTGTTCCCGGCAGCATTATTTACAATTGCCAAGGTATGGAAGCAGCCTAAGTGTTCATCAGTAGATGAGCGGATAAAACAGCTATGGGACATTTACACAATGGAGTACTACTCAGCCATAAAAAGAAGAAAGTTTTACTCTTTGTGACAGTATGGATGGACCTGGAGAACATTATGCTAAATGAAGCCAGTCAGACAAAGACAAATACCACAGGATTTCACTCGTATGTGGAATCAAATGAACAAACAGAACTAGCAAGCAAAACAGAGACAGACTCATTGGTGGAGAGCAGGATGACAGCTACAGGTTGAGAGAGGTTAGTGGGTAGAGGGACAGCAAAAAGGAAGAAGGACTCACTGACATAGACCACAGTATGGTCATTGCTGTGAGGAGGTGGGTATAAGGGGACTAAAAGGTAATGGAAAAAATACAATAAAGATTAAATTTTAAAAAAAGAAGAAAAAAGTAAATGGACATTTTTATCTTGTTCCTGATCTTAAGGAAAACACTTTAAGTTTTTTTGCCATTAAGTATGATGTCAGCTGTGGATTTGTCGTATATGACCTTCATTATGTTGAGGTATATTCCTTTTATTCCCACTTTGCTGAACCCAGTGACTAGATTCATACCACATCAGAAATTGAGCCAATTAGCTCCACAAGCAGCACACTGAAAGGGAGGTGTCAGCAGGCCCCAGACCCTGTGGGGTAAATCTCCCTTTTTGGGGTCAGGCCACCCCACCCACAGCAGCTTGTATACTATGATCAGGGTCATTCCTCACTGTCAACCAGCCTGATGGTAAACCCCAGCCACAAATGGGCCAAAAGCAACCAAGACCCAACTACAACAGGAGAGCTCACATACCCTACACATGCCTGGAGCATGCAGCTCAGGTGATCGGGGAGACTGAGCCTCACAGGACACCTACTACATAAGTCCACCCTACAAGGGCTGGGAAGCATAGCAGATCTACCTAATACACAAAACAAATACAGAGAGACAGCCAAAATGGGGAGACGGAGAAACATGCCCCAGATGAATGAACACGAGAAATCTAAAACACAAAAACAAAAAAAAGCCAACTAAATAAAATGGAGGCAAGCAACCTACCAGATACAGTGTTCAAAACAAGTTATAAGGATGCTATAGGAACTTAGGGAAAGCATGAATGAACTCTGTGAGAACTTCAACAAAGAGATATTAAACAAAAGAACATAGAAACCATAGAAAGGCTTCTACAAAATGAAAAATACAGCATCTAAAATGAAGAATACATAAGAAGCAACCAACAGCAGATTAGATGAAGTGGTTGTACTTCCACAGGTGCCCAGGGTAAATTCCCGCAAATGAGATTTTGTGTGCTGGCCCTTTAAGAGGGCTTCTGGGTTTCCAACAGTCTTTTGTTGTTTCACCTGGGGAAGCCAGAATCCCCACTGATTTTCACCGCCAGATGTTACATGTGGGCTCCTCTTCCCAGCTCTTATGCTCCAGGCTAAGAAGCCTGACATGAGGTTGAGACCCCTTGCTCTTTTGTGTAGTAGCCAGGATGGTTCAGGGAAGGTCTGATCCACATGGGATTATTAATTTATGCATTCTAGAGTCTGTTTATGCCACTTGTTTATAAACTAACTTTTTATCTTTTTGGAGGAATCATGTTTTATTTATTTTTTTTTGGGGGGGGGGCGGGTTTGGCTTTTCAGAAAGAACTTCTATTTTCATTTTAACAAAACCCTGCCTCAATGGAAGGCAAGTTAAATGGAAGATAATTTATTAATATTATCTAGGAGATAGGTTCAGCCTGCTAATGGTTCATTTGTTGTCTTGTTTTCAAGACTTAATTGGATAAGTAAGTTATTACGAGAATTTGAGTCTTTGTGAAGCTTAAACCTGGGGAGTTAGATGAAAGGTCCCCATCTTTGCCAGGAATGTTTCCTGCAGGGCAGCCAGGTCAACCTTTGGGACGACCAAGTCTGACCCTGGGCACTAAGGTTTCCCGGTATGGCTGTTTGATAGTTAAGGCGGAATTTTGAAGATTGTGTAAGGTTGCTTCTAAAATAAGCATTTACTATGTATTTTCTCCTAGGGCTAAAGGTGCAGTTTAGCAAAAAAGAATTGATTTTCATGAACTTTGAAATTTATTGAAGGAAATTTAAAAAATCAAGCTATTAATGAGGAAGATGCAGGTACATGTATATGCAAACGTGGGAATTTTTATTAGAAATAATCTACTAGTGAGATAATATTTTACATTTGGGTAATTAGAGAAATAAAATTATAAAAGAACAGCTTCAGCTATTTGAATCCTTTAAAATTACCATCAGTTTCTAATTGTTTGGGGAGATGGGAGTTCTGGAAAGAGGGGAAAAGTAGAGGAAGAAGCTGATGGGTGAAAGTAGGAAAGAGAATAAGAGAAAGTGGAATTGAAAGGGGGAGGGGCAGAGAAGGTGGAACATCTCAGAAATTCTAAGTAGCTACAGGGTCCTTAATTGTTTTCTTACATGCACTTTAAGAATATATTTTGTAACTCGCTGGTTGAAGTTAAACAATTCTTATGTAACAGAAATTTATTTATTATTTTTTATTTTTATTGATTTGAGAGAGAGAGAGAGAGGGAGGGTGGGAGGGATGGAAGGAGAGAGAGAGAGAAAGAGACTGATTTGTTGTTCCACTTATTTATGCAATCATTGGTTGATTTTTGTATGTGCCCTGACTGGAGATCAAACCTACAACCTTGGTGTGTTGAGACAACACTCTAACTAACTGAGCTACCTGGCCAGGACTGTAACCAAAATTTATTGTTCTGGGAAAAAGAACAATTTATTTTAAATATATATTCTAGTTGATACGTGATGGCTACTGGTTCCAAAAAGAGCTGAGACAGCAACAGATCCTTCTACCCTTCCATGAGATAGATAGCAATTTATATAAAGCATTTGCAGTAGAGAAAAGGACTAAACTAGGGTCCTTCTGCTTATCGTTTATTTCTCAAGCTTACCTCTTTGACCATTGCATTTGGGCTAATAAGGAGAGCTGGGCTAGTAAGTATTGTTCAGGGATGTGTCAAGTGTCAAGAACTCTGTTCTTGGTGATAACTATTTTAGCATCTGTCCATCTATGAGATTCTTTCTTGAATGCCAGGGCAAATGGTATTATAAAAGTAAAAAAAAAAAGCTTTGTACGTCATCTATCCTTCCTCTTACCTCTCCTTTAAAGGACATGCTGGTTCCAGGAAAGGACCAAAGGTTTATTTCCCCTTGGAGGGCTGGAGAGTTGAAGGCCAATGCTGGTGCAATAGATATGGTTTAAGCCCAGCTGGCCTGAAGCTGTTCCTTGAACCAGTCCAACTTGCTGTTGTACTGACTGCGTGTCTGTCAGTAGACTTACAACTTGGCAACCAAACCTTGTAAGGTATCCCCTTGGCCCTGAAACCCTGTTGAGTCTATTCTGGAGTCTCTTGGTTCTCTTACTCTTTTCCTCAAGGATCTGTTTCCATTAGATAGTGGTTTTGAGATCTTCATTTTCCACCCCTGTGCAGAAAAGAGTTCACCTAGTAGGTCTGAGACTGCTATTCTTAAAAGACCCTTAGCTGGCATTTGGGAACTTGGGCTTTGGGAGTGTCCCCACTATTCCCCAGCTAATAACTGTGGCTCATTGAGCCTAGACTATGCAAACAATGTGATTTATGCTAAACATCTTTCCTTTTGGGAGTTTAAATTTGGGGCATGTACTAAGCATAAGGTGCTATGTGACCAGTTTCCAACTAAAACCTTGAATTTAAGTCTGGGCCTAGATTCCCCGGGTGGAGACATGGAACACATGCTGCTACATTTGAACTGTGAGGGCAGAGTGTGCTCTCTGAGGCCCTTCACAGCGGGGAACGCATATAAGGAAGCCTGCACAGTCATAGCATACGCAGCCCATCATGGACCGAAATGTCGTCATGTCATTATGATGACATTTCGGTCCATGATGGGCTGCGTATGCTATGGTGACCCCATAAGATTATGACGGAGCTGAAACATTCCCGTTGCCTAGTGATGTGATAGCAGTTGCAAAGTCAAGCAACATGTTGCCCTCGTTGTTTGTGGTGATGCTGGCCAACAAAACCACTGCGCTACCAGTCATATAAAAAGTAGAGCCCACTCAGTTATGTTCGTATAAAACATAATGCTTGATAATGAAAGTGAACGACTATGTTACCGGTTTATGTATTTACCATACTATACTCTTTAATCATTATTTTAGATTGTGCTCTTTCCACTGACAAAAGAAACAAGGGTTAGAACCAAGATGGTGGCAGAGTAGGTGGAAGTTACGCTCACCTCCTCCCAGGACCATATTAAAATTACAACTAAATTATAGAACAATCAACCTGGATAACCCTCTAAAGACTTGCTGAACAGAAGCCTTGTAACTAGGATGTACAGAAGAAACCATGTGAGGACTGGTGGCAGGTGGGGCAGAGACACAAAAAGGGCTGACTCTGCACCCACAGGTAGTGGTGGAAAATCCAGAGGAATTCTCAGCTGCGGAGGTCATCTGTTGCATGCTCAGAAGTGAGCGTGTGAGAGAGCATGAGGGGACACTCAGATCTATTTCAGTTACGAGGGAATGAGGGATATTAGTCTGCAGAAGCAAAGCTCAGAGGCCAGGTGGAGGGATTAGTGCATGAGGGTCTACTCGGATACGTAAAGGTTTGTCATGTGGCTGGGCAACTCTACACGCCTATAGGACTGAAATGGAACGAGTCAGAAGGGATGACAGACAGTCCAATCGTTATAAAAAAGAACTCTGAACAATCAGAATTGCCAGAACACGGACTGGGCCTCTTTGAATAGTAATGTGTAGCCAGAGCTGTTCAAGTATTTGCTACATTCATTCAACACTAAATTCCTTTATTAAATATTTACATGGGAGGCTTAAACTGGCCACACGCAAGCGAGTAAAATAGTCATGGTTCCTGCTGTCCTCCAGCTTAGAGTCTGGTCGGGTGTCTTGGTACATGTGTACAGGAGACTCAAACATACATCCAGGTGAGCTGTATGAAGTGTTTCCTAACCTCGAGAAATCAATTTTATGAAATAAAAGTCAGGCTTTTCTCCATTTGGAGATCCCCAAATAAGGATTTGTTTTGTTTGATTTGTTGTTTTTGACCAATTGTAGCTAAGAGGCCTCACTCAACAAGAGTGAGACCTCTGGACAAATTCCAGGAGGTTAGCCTCCCTGAACTCCCAGCCAGGTTAATAGCCCCAAGCTATGAAACAGCTTAAGGTCAACCTACAGAATATTTAAATGCTTCTGGGATCAAGGCATTAAAGTTATAACTGTGAGACTGCAAAGCACATCAATGAAAACGCCTCAAACCCATTTTCCAAAGTGAGCTATTTTTTTCATTTATTTATTTTATTTTAATTGTTGTTCTTATACAGTTTTCTGTCTTCTACTCCCATCCCAGCCCACTGCCCCAGCCCTCCCCAGCTCCCTCCCATTTCCACCCCGCCTAGCTTTTGTCCATGTGTCTTTCTTACTTAGAATCATCCTTTTGCGTTCGGTTGCAGTTCTTACACCTTAGAGGGTTTTGTTTGTTTGTTTGTTTTATGGTTAGAAGATGCTTTTCCTTTGGAAAGGTGGAAGAACAGTGTTTTGTAATTAGAAAAGAAACACAAGTCTGGGATATATCTATTATAGGAAAGATAGTAGGAAGGACTTTTCTTAATGGTTAACATTTAGTCTCAAAATTAAATCCCTTAATGCACAAAGCTGATTAAGTACGATCTATTTTTGCTTATTAATTATAATTAGTGAAATTCATTTCCTAATCACTTTTCCTAATCAGCAGGCTTCAAGATGTGATCACTTTACCTTAATCTAAATTTAATAACTATGACCTTAGACTTGAATCACATGATGATTAGGAAAAATGACCGGTTGTAGCTAAGAGGCCTCACTCAACAAGAGGGGAGACCTCTGGACAAATTCCGGGAGGTTAGCCCCACTGAAATCCCAGCATACTCCAGACACCGCACAATTCACAAACATCCCTTCATGGACAATAAACTAGCATTAACACTCCCTTCATTTCATTTTATTTTTTAAGCTTTTGTTTTCTATTACTAATACTAATCTCCCCAAAAATCTGCTAGCAACCCACGCATTAATTAATGCTAGAAGAAAAAGAACAACACCAGGGATTGAGAAGTTAAAAGGAGCAGGAGAGAACCTGCTACTCAGTTTCCAGAACAAGAGGGAATGTTTTGTGGAAACTTCTGGATACAGATCTGCTTTCCCTAGGACTTTAACAGAAAACTTTACCATCAGGTAGAACAATGATCCTGTACTTTCTTACACAGTTTTCTCACTGAATATCCTAAGTAGACCTTGTCTCTGTGGCAGGTTGGGCTCAGACAATTAACTACGGAGATAACCCTGATGACCCAGGTCATACACCAGGGACAGACACTCTAATCCCAGCAGGTTGCACGAGAGTGTAAACCATGGCCCTGGCTGGTGTGGCTCAGCTGGTGGGAGTGTTGTCCAGTACACCAAAAGGTTGGGGGTTTGATTTCCAGTCAGGGCATGTACCTAGGTTGCTAGTTCAGTCACCAGTTTGGGGCACAAATGGGAGGCAACCAATCCATGTTTCTCCCTTTCTCTCTCTCCATTCCTCTCTCTCTAAAATCACTCAACATATTTTTTAATTAAAAAGAGTGTAAATCATAGAAGTAAGATAATAAGGACCATGGGCCAACAATAATTTGGAACATCTCCGGTTCATTGTTAGGCTTTCAAATTCTCACAAAACTCACTGGTTGGTCATATTTAGTGGAGGGTCACTATTCAGTGACTGCTAAATTAATCATAGGAAAAATCAGAAGCTTGGGTTGGTTGGCTGGTGGGGGGTGGGGATAGGAGGCATTCTTGAATCAGGTTTCAGGCCCCACTCTGTTCTAGTATCAAGCCTCTCTCCAGCAGCTTCAGTAGAGTACCCCCTGCCCCCCACGCCACCACCCCTGGCCCTGGCTAGGTGTTCAGTTGGTTCGAGCATAGTCAGGATACACCAAGGTTGTGAGTTTGATCCCTGGTCAGGACACACGCAATAATCAACCAAAGAATACATAAATAAGTGGAACAACAAATCAATGTTTCTCTCCCCTCCCCTCTTCTTCTTGTTCTCTCTCTCTATCTAATCAGTTTTAAAAAATAGCATTCCCTCCCCCTTTCCTGTGCCTGTAGGATTTCTGCCAACATCCCCCTTGGAGCTTCAGGCCTTCCCTGTGCCTTCCTGTCACCCCACCCCAAGTGGAAAGAGGTTTTCTCTCCAAATGTGATGGCTCTTTCAGCCAACTCAGAAAGCCTTGCGGTGAGCCCACTAATAACAAGTTTTGGCTGAGTGTTGGTAAAATGCCACCTGGAAGCCTATTCTGGGCCTTCTCAAAGGAGAAGATTCTCCACCGTCTTATCTGCATAGGGTCCCTGCTGCTTGAGAAGGTCCTGGGACTGAAATGGTCTCATTTCTTCCTTGAAATATATCCCACAGTCCTCTACCAGCCACTCTGAGATGGAAAGAGCTCTGAAAAGTAAACAACTTTTACAACTTGACTAGCAAAACCTGAACTGAAGAGATGTGAGGCAGTATCTGTTTATCTCACTTAGTGGGAATATTCACATGTTCAGCTGGAGGATGTAACTGTGTTGAATTACAAGCTGGGAATAGTCTGTAACACGCAGCACGTGTGCCATATTACCTTTGGAAAATCAAAAAATGCCTCTGAATTCCAAAACACATCTGGCCGCATGGGTTTGGAAAGAGGCCTGTGGATCTGTGGTAGCTTCAAAATTAGTTCCAGAGTTTTCCTTCACTATTTTCCTTAAGGAGCTGAGGTAATTGTACAAGATGTGTGGCTAACAGGAAAACGTCACAGATAGAAATTAGAAGTCCTCATAACTGAGTGGGAAGTTCAGTGGGAGGGGAGTACTTTTATAAAGCCCAGAGTTCGGGCAGAGTCTCCCCCAAAGCCCAGTACTCACCCCTCAGGGGCCAGTTCCTCTTCTCCCTCGATCTATTTGACTAATATGCACCCAGCAAGCAGGCTGCATAGAAGAAAACCTTTCTTTTTTTTGAGAGAGAGAGAGAGAGAGAGAGAGAGAGGGAGGGAGGGAAGGAAGGAAGGAAGGAAGGAAGGAAGGAAGGAAGGAAGGAAGGAAGGAAGGAAGGAAGGAAGGAAGGAAGGAGAGAATGATTTGTTGTTCCACTTATCCACGCACTCACTGGTTGCCTCCCGCATGTGCCCTGACTCAGGATCAAACCAACAATCCTGGCATATCCGCCGGACAAGGCTCTAACCGATTGAGCACCCGGGCCAGGGTGACGGAAACCTACCTTTGAATTCAATGGGAAGCTCACCGTACACTAAGAAGTGACTTCCCTCTACAAACAAGTTTTAAAGTGATGATTTAATTCCCAAGCTAACCCAGAAAAGCTTGCTTCTAGAATAGCCAAAACAATGGAATTTTAAATATGCCATAAAGTCACTTTTGTGAGTAAACCTAGGAATTTAAGTTCTTTTCATGTTACTCTTTATATGAGAAAATGTAGTCTACATCTCAAATAATGAAATCCAAAATGCCCTTTAGAACACAATGCATTTCTAAGTTGGATGTTGCTTATAATATGCAGTGTTTTTCTAATTGCCATCATTTATTGTTGAAGAAATAATAGGTATTAGGAATAGCAGCTCAACAAGAGACAATGAGCCATCTCTCACACAACTCAGACACAAGGGGGAGAGACAGCAGGAGAAGAAATGTAAGAAAAATTAGACTCATCTTAATGTAAAGTTAAAGTTACATTTTTATTATTGTAATTTCATACATCAAAGCTTTCTATGATGAGTTTCATCTTATTTTAAAGCAGCTTTATATGTCCTGATAGGGTTTGACACACTAAAAGATTCACCTTTGAGTAACATTAAAGTCTCCAAACCTTCGCAAAGGTCAGAGGGGCTAACTAAATACATATATTTATCCCCCCAGTTGGCTCATAAGGGAGAGGCATTCTGGGAAAGAACAACTTACAAAGTTCACAGCACCATTTTCCTAAAAATTGGACATTCAATAATATTTGAATCTGAAAACATTAGAGCTGAAATATGTCATTAAAAGGAAAAACAACTACACCTTTGGCAAAAGAGGATGGAATGCTGACATCTGATAGGTGTGGTCCAAGTTTTTAGAAAGTCTGTCACAACACCCTGAGCACCATACCTTTGAAAACAGTGGCCGGGTGCTATTCCAGCCCCCAGGTGAAACTGAGTGGACGCCAAAGCACAAGAGCTACTTTCCCTGAAATCCGGAAATCTCAAGATTCCACAATCTTAACACAGCCCAAGGAAATGAAGCCTTGCACTGGTCCTTTTCATGACAGCAACATTTGATGGGGTGGGGGTGGGAGGATGTAAATAAAGGGAAGCAAAGAGTTAAAAGCCTTACTTTTCTTCCTGAAGGCTCTTAGGGGGAGTTGAAGGCACCTCTGTGGATGGAGATGGGAAACTGCGAATAGAAAGCACACATTAGAATCACTTACTTGTTAATTAGACTGGTTTCCATCAACCATATAATGCCAAGGATAGAAAGTCAGCCCACGCTTGATGTTAATCCCTTAAAGGAACAACAAAGAAATAACCAATTCCCAAATGGAATCATGGGCACATGCAACTACCTGAGTACTTTTAGATTCCCAAAAGCAATGAGGAATCCAAGGGGCAAATGGCAGCCTGCAAATCAATAATCAATTTCCTTGAGTAGCAGAAAAAGGTCTGGAAGGCTTGGATTCTGTACTTGATGGCCTCATTAACTGGGGAAATTTGGAAAATGTGGAAAGCCATTAACTAGGAAAATGAAATCAGTCCAATTGGCCTTGTTGGGTGTCCAGAACTGCTAAGCACTGATCTTGGCGCTGAGGGGAGAATTACAAAGATGTGCAACAAGACACCATCTCCATCGTGCTGGGAGGCAAGCCTGTGTACATGTAACTAAACCAAGAGAAAGGCGGTATGTGGCATAATAATAAAAATTAATTGCTAATGTCATAAGATATTTTACATATGCCACATCCTATTCAAAAGTGCTTTCCATGTTTTAATTCATTTAATGATCCTGACCACTCTGTGAGAAAGGTACTATTACTCTCTCCCTTTTTACAGTGAGAAAACTGAAGCTCAGAGAGGTTGAGGAACTTACCCAAGGTCACACAGCGCTTAAGTGGTAGATCAGGAATTTAAATCCAGTGTCCAAATGCTATTCACCCTTGCCCACCACACAGTACAGCATGTAAAGGATTTTAAATCTGACTATGGTGGCTTAGGGGGCAGGATGAGGTGGGGATTCGGAGAGAGGAGTGAAAAAAGCCTGTAGAAGAAATGGCAATTGAGATGTACATTGTCCAGGTGGACACAGTATAACCTCTCTAGTCCCAGTTTCTTTAACTCAATACCAGTGACATTGATGAGATTATCTCTAAAAATCCCTTTAAATCTTTTAATCACTTAAGAATTCACCTCTTGTGACATCACCAGAGACAGCACAAAAAAGAGCAAGCTTTGGAAAACAACACAACATATTTATTAGCTTTGTGATCTTGGGAGAGTTGTTACCTTTTCTGAACCTTAGTTTCTTCATTCATGCAATGAAGACAGTCCTCACCGGGTTGTTATGAAGAGTAAATAATCCATAGCAGACACAGTGCCTTGTGCATAGGAGGCACTCGGTTAATTGTAGCTTCTCCCTCCCTTTTCTTTTTTCTTGAATTGTATGTAATCTCAGTTCTCGAACTCACCGGAGCCTTAGATCACTGTGTGGCTGGCAACATATTATAGTATACCCTTTGGAGGTAGATTGAAAATAAAATACAATTTGAGAGCATCACATATTTTCTAAAATATCTGAAAAGCTTTAATTTGCCTTCTATTTTATGTTAAAAAGCTAATTGTTTCTCTTGATCCTTTTAATCATGCAAGTCAACTAACTACCTTGCAGAGCAGCCACAGGATAAACTGAAAACCAAGTGGTGAAGATGCACACTATGCGTTGTAAGCCCTGCCTGATATGGCTTAGGGAGCTTTCAATAGATATTTTACAGGTTATGCAACAAGTGCATAGTTAAGAGTTAAAAACTTTGTAATGTTTTGCACTGAAATAAATATGTGAATAAAAGTGGGTGGGAAAAGTCCTCCCCAAAAACTGTTGCTGTAACTTCAATTTCTATTATCAAAGATTAAGACAGAGCCAATGAGACATATATCCAGAAAAAAAGAATAAATAAAGGACAATGATCATATTGATATTCAAGGTCACAGAAAGAGATTAAAAACAGTATGTAAGTAGGTGTTCTGTTTCTTTTTTTCTCCTTCTTTATTAACTCAGAATATATTTTTTTAACCAGCTTCGGCTAAAGACGTTTGAGGCTTTTCTTTTTACTTTTTTAAATGGAGGTTTAATTTAAAAGAATTAAAATGCACAAATCTTAAATGTACTCTTTATGGATTTCTATGTATGCATCCCCCGTGTAACCACCGTCCAGAGCAAAACACAGACCATTCCCAGCACCCTTGAAAGTCCTCTTCCCTCTTGTCAATCCACACCCACAGGGTAACCACTAGTCACACTTCTAAATAGAGCGGGTATCAAAAATAGAAATAAGAAAAAAAATGAAGAAGCCCTAAACCTGATTGTGTGTGTGTGTGTGTGTGTGTGTGTGTGTGTGTGTGTGTGTTCTGTAAGTGCTAGAGTTTTCCAATTCAAAGCTTACTCACTGGCAGTTTAGTAACCATTAGCTTCCCAAGCCTCTAAGAAATTCACTCACTGGTGATAAACTGAAAACCAGAGCCTGGGACCTAAGACAGACAGCCTTCAAGGTCTTTCTGTAGAAAAGTCAGATGCCTGGGGAAAGAAAGCCTCTGGGGAATTACACCAGATTGTTTATAGCCTCAGTGTCAACATAAGTGTGACTCAATGAGATCTAAGCAAAAATTCTGGTTTATAATTAGCCAAGTCATTATCCATAATAATAGTCACTAATACCCAAACTCTTGATTGGGTCATGAAGCTATCAACTCTGTGCATAAGATGCCTCTAATTTGACATTAATGAAACATGAGCTTTGCATTGTTTTCCAAGCAATTGTAATAGTTTGACATTCTTGCATGCATTCGTTTTTACCTCATTATTCTGATAACTTTCAGGTCACTTAATAAAAGTTGGGAGTAAATGAGTGACAGAAGGTAGCCTGGTAGACAGCGAGGCAATCAGATCCAAGGACTGGGATCATTAGACACATAGTCTAGACAACTGATATGATAATTTATGACAATAAATGATAGCTAATATGATATTTTAGTTTGGTCAATACTATAGGTTGCCTATCGGTAAATTTTCCAAACAGGGACACTTTTTCAGAACAAAAGGAGACTCTGTTATAATCATGCCAGAACCCAGGACTAAATCAGGAGCGTCCCAAGCAAACCAGGACATACAGTCGCCCTAGCTACCATAAGCATCCACTCCACAAGGCGTCATATTGATTAACTCATGAATCCTTCACTAGTTAAGCTGAACTTTTATAGTGGCAAAGGCATCTGAGAGGAAGAAAACCCAAGGACACATGAGAGATTATGACTGAGATCAAGCAAGTAAATGTATCACTGCCACTGTCCTGAATTTGCAGCCTTAGCTTGTGATGTAAAGAAATCAGCCTGAACAGTTCTCAGCAGGGAACAGAGGTCACATTCTCTACAACTTCAGTAACTCCCTTTAGCATGTGACACACCGCACTCTGCACGCTGTGTGCTGTCATTAAATAGTGAGGGCCGATGAACTCAGGGAGGGCAGTACCCTCAATTCGCTAAAATATTATGCTGGTCAATAATAATGTGATGATGATAATCAATAGTTTATATGAATTGAGTGCTTACTATGTACCTGGCATGCTGTACTAATTTCTTCACATACATTAGCTCTTTAAATTACCCTATAAAATAGATACTACTGCTATTCCCTCTTCCCCATACAGGTAAAGAAACTGAGGCTTAGAGGAAGTAGTAAGATGCATATTAGGATTCTCAGATCAGTCTGACTCTTAACCATTCCCTTATTTTACTCCCCACACCCCATCGCCCCCAGGTCAGGGCTCTTTGATTGCCGGGACAAGTCACTCAACAAGCTCAGGCAAGTCATTTACTGAAAGATAGCACAGGCAATGCCTTGGACAGAGGCTGAAAGGCAGATACTAAAGGACCATCTAGGGCTTGTCTCTGTGGAGCAATGGACAGCGCATTGGACTCCTAGTAGGACCACCTAGGGCTCCTAACTAGGAAGCTAGGAACTGAGACCATTTCCACCAGCTCTCATCTCCTGTTCCTTTGTACTGTCGACTACGAATTTATACAATATCTCCTCAAAATCTGGGGGCCTAGATTCTACAGGACCACGCATTTCTAATGTCTGAATCTCCCTCTACTATATTATGTATCTTATTAAAGATCTTGTTATATAGTTTTTGGTATGGAGGAAAGATGAACTTTTAACTTCCTTTCTTTGACTGACTACAAATAAAAATAAAAGCAAAATTCTGATTTTAATTGCTCCATGATGTTAACACACAGGAGAACATTCTGTCTGCAGCTGGCTTGCTTTAAAAATGGAAATGAACACAAAGAAGCACAAAGCCCCATAGGAAGGGGTAAATGCCATTACTTTCCCAAGTGAATCGCTTTCAATGATAACTCTCTCCAAATAAAATTTGTTTAAAATCACCATTTTGCAGTTTGGTAGATGTGACATTTCTGTGTAAAAAAATTGTTTTTTTTTCTTCATTTTTTAATTTTTTTATTATATTTTTTCCATGGCCATTTATCCCCTTTCTAGCCCCTGCTCCCACGGTGACCACCCTGCCATCCATGTCTGTTCTTACAGTTAGTCTGTGCGAGGCAGAGAGTGATATTGCTGCAATCACGAGCTCCAGGTCCTTTCCTGGAGGCCAGCATTCTGTTACTTAAATGCTGTATCCTGTTAATAGATTCGCATTCCAGAACAAAGCACAGTGCTTGGACTAGAGCTCAGCTCTCCCGACTTTTAGTCTAGGGTGTCTAGGGCCTTTTCAACAAGTTGTACAGATGGGGTGGGAGCTGGGGGTGGGAGTGAGGTGGGGGGTGGCTTGTGTGTGATCTGAAACAGAAGAACATGACCCTCATAGAGCCATTTCCTGTCCCTCCCCATCATTTGACATCATGATGTTACTTGGTCCAAGTGTCTGGTTGTGACATGTGAATGTGATACTTTTTGACTAAAGTTCTGTTTATGTATGTTTTGTAAATATCTGTTTATTGAACTCTCTCCCACTAAACTGAAAATTCACTTATAGCAAGAAGGTGCTTATTTATTTTCATAGCTCCATTACCCAGAATATAGCCTGGCACACAATAGGCATGAAAGAACAGAAACAAACCAAAAAAATGTTGATGGATGGATGGAAGGAAGGAAGGAAGGAAGAAAGGGAAGGAAGGACAGGCTGCTCAATTTGCCTCAAATGAAGGGTGTATTTATGATTTGACCAAAAGATTCTGAAGCTACATGGTTGAAATAGAAAAACTTTATTTGCTTGAGGTGTTTTCTGCATTCTTTTCTCCTGTGTTCCTTCTTTGCAAGTTTATTTTTTGGAAAAATTTTTAAATGAATAGTGCTATATAGAGAACAGATAGGAAGAAAAGATAACAAAATGCTAATGGAAAATGTCAGGAAGGAATAATAATATGAAATGATGTAAAAAAGAATGAAAAATCAGAAAAAGCAATAAAAAGTATTCAATAAGTGATATAAAGAAACATGTAACATGCAGAAGCTCTTTTAACGATAATTAAATATTAACTGCTTCAAAACAATGTGCTGATCACACTGCACTGACTACATTGTAAAACATCTCACAGGCCTAGCTGGGTAGCTGTTGGTTAGAGCATCGTCCCAATATGCCAAGGTGGCAGGTTCAATCCCCAGTCAAGGCACATAAAAGAATCAACTGATGAATGCATAAATAAGTTAAACAACAAACAGATTTCTCCCTCTCTCTCTTTCTCTCTCTTTCTCTCAAATCAATAAATTAAAAAGAAAGAAAGAAACTTAAGAAAAAAACAATCCACAGGGAGAAAAACAGAACATGCCTAACAGGGTCTGAGGAAAGAGAAAGGCCAGTCCTCATGTGGAAGGTGTGATAATTAGTTCCCAAAACAAGAAAAGGAAGTAGCTGTATGACTTTCTCTAAGAAACAATGAAAGACTCCATCACTCTAAACTGTTGCCTGTGGATTATAAACAGTGATTCTTGGACGTGATCCGGAGCTAGACCATCTGGGAGTCATGGGACCTCTCTGACCTGTCTGAAGTGCTTGCACTCAGCTAGCACACAAGTGAGAAGGAGCATGAGCCAAAGATTTCCTTTTTCAGTTGGTGGGTGGGGATGGAGGCATATGAGTTATATTTCTTCTTCATTAGCTCTTTTCCCCTCCAAGTTGCAAAAAAGACTAATACTGTTCAACATTAGAACATCTCAGATCAACTAGAGTTCCAGGGGAGTATGGTTGAGAATCACTGGTTGGAAAACCACCCAACAACTCATTCATTCATTCATTCAACAAAGATTTACTGAGTGTCTTACATAAACCAGCACTGTGTGAACACAACAGATGTGTCTCTTGTCTCTTGGAGAAGATTCCATTCTTGTAGGAGAGGACAGATAATAAACAAACGGACAGCGAAGATAATACCTCTCTGAGCGCATCTCCCACCAGCCTTCTCTTCCCTCTTCATGCCGCAGACAGTGGAGAGCGGAGGCCATCTTATTGCCCCAGAGTGTGCCAAGCTCAGTGCTGCCTGGAGTCCTCCACACTCTTCCCTCCAGCCGGTCAGCTCTGCAATCGGACTTCACATGGCTTCTTCCTTCCTCTCATTCGAGTTTCAGCTGAAATGTCACCTCTCAAAAAGGCTTCCTTCATCTTCCTGTGTGAAATAGGCCTTCCTCCCTCTCCACAGCTTTCTGTTTTGTTTTGTTTTTTACCTTTCTTATCTGCTGAAACTATTGGTTTCTCCCACTAGAACACAAGAGCTATGGGAGAATGGATTCTGTCTATATTGCTCACTTCTGCGTCTCATGCATTTAGAACAGTGCTATTAGAAATGGCCATTTACTCACGTGCCCAATGACAAAGTGCCTACAGCCAGAGGGCCTAATCTATTATTTGCAGTGGGGTAGCTGGTCTCCAAAGATGGTCCCTGACGAACTACACTCCTGTATTCACACCTTGCCTTGAACCTGGGCTGGCCCTGTGGCTCACCTTTACTAACAGAATGCAACAGAGGTGAAGCTGCCTGATGGCCAAGTCTATCTCATAGAAAGCCTTGCAGATTTTTACCTTGGTATCATGGAACACATGCTCTGAAGAAAGCTAGCCTCCAAGGAAAAAGTCTAACTACATCGAAACCACCGCGCTGTGAAGAAGCCCAGGCTAGCTGCGTGGAGAGACTAAAATGCTCAGTCAGTCCCCAGCTGTTCCAGCCATTCCAGCCGAAGCACAGACATAGGAGTGCACGTCCAGCTCAGCTGAGTCTTCAAATGACTCCAACCCTGGGTGCCATCTGACTGCTAGTGCGTAGGAGACCCCAGTAAGAACCAACCCGCTGAGCCCCATCAATCCACCAAACCATGAGAAAGAAAAAAGTATTGTTTTAGGCACCAAGCTTTGAAGTGGTTAGTTACACAATAATAGATAACTGCAAAATGCACTCCAAAGACAACTCTAGATTCAAACACTTCTTTCCCCACAAACATTATATATGTCTGATGGTCCTTGGGCTTCCCGACCCCCACACCCCCCCTATACACACTCTCCTATAAGGCAAAATTTTGTTTTGCTCTGTTCACTCTCCTGTACCCCTGCAAGCACCCCACTGGGAGTCGGGAAAGTTGGGTCTTTGGCCTCATGGGACACTGTAATTTTAGCCAAGTCACTAAACTCGAGGAAGCTCAGGGTCTTCTCTGAAAAATGATGATGAAGATTTGATCTTTAAATCTTGTTTGGTGTGTGGCACGCAACCTCTTTCCCTACCCTCATACAGAAACTAGTACAGAACAGAGACGTGTGGGAGAGTTCCAATGGAAGCAGGAGAGGCTGCATATTAGAGGAGTGGCAGGAGGGAGGCAGTGGCATCCGAAGACCTAAGTTCAAATGCCATCTCCTCCCCCAACCGATTCAAAGAGCCCGGAGTCCCTCAGAACCCGGTGGGGCAATCACTGCTGAGGCCTCCCCACTTCACGTCTACATTATCATACAGAAGATAGACACGTATTTTAAAACTTTGGGGTATATTTTAACTTATTGTTTTTGTGGCATCATTTCTTTGTTAAAAAAATATTGAACTAGAAGAGTTGCTATTGCTTCTGCTTTCTCACAGAATCAGATTTATACTAGTGCTTCCCAACTACCATCCACTCGGAGATCAGTAAGGTCTTCCCATCTTGCCTATTCCTCTCAACACAGGGGGGGCTAAGCTTAGTTCCTGCCTCCTCCCTAAAGAGAAAAATGGAGTTCATATTTCAGATTTCCTCCTCTGCCGCAGAATTTGGCTTGGGAAAAATGGTGCAGAACCATTCTACTTGATTTTCTTAAATATTTTTTCAAAGGCCTCTAGAGTAAGAGATTCCATAGCCTACTACAGAATCACATCCCAATGTTCAATGACTGCATGCATCAAGAAATTTTCTTTCATAATTCAATAATGGTCCCCTTCACATACTGCTTTTCAACTTTCATTCTTACATTTTTATAAAGTCTTTTTAAGTATATTTTATTGATTATGCTATTACAGTTGTCCCATTTTTTCTACCCTTTATTCCCCTCTGCCCTGCACCTCCCACCCACCAGCATTCCCCCCTTAGTTCATGTCCATATATATGACCATACATATCAGTTCTTCGGCTTCTACATTTGATATACTATTCTTAACCTCCCCCTGTCTGTTTTGTACCTGCCGTTTATGCTTCTTATTCCCTGTACCTTTTCCCCCTTCTCCACCCTCCCCCTCCCCACTGATAACCCTCCATGTGATCTCCATTTCTGTGATTTTGTTCCTGTTCTATTTGTTTGCTTAGCTCATTTTTGTTTTTGTTTTTTTTCAAGTTCAGTTGTTTATAATTGTGAGTTTCTTGTCATTTAACTGTTCATATTTTTTGTCATCTTCTTTTTCTGAAATATGTCCCTTTAACATTTCATATAATAAGCGCTGGGTGATGATGAACTCCTTTAACTTGACCTTATCTGGGAAGCACTTTATCTGCCCTTCCATTCTAAATGATAGGTTTGCTGGAGATAGAAATCTTGGATGTAGGTCCTTGCCTTTCATGACTTAGAATATGTCTTTCCAGCCCCTTCTTCCTTCAAGGTTTCTTTTGAGAAATCAGCTGATAGTTTTATGGGAAATCCTTTATAGATAACTATCTCCTTTCCTCTTGCTGTGTTTAAGATTCTCTTCTTATTTTTCATCTTAGGTAATGTAATTATGATGTTCCTTGGTGTGTGCTTCCTTGGGTCCAACATTTTTGGGACTCTGAGCTCACTGATGTTCCTGGAAGTCTACTTCCTTTGCCAGATTGGGGAAGTTCTCCTTCATTATTTTTTCAAAAACCTTTTCAATTTCTTACTCTTCCTCTTCTCCTCCTGACACCCCTATGGTTCAGATATTGGAATGTTTAAAGTTGTCCTGGAGGTTCCTAAGCCTCTCCTCATTTTTTTGAATTGCACTTTCTTCATTCTGTTCTGGTAGAATGTTTATTTCTTCTTTCTGGTCCAAATTATTGATATGAATACTGGTTTCCTTCCCTTTACTGTTGGTTTCCTGAATATTTTTCTTTATTCACTTTGCATAGCCTTCACTTTTTCCTCTATTTTGTGACCGTACTCAACCATTTCTTTGAGGATCCTGATTACCAGCGTTTTTAACTCTGCATCTGATAGGATGGCTATCTCTTCATTGCTTTGTTCTATTTTTTTGAGCTTTGATTTGTTCTTTCATTTGGGCCATATTTCTTCATCTCTGCAAACCTGTAGCATAGTAAGAGGCAGAGCCTTACGTATTCACCAGTGTAGTGCAACCCACATTGCTGCATTGTGGCACTATCTGTGGGAGTGGGGTCAGAGAGGGGACAATGCTGCTTGCTCGGCTCTTGGCCAGCTCTCAGTCACTTTCCCCACTACCCACAAGCAAACTGGGCCTTTCTGGTGCTGATTCTCTGGTTGGGGGGTGGGGGTTGTGTACGTTCTAGGACCCTGTGGATCCCTCCAATGAACTGCCCTGTGAGGCTGGGAATTTCTACCACTGCCTCAATCCCCACAGGTTTTTACAGCCAGAGATTTTGAGGCTTTCTTTTCCCATGCTGGAACCCTGGGTTGTGCAGTCTGTCTCATTCCCCAGTTGTTCCTCCCAGTTTATCTGTATGTAAATGTGGGATCTCCCACTCTGCCAGCTGCCACCCCGCCTCATCTGGTCCTCCAGCTGCCTCCTTGTCATGAGTCCTCTCTGCCTCAGCTGCCCATCTCAGCCCTCCTACCAGCCTGGATGATTGTTTCTTCTTTAACTTCTTAGTTGTCAGACTTCCATACAGTTCGATTTTTGGCGGTTCCGGTTATTTTTTATTTTTAAATTTGTTTTTGTCCTTTTGGTTGTGTGAGTAGGCAAAGTGTATCTACCTATACCTCCATCTTGGCTGGGTAAAGTATTATAATTAAGTTCTTCAGTGTCACTATATGGCTCTCTTCTGAATTCTCATGTTTTTCCCATTTCTTCCTTTGGATTATTGACCTTAATTTTGAAACAGGAATGATATGATGCATGTTCCTGGAATTGTTTGACTAATGACATTGATATATCAAATATTATGCATAGTTAAAGTATTACTGAGCTTCCAGGTTCCATCTCAATAAGAGCATCAACATCTTCCAAAACACATCCTTGGACGGTATGCATAAAATTACAAGCATGTGACAACACGTTACATGTACTTACATTGCCTAATAAATAATAATCTGCCATGTGTCATAAATTAGGTAACTACTGCAGCATACATTACAACCTTAGCTTCACTCATATGTCCTAACTCATATTTGAACTCTGCTCCTGGGACTATGGACAGAGGCACAGTGCAGCCGATCAATCTTAAAAAGTGACTAACATTTGATCAATATTCTATGCTATTAAAAGGAAGCCCCTACCTGCTGAAAGGTGATGGGTTAGGCATGTATTTTCTACTGGCCTGCTGCAATAACTGGAAAAAATATCAAGTGGAACTACTCTTTGATATTAGAAACAAGAAACTATGTTCCCAGAGGCATAGAGGAACAGAAGTGATTTTTATTAGAGAAAAATCAATAAAATATATTTTACACATAATCTTAAGTCTCAATTTTTGCATACTACAGTGAAATTTCCACTAATGTTTGGCTGCTGTCACCTTTTATTTTTATTTTTTAAGTATTTTTTATTGATTATGCTATTACAATTTTCCCAATTTTTCTCCTTTTATCCCTCCTCCACCCTGCCCCCCCAACAGTCCACCATCCCCACCCTTAGTCCATGCCCATGGGTTGTATATATAAGTTCTTTGAGTCCTCTGTTTCCTATACCATTTTTTATCTTTCCCTGTCTATTTTATGCCTACTAATTATGCTTCTTCTTCCTTGCACCTTTTCCTCCCTATTCCTCCCTTCCCCCTCCCTACTGAACTCCCTCCATGTGATGTCCATTTCTCTGATTCTGTTCCTGTTCTGGCTGTTTGCTTAGTTTTTGTTTTCGTAACTTTTAGCTTCATTTGTTGATAGTTATGAGTTTGTTGTCCTTTGATTGTTCATATTTTTTATCTTCTTTTTTCTTAGATAAGTCCCTCTAATGTTTCATATAGTAAGGGCTTGGTGATGATGAACTCCTTCAACTTGACCTTATCTGGGAAGCACTTTATCTGCCCTTCCATTCTAAATGAAAGCTTTGCTGGATAGAGCAATCTTGAATGTAGGTCCTTGACTTTCATGACTTGGAATACTTCTTTCCAGCCTCTTCTTGCCTGTAAGGTCTCTTTTGAGAAATCAGCTGACATTCTAATGGGATCTCCTTTGTAAGTGACTGTCCCCTTATCTCTAGATGCTTCTAGAATTCTTTCCTCCATTTTAATCTTGGGTAATGTAATTATGATGTGCCTTGGTGTGTTCCTCCTTGGGTCCAACTTCTTTGGGACTTTCTGTGCTTCCTGAACTTACTGGAAATCTATTTCCTTTACCAGATTGGGGAAGTTTTCCTTCATTATTTGTTCAAATAAGTTTTCAATTTCTTGCTGTTGCTCTTCTCCTTCTGGCACCTCTATAATTCGGATATTGGAACATTTCAGGTTGTCCCAGAGAATCCTCAGCCTCTCTTCATTTTTTTTTGGATTCTTGTTTCTTCATTCTGATCCAGTTGGATGTTTATTTCTTCCTTTTGTTCCAAATCGTTGCTTTGTATCTTGGTTTTCTTCTTGTTACTGTTGGTTCCCTGAATATTTTGCTTTATCTCATTTTGGGTATCTTTCATTTGTTCTTTCATTTTTTGACCAAGCTCAATCAGTTCTGTGAGCATTTTGATTACCAGGGCTTTAAATTCTTCATCAGTTAGGTTGGCAATGTCCTCATCACTTAGTACTGAGGTTTTGCTGTGTTCTTTCATTTGGGCCATATTTCTTTGTCTTGGTGGCCCTGATAAGTTGTAAGGGGGCAGGGCCTTAGGTATGCACCCAGGTAGGGCAGCCCTCTTTGCTGCCCTGCCTATGTGGGAGGGGCCAGAGAAGGAGCAATGCAGCTCATCTGCTCCTCTCTAGTGCACTTTCCACAGACTCTGGGGTCAGACTGGAAGTATCTCCCAGCACGGTAGCCCACAGTCAGCTCTGAGTCTCAGTTTCCCTCTTAAGTCAGTCCCTCCCGCACAACTCCTCCAAGCTCTGTGGTCAGCCCCACCCCTCAGCTGCCTTGCCTTGGTTTTTCTGAGTCATCCGCCCCATGGGTCCACCTTACTGGTCTGGATGTTCTGGTTGATTTTTTCTTTAATTCCTTGATTGTCAGAGTTCCATGCAGTTTGATTTTCTGGTGCTTCTGGTCATTTATTGATTTTAGATTGGTTGTTATCCTCCTTTTGGTTGTGAGAGGAAGCGAAGGGTTTCTACCTACGCCTCCATCTTGGCCGGAACTCCTACTGTCACCTTTTAAATACTGTATTCCATTTTACTGTACAATAGCCTGAAGAGCAAACAAATTAGGAAGCTTAGCCCCAAGAATAAATAAGTTAGGAAGCTGTTTCACAATATCTTTTAAACTTAGGCAAATGTCACCATGTAAAATAATGTAGTTTGCTTGCTCTTTTCTAATTCCTCCCCACTCTAGGAAAGGACTATATGCTATTTCCCCACATGCCCCTACCCCTACCCTCTCCCCTCCTTTCTCACTGAGATCATACTGTTGAAGTCCTCATCCAACACACTAAAGAACAGCTGTCAGGGCAACTTGAGTGCTTAGCAAATGAGCTGTAAACCTGTGCTGGGGAACACTGCCTTTACTCATGCAGTAAAAGAGGCCTGACCATGGTTTGTTAAAGGTTAAATATAGAACTGCCTTCATGACCAGCAATTCCATTCATAGGTATATACCCAAAAGAATGAAAAGCAGGACTCCGACAGATATTTGTGCATCAGTGTTTATAGCAGCATTGTTCACAGTAGCCAGAAGGCAGAAACAACCCAAATGTTCATCAACAGATGAATGGATAAACAAATGTGCATATAATGGAATATTATTTAACCATAAAAAGGATGGAGCACTGATGCATGCTGTAACTTGGACGAACCTTGAAAACATTATGTTTAGTGAAATAAGCCAGGCACAGAAGAAATAATGTTGTCTGATTCCACTTATATGATGGAGCCACAACAGACAAATTCATAGAGACAGGAATTAGAATAGAGGTTACCAGGGGCTGGGAGGACTGAGGAAGGAAGCATTATTGTTGAATGGTTACAGAGTTTATGTTGGCAGTGAAAAAAAAAAAAAAACCTACAAGTTTTGGATATAGATAGTGGTGACGGTTACCCACATTGTGAATGTGTTTAATGTCACTGAATTGTACATTTACCAATGGTTAAAATAATAGTATGTGTATTTTACTATAATGAAAAAAATTATCTGAGGGCCAAAAAGGTCAGTTGTGGTCTGAGTTCTGTAGTGGGGGCAGCTTGGAGAGCACCTGAGATTTAAGGAGAGAGCCACTGCCCAGAGTTTGGGAGGGTGACAAGCTCATTGTATTTCTATCTCATCCCAGCCCTGAGTTGGGGGTGGAGCTAGAGAAAGGATGTGGAGGCTGAAAGATTAATGTTTCCAGAAAGAGCCAGCTATGGACACTGAAGAGCATCACCTCCAAGCTTCCAGGTCACCCAGAGCCTTTCCCACACTGCCCAGCTGGGCTCATCCAGGAGGGGTCAGTGGTCAGGAAGAAAAAAAAAATACCAACCAGGAAAACAGAATGCTCATGGAATTTTTACATAAACTTTTTTTTTACTTATTTTTCAAGCATCACAAGAATTGGTTTTAGAGCAAGCAGGCTACAGAACTGTACATTTGTTTTCTAATGATACAAGCTAAGAAATGGAGAAGGAATAAGAAAACTTTGGAAAGGACATGCATCTCCAAAATGTTTGAGGTTTTTTAGTAGTGTAGGTGTTTTCTTTTGTACACCCATATATATGTTTATATAAACACTATGGTTGCATAGCCTTTGTAATTATTCTTAAATTTAAAATTAATTTTCAAAGAAAAAGGAAAGACTTGCAGCCCCGGAGCATAGAGTTAGTAATTTTTCCCCAGCCGTATCGTGCTCTACTGTTGCCACTTGGAATTGTTTTAAAGTCAAGTTAGGCTTCCAGCAAGTTATTCTTATCCTCAAATACTCTGTAGCATAACATGTAAGTTATTCGTTATAAGAAGCGAATGTTTTGAAGAATGCCTGGAACATGGTAGCCCTCAAAAAAAAAAAAAAGTTCCATGAATAAACGGATACTTCAAATGCAAAACATCAGATAGCACCAGCAAGTCAAAAGTTCACCAAGAGGCGGGAAAAGCAGCATTCGTTCTATTGGTTGAACGCATAACAAACATCTGTTAGGAGATTTTGATAAAAGCTTCTCTCCCAGAGAACTAGGAAGGGTCAACCAGACAACCACCTCATATTACCATTGTTATTGAACTAATGTGTTGTTTAAGGGCCTACGAATTAGTCCTAAACAAGGCAATATCCTGTTCGAATAATTTAGGATGAGGCGTAGGCCAGCCCACACAGCGCATCCGTGTGAAAAGCAGCCTCACTCGGTCGCATCCATTTCCTGCGTCTACAGCTGGCTGTTCATTTTTCAACCCCCTCGTTACAGTCCGGGCAGAAGAAAGCCCCTTTTACAAGGAAGCTAAATACAGTGTATGATGCCTTCTTAGGCAAAGGTTTCACCTGCTTGGCCAATTAGCTTCCTCTCCAAGGACGACTAGTTCAACAGGTTTCCTTTTTCTCCTCTCCGCCTCCTGGGTTGGGGAAACAGGCTGTCACTTCGCCTCGGCCCTCCCCTTCCCTCCTCCGCGGCTCTGCCACCCTCGCTCGGACCAATCGCGGCCGCTCGAACGAGTCCAGGTTGGCGGCGGGCAGTGCGGGCTGGGCGTGGATGCGCGGAGCGGCTGCGGGCGCAGGGGGCGGGAGTGGGGGAGGGCGCAGGGCGGCTCGCTGGGCCTGCGCCCCCGAGGGAGGCTGAGAGCCGCGGGAGAAGGACCCGGAGGCGGGACGGCAGGCGTGCAAAGGTCCTAAGGTGCCCTCCAGACGCGGCCCCAATGACCGAACTACAGCAAGATGTGGAAGACACAAAGCCTGCCAAAGTGCTCGGAAAGAGAGACAGCAAAGCGGGCTCAGCCCAGTAAGTATTCTCAGCCGGGACGGTCCCCGGCGATGGAAAGCGCGCTGCCCAAGCCTCTCTGCCAGGGGCTCAGTTTGGGGTGGAGACAGTTTTCTGAACTTTTCCACGGACAGCCTTCAGGCTTGAACTCTTTCTGCGGCGCCCTGTCCCTCCTTTTTCTCAGATTCTCACTGCATTTCAGGAAGGTACGGTAGCTTGCAGTCTGGCCGCATGTGAATTATTGGAGCCAAAAGCAGGGTTGGTGTTTTGTAATTCCCAGGGGAGGGCTGGGGAACCCATTCAGGTCTCTACGCCCTGTCAAGAAACAGAGTGCTGACATTTATTTCTGTTGTCCTACTTCTTAATGACGTGTGGGAGGATGCGGTTGTGTTGTAGATGTTATCTGGTCGTCGGTCTCATGGTGATGTGTGTTCGTCCTTTGATTCAGACCTCGGGGGTGTCTTTCCCCCGATTCCTTCACTGTTTCCTCTCAAAGGAGTGGGAAAGCAGGGGAAAACATGAAATATGCTTTAGCTTCAAGACTGCCTGCCTTAGGTTGGGTACTTAACACAAACTTGTTGTACACTTTTTTTTTGTTTGTTTTGAGAGATTATAGGAGTGGGGTTGAGGAGCACAATGAATGCATAATAAAACACTTAAAATATTGGGTTGTGACTGTCTTCCTAAAAGATTAGTGTGCATAATAGGATTTGCACATTGTTTGACCTATACATTCTTCTGGTTTAAGAAACTTAAAACTCACATATTGTGGTCACAGAGATTAGCTTTCTGTAATGAAGCTTGACTTCCCCTGTGCTGCTTTGTTTTTCTTTTTCTGTGCAGAACCTTGAGTATTTTTATGATTGTTATTCCCAAACATTCTTTAAAAAAAGAAAAGAATCTTTCAGTATTTGCTTAGCTTAGTTAAGTGACATCACCATGACATTAAGTTATGTTGAGATAAATATCTGAATAAAATATTAAGACACAGTATCTAAATAAGCCCACTATTTTAATGTAACCCAACTATTGGGGGTACCTAAAATACTTTATTGATACTAATATAAAAAGATGATAAATTGTTTAAGTGAAGATTCAATCTTCATCATTCATGATTTCAGCATTTACTGATTTTTAAAACTCACAACCTGGTTCCAGGTAAAGATTTGTGTTTATAAAAACACAAATCATTTTGATCTGTGTGTCTGTTGACGTTTGGGCTAAAGTTTCGGAAGAATAGCTTCCTTGGCTGCTTCAATTTATTGTTTCAGAGGCTTTGGTCATATTCTTGTCCAGGCCCACTTTTCTTGTCTGCCCTCTCCTTTCCCTCCCAGCATCGTCAATTTAAGCTGGTGTTCTTTACTCTTCGTGTACAAATTGATGATGGAGAAAAAGTGCCATCAGTGTAACCCTCGCAAAATGATTTTTTTCTCACCCCACAGTAAAAACCTAACTCTATGCTTAATAATTCAAGTTCAAGAAAAAGATGAACTCTCAAATGTCATCTATTTCCTTTGCACTTAGTTATTCTTTTACCTACGTAACTTCTCGGAAAAAGAAGTGGATGGTCTTATAGCCATTTCATAGATGTTGGAGATGACAGGAGTGTTAAGTGGCACAAGCAAGACTGGAACCAGGACTTTAAACTTGTAGTCAGAACTCACCCGCAGACAATACTTAGTTGTAGTTACACAAAGTTGAATGAGCCAGCCTACCCACCAGCCACCGAGTTTTGGAATCTTTGTGTTCCTAGTCATCTAGATACTCAGTCAAGGAGATGGTTTCGAATGACTAAAAAAAAGTCCCCTACAGCATTTGGACTAATTCTCTGAACTCAACATGCTTTAGAGTTGGGGAACATGTTTTTGTAGATGATAAGCATTGAAGCTCAAGGCCCCAACAGAGCCTTTCCTTTGGAATAGCCAGTTTCAGCTCCATTTCAGTTCAACAAACAATGGAATGTGTACTATTTGTTCAGTAGTGGTGGGGACTGCAGGAATGTACATGACATGGTACCTGCCCTTCTGGAACCTCAAGAGCAGTTTTGAGGGGGTTGAGGACAGACACACATGAATATTAATGTACTTCTAGGGACATTGGTGGCCACTGTCACGCAGCAGACAAACATGATGCTATTAAAAGTTTGGCCCTTAACCATCTGCACAGTGAGGATGTTTATCCCTTTGGCAGTCTTTGTTAACTTTCTCTTGGTTTATTGGGGATTTTGTTTGTTTTCCCCTGCAAACTGGTACTTTCCAGGCCTACTGAAGTCACTCGTGATTCATTCTGAGATTTTAGACACTCTCTTTCTCTGAGCTCTTAAACTCTCATTCTGGTAATGGAAGAGTAAGTTTAAGAGGGAGGTAGATACATTATCACAGTGATATATTTGTGTGATAATTCCCTATCTGAAATCATTTTTGAGTAGCCAAATTATAATCCTTAGAAACCCAATCTAACTGCTCTGTTTTGAACTTCATGACTTAGGGGAATGGTCACTAAGCTCAAAATTCTTGAAGTTCAGGTGTCCCGATGGACATTTTCTTCCAAGAGTGTTAGAATGGCTTGCTTGTTCCCATTTCCCTGGATCTGTAACTACACCCACATAGGCCTCATCACCTAGAACCTAGCCTCCTGGGTAGTAACTGCTAGCATTTATTGAGAATGCTTGCTGTGTGCTGGGCAGTGTGCTCACCACTTTACATTCATTTTCATACAGAACGAGGTATACACCATTATCTCTATTTATCAATAAGAACATTGAAGCTCTGAGAAGTTAAGCAACTAGGCAGAGACACAGTTAATAACAGCTCAAATTTAAATCCAAGTCTTCTAACTCTAGAGCCTGAACTTGATTACTGAATTTGTACCCCTCCACTGAAGAATCTGTGATGACCTTCCATGACCTACTCTAAAACATTAAGGCTCCTCTGCCAAGAACTTAAGACCCTTAAATATCTGAACACACATAGACCATTGCAGCCTCATTTCCTACTACGAGCCAGCATGCACACCTTTTACAGCCAGACAATCATAGTAGCAACCCTGTTGTCAAGAGGTGGTATTCAGAAGAGAAAAACAGGTAAGTACCAAATAAGGTTCCCTTCTCTTCTCCTTACCTCTACTCCTGTGCTCAAGTAGTTCCCTGTCTTCTTTCTCTGTACTTCTATAAATCAACCTATGTTTGCCTTCCTTTAAAACCTTCCCTGATCACTGGACATACTCATCTCTTCCTATCAGTTTACTTTGTATAACATGTATGTGGTCAGCCCCATAAAATTTAGCTGTGGTTATTATTACTGTCAATTAACAGTTAACATTTATTGAACATTTATTACATACAAAGTACTGTTTTGAGTTGCTATCATATATCAACTCACACACTAGTGTAGTGTGTATTGGTTAACTTTCCCCTAAATAGATTGCAATTGTATTTTTTCTTTTTTAATTTCTCAGAGGACCCAACAAATAATCACTTTCAACACCATCTGTTGGTGAGCTGGGGAGGATGAGACCCCACTCCTCCTAAACTAAAGTGTATAATATGCTTATAGCCTGAAAGCTGTGGCTTCGTTACTCATCTCTGTGCTAGAAGTGAGGCTGTAGGTGTCCTCGTTGCCGAAGTGCACTGTGATACCCCTCCTCTTACTAAGAGCTGGTCACTTAGGAGCCTGTTTCCTTTTGAGATTCTAGTTTTCCCCCACTTTCATTATCTTTTTCATTCTGAATTTTATGTTCCCAATACACAGACAGTTCGAACCTAGCCTAACTTTTTTGACACCATTTTCTGAGGTACACTTTTATTTCTTAAAGTCTCTTGTGGCTCTGATTTAGTGATGGGCAGGTTACTCTTAATGAATTTCAGGAAGTATCTGAAACTAATGCTGATACATTTCTGGGCAAAAGTTATTCTGATTCACATTTCAAATGATGAATTACATTATATGTAACATACACTTGTAACGCAATTTGAGTTTTTAATGTATAAGGTTGAATAACTTAGGACATAAGAATTCCAGAATTTGTTCAACCCCAGACATGGGGAGAGAGAAGATGGACATGGGTGACATAAACATTCACCTTAGAAGGAAGCTCTCTGGTATTATCAAGAAGTGAAAATGATTTTAGGGACATTCTTTAAGTAGTGAATTCAAGTAAAAATGAATTACCTGCAGTGAAAGCATTTATTATTCAACCATCCTATCTTTGTACATAGCATATTGGGGATTGAAGTTAGGAATGGATCTTAAATTAGAAGTGAGAGGAGCAAAGACAAATAATTATTAGAGATAGCTTGATTTCTTAGTGCTTGTTTAACTGCAGACTTTGGCAGTGCCCATTTAGCAAGAGAATCTCTATAATATATATTATGTGTGTGTTATTTATCTTTTCATTTGTGTGTATTTGTAACATTTCTCTTTTAATTTTAATTTTCAGGTCGCTAACTCTTACAGATTACCCCATGTACTTTTCAGTGGAAAATTTGAGGCAGGAAGAAAACATTATAATATATTTAAAGTATAAAAATTATATTAAGGTAACAATCAACGGAAAAGTGTGAAACAATGGAGAAAAATAAACTGTGTTCTGGTTTAAATGTTTTGGGAAAAAAATTTAATGAACCAGATCAGTTTAGAGATTAATATTGTAGGAAACTGTTAACTTATTAAGGCAGTATATAAAGTTGTGAAGAATATAGGCTCTAGGAAAGCAGGATTTAAAACCTGACTTTTGTATCTCCTAGAAGGGTGACCCTGGCAAGTTACTTAGTCCCTCTCATTCTCAGGTTCATCATCTGTGAAGGTGATACTTATGTCAGCTCTTCCATATAGGCTTGCTTTGAAGTTTGAATGGGAAATTAACAAATGTACTTTGCCTAGTGCCTGACATGCCAACTCTCCATAAACTGTAGCTAAGTTAGTCCTCACTGTTGAGGATCTGGGACATGCTGTGGGGTAGAGGTGGGAGGCTGACATAAAGGTAATTGAACTAAATAGTCAAAATTCCAAAGGCCTAAACTCTTAACAGCAGTGTGCACTGTGTTCTGTTATGTGAGCCTTGATTCGGTCTGTTCAGCCTGAGGACACTTGTGACGGCATCCGAGTGTTGCCGTGACCCCAGCACGGCATCCTGGGTTTTCATTCATGGCAAAAGGGTCTCATGCCATCACTGCGTACTAACCTGTGAGCTCATTTATATTTTATTACATCTGTTATCCAAAACTTTTATCTGTGATCCACTGATTGCCACATCCCCCTGGCACTTAGCTGTTCTCTCAGGGTTCCTCATCTTCAAACAGCTGAGTTTTTTTCCACTTGCTAAACTCCAATAGAACCCCCCTTTCAACATCTTTCTAATTTTTTAATTGCTCAGTTTTAGGACTAAACACATTTGGAAATCACATACAGCGAAGGTGCTGGAGAGAGACTGCTCCGCAGCCACTTTAACGACTGCTCTTTCTCCTTAAAGAAGAAGTGTTTTTATGCAAGCTCAGGTTTATTTACCCTTAGAAGAGAAGCAAAGCCAAGTTAAACCGCATTCGCTAAGACAAACTAATGTAGTGTGTGCACTCCCTCATCAGTCACTCTGTGTGTGCCGTAGGTTCCCACACTCATAGGGGGACATGATGTCTAAAGATGGGGATTCTTTTATGCAGGTTTATCGAGACATATTTTATGTATCGTAAAACTTTTGTTGATTTGTTACGATAGCCGGTATGATCTTCTGCTTCTGCCCCGGCAGATGCTGCTCCTCTCCTTTCCCCTGCTGTTCTGTGTCCTGTCAGCAAAGTTTCCTGCACTGAGAAGGATGCTTGACCTGCCTCCTCCCGTCTGATGGAGACAGTGACATGTGCGCGCATGTCACTGGTTTCTCAAAGCCTGTACCTATCAGGTGTCTGATTATGTCCATTATGTGTTATCTGGTAGAGTGTTCAGATTATGCCTTCTAGGTGCAGTGGGTTCACAACTACAAAGAACCTCAGAAAAATGCTAATTCTTGCATCCTTTAGTGTTCAGGATTATTATGTGAAAACAGTTACCTCATGATCCCACAAATTACTTTGAAACCCCTGGTATGTAGAGCCATAAACAAGTGTATTATATAGTAAATTGAGTGAGAAACTAGTTCATCATGCCAACGTCCATCACCACTGTATTGTCTCTATAACTCATTGGAAAACATCCTTGTTTGATTCTAACAACTTAAATATTGCGCTGGATGCTTTGTACAACTAATGTGGTGCTCTGTGAGCTGTCAGGAATGTATTTCTTTCCCTCCCTCTCTCCCTTCCTGTCTTAATAATAAAGTTCTGTAGGACTAGTTTTGACATGAAGTTGGTAGATTTCTTATGCTTTTCCTTGATTTCATAAGAAACTTTTCTGAAAGTTTTACCAAAAAATCCTATTTTTTCTGAACTCCAATTCTAAAATCAGAAAATATCAGACATATGAGAGAATACATTTGTATGAGCTGGAAGAAAGTCAGTATTTAACAACTGATACTGGCCAGAGAAATCTACTCACGTTCTCAACCACAGTTACTAAGTAGTTGTGCGTTGGGTGTCATGTTGAGGGTCGGCAGTCACCGAGATGAGGAAGATAAGGCCTTTGCCCATAGGAAAATAGAGTAGGGGAAAGGAATATTTTGTTTGGAGATTTGATCCTCCTTTCCAAGGAGAGAAAAAGTAGCTCCAGAAACTATATCAAAGCTCAGACAAGATGAGGTAACACTGCTCTGCAGTATAGACAGTGTTGAAAGTGCTTTTACGTATATACATGTAATGAGATAGGTATTGTTACCACATTTTATGCAGGACAGAAACACAGTGACTAGCCCAAGGTCATACCAGCTGCTGAAGGGTTGAGCCTCCTAAAAGCATTCACATACCACCTCACTAGATTTAGGAGGACCAAAGATGCAGGGGGCCAAGGGGCTCCCATTAAGTATCCTTGCATTCCTGAGTAGATCTCTTAATTAGCTTGCGTAGGTCAGTTTTCTTAACTATAACACTAAGGCTCATTTCCATCCTACAGTTCTAACATTGAAAGGAGTCCTCGTGTTCTATAGAGGACAGGGTGGCGAGAGCACCTTTAGCTGTCACTGGGCTCTGGTACGTTCTCTGTGTATTGTCAGACACAGGTGCCTCTCTGGATACTTCTGTATTCATCTGTTCTCAGACCTGACTGGAGGAAACTTAATTGTTTCCGTTGCAGCTTTACATGGTGATTGCCTCAGCAGTCACTCACAAACTCCAGTTTTTAAAAACAGAAGTACAGAGCACTTTGCACAAGGACAGAGTGTTTTGAAATGTCACTGACTTGTTTCAAAAACACATGAATGTTGTCTCTCAAATAGTCACTGAACAAGCCCAAGAACCTTTCCAAAAATACTGCCGCTGCACGAAATCTGTTTGAAATTCTTGCGGAGTTACTTCAAAGCCTGGAGCCCATTCTTTGAGTAGTCTTAAGGTTGGCAAACCCTCTTCCTTTGAGATCAAACTCAATTTTGGAAACAGCCTGAAGCCAACTTTGGTGAATAAGGTGGATAAGAACAGTTTAAATACCTTTTACCACTCTGGATTTTTGATCAAACACAAGATGTGATTATAAGGTAGTAAGACAGCATTTCTGGCACTACTTACATGTCGATGTGTGTACTTCCGCATTTAGGTTTGTTATTTTATAACCTCACTGTGAAAAGAGTAGAGTGTAATGGTTATTATTCTGTCCCCAAATCATTTTTTAGTGTTTATAATATACCTAGGTAGGGTTGAGCATATCATACTTTAAGGATGCAAATGTCACACATAGTAAGTCTTTTTCTGGAGGCATATACCCTGTGTATTATGAAAAACAATTTTTGAAAAAATTTCCATGAACATAGAGAGTGAAGGTTCAGCCATCACAATCTTCTCATGCTATCTCCTACTTCATTATAAAAGGTGGGAATGTGTTTACCAATTACGTTTTCCAGATCACTCTTCATGTCATAGTTGTTTCATTGTATGCAAGGCCCTCCTTCTGACTTTCCCATGTGGTAGCTACCAACTACCCAGAGTGAAACTTTCATTTTTGTCTCAGTGCCACCTGCTAGTTAATATCACAGAGCTGATTGGTCTTGCACTGGCACATCCCTGAGCAAGCAAGCTTGCTCAAGCAGGTTTTCCTGTCCCCTGTTCTTCACTTTTGGTCAGAATGGAGTTATTCAGCATTTTTATCTGAGATCTGATTTTAATACTGTATTGTTCCGTGAATCTTATGTGACAGGTCTCCACCCTTCTGTAATCCATCACAATTCAGCAAACATTTCCCCATTGCTTACTCTGTGCTGGGAAGACAAGGCTAAAGAGATAGGTGCCACACCCTTCAGGAGCTGCCAGGGTTGGGGGAAGAGCAGGACACACACGCACACAGCTAATACCATAGGATAAGAATTTCACAGTAGTTATCAGCTGCTAATGGGAACAGAGATGTAGCAGGGTTTTTTGTTTTTTTTTTTTTCCTTGAGATGAACTGAGCTAAGAGGTGATGTTTGAAGGAAGGTTGATGAGTAAGAAAGAATTTGGCCTCAGCTGGACGGAGGAAATCACTCCAGGCCAGGGAAGAACAAGGATAGGATGCTTGAAAGTTCAAATTTTTATTTCTGATCACGACATAGGGGTCTCCGGTGGCTGGACCGGGTGGGGCAGGAGGACTAGCAGCAAGAGCGGAACGGGAAGGATTTGGAGCCCCCATTCAGAATTCTCCTCCTTGGTTCGTTCTCTTTGCTTCACTTCCGGCTTTGGCTCTACTACTGATTCTTTGAACTTCAGGGAAATCATTCAGTCTGGTCTTCAGTTTCCTCCCCTGTAAAGAGAGAGGGCTGACTGACCTGATTTGTTAGATCCCTTCCAACCTGAAGAGTAGGAGTCTTTGAAGAAACTGCCCTACTTCTCTGCACTCCTCTGTAGCCTTTGTGTAAAGAATTCTATTAGACTGAGCAAACTGAGGAAAGCGTTTTGAATATGAATAGAATCCTTTCTTTCTTACTTGCTTTGGCCTCTTTTACTTTTTTCTTTTCTTTCTTTCCCTGGGTAAATCTATACCTGGTTAAGGCAGGATTGCCGCTGGAACATGCCTAAACTCTCCTCTTACGCACGTACAGATACACATCAGCATTCATGCTGCATTCAGACAACCCTGCTTTGCGTTTGGCCACAGGTGACAGGGCCACAGTGCCCCTGGACCAGTCACAGTAGAAATGTCTGATCAAATAACAATGTACAGCCTATAACACAAACGGGGACCAGACTCATTAACGGTAGAATTGCAGGTTTCTCTGGTATAGTTCAGGTCTGAATATAATCATATATTGCACTTGAATACAGAATACAATTGAAGATTAACAAGCCTTTTTCCTCAGAAATGAAGTCAGGTGTACTAGCTTACTGCTTCAATTTAATAATTGTTGTAGCATTTAACAGACACTTTACGTTCTTTAAAATCCTTTTACTAACATCAGCAGCTGAATTGAACACACACTTTTTGAGGGCCTACTGTTGTTAGGCATCATACTGCGTTACGAGGATATGAGGATGTACTAGACATCTGAGCAGATTTCACTGTAATATGAGCAACATTTTAATATGGCATTAAACATGAGTTTTAATCTGTTGTGATAAGAACATGTACAGGCATTTTTTAAAAACATCAGTGATTGCCTTCAAGGACTTTTTTTAAAGATTTTATTTATTTATTTTCAGAGAGAGGGGAAGGGAGGAGAAAGAGAGGGAGAGAAACATCAATATAAGAGAAAAACCTCAATTGGCTGCCTCTTGCACACCCACAACCAGAGACCTGGCCCACAACCCAGACACATGCCCTGACTGGGACTCAGACCAGCAACTTTTCAGTTCACGGGCCAGCACTCAGTCCACTGAGCCACACCAGCTGGGGTTGTATGAGCATTTTTAAGAGCATAGTGGAGAAGAAACTAGGCCAGTTTGGGATTGAGTGAAGACTTCTTAGAGGAAATGATAATACCTAAATCTTGAAAGGGGAATAGGAGTTAGCCTCCCCTCCCCCCAGAGAGAGTGGGAGTATGTGTGTGTGTGTGCGCGTGTGTGCGTGTGAGAGAGAGAGAAGAGAAGAGAGAAAGAATGTTATATCCAGAAATAATAGCCTAAATGAAGTGATGTGAAACAGCCTGGTGACTATGGAGAAGTAATATCACTGGAACATAAAAGGTATAATGCTGACTGCCAATACATTGAGGTAGGAGCAGTAGATTGAAGGAAGGTCACAGAATGACCTTTTGTGCCATGAGAAGGAGCTTGGATTTACCTATAAGAAATAGGGATCCACTGAAGGGTTTAACCCAGGGATATGATAGTCAGGTTTAAGTTTTTTAGGAATGACTGCAGTAACAAGGTTTAAGATACATTTTTTTTTTTTTTAGAACAAAATAGGAAGCAGGGATTTCCTATTTTGAGAGCAAAATAGGACTCTCTCTGAAACAGTGCAGGTGAGATTGTTTTAGTAGGAAAAATGAGGAAGAGTAGTTTTCAGAATGTCAAGGGAAAAAAGTGGAGGACCAGGTGATGAACTGGATTGATGGAGGGCGGAAGCTAGAATGTCGGCATTTTTCTCTCCAGGAAGGCTGTGTGGATTGTGATGCCATTGATCAATCATGGAACATAGGAGGAAAGAGAGGTTTTGGCATTGAAATGATGAGTTCCCTTTTTTAAAAGTCAAAATTGGTTTGGAAGTCTGTGCTACAATAAGAAATATATTTGGCCTTTGTGCCCAGTTTCTGGCAGGGAGTTCCTAAAATTGTAATTTCCTGAGTGATTGGATTGGTATGTTATTTTTCCTCATAAGTAGCCGCTTTTAATCACACCTGCATTTATGTTAATGAGGTGATTGAGGGTTTGGCTCCTATAGAGCCTCAGGATGGGGCTGGTCACCAGAAAGGTCAAGTGTTTGGAGGCTGGGAGCTTTCAGCCCCATCCCTAACTTCCCGGGAGGGTGGGTGGCCTGTCGAATAAGGGCTATAAAAACTCAAGAACAACAAAATTTGATGAGCTGGCAGATTGGTAAACAAATGAGAGTGCTAGGAGGACAGTGCACCCTGAGAGGGCATGAAAAGTTCATAAGCCCACATACCTTGCCCTGTGCATCTCTTCCATCTGGCTGTTCTTGAGTTGTAGCCTTTATAATAAACTGGTAGACGTAAGTTAAGCATTTCCATGAAATGAGTCACTCTAGCAAATTATCGAACCTGATGAGGGGGTCATGGGGACCTCTGACTTACAGTCTGTTGGCCTGGGACTTGCCACTGGTGTCTGAAGTGGGAAGAGTCCTGTGGGCCTGAGTCCTGAACCTGTGGGATCTGCACCAACTCCAGGTAGTTAGTATCGGAATTGAGTTGAGGTGAGTTGAGTTCAGTTGAGTTGAGTTAAATTGAATTGTTGGACACCCAGTTGGTGTCTGAAGAATTAGAGAACTGGTTGCTGGTATCAGAAAACACCCCAGAAGGTCAGAGCTAGGAGATAGATTTGGGACTTGTCTGCATATAGGTTAATCATATAGGTAAAATCATGGGAGTGGATGGAATTTTCCAATGCAGAGAAGAGTAGAGGACCAAAGAGAGAACTTATGCATGATCCTATGTTGGGATGAAGGTAAAAAAAAAGAGGCCACAAAGGTAGAGAATAAATAGCACAGCAGAAAACAAAACAAAATTAAACTAACAAAATGAAACAGAAACATGAAAAGACACATAAGGGAAGGAGAATCTCAAGAGTATCGACAGTGGTGGGTTCCACCAATAGCAGCACTGAGAACTCAAATGCCCTTAGCATTTAGCAATACAGAGATTACCAGTGAACTTTGTCAGAAAAGTTTAGTGGAGCAATGGGAATAGAGGCCGGACTCTACTGGACTGGGTTAATGGGAAATGAAGAAGCAGACCCATATGGGTGGACTATGGCTTCAAGAGACTTGGCTGAGAAGTAAAAGAAGGAGAGGGAGGTAACTAGAGGAAATGAAGTCAAAGGAAGTTTTGCTGTTTGGACTAGAGAGCCATGTTAGCCTGTACATAAACTAGGGGGGAAAGCCAGATGAGAAGGAAAAGATGAAGATGTAACACAAAGATGGAATAACTGAGCAAGCCCAGAGGTACCAAAAAATGGGCTTGGACTTCAAAAAGAAAGAGACGTCTTTCTGAAATGACAAGAAGGTACAGTCGCAGGAGATGCAGATGTAGGTAATCGTAGGACAGAGGAAGATGTAGCTGCCATTGTTTGAATACTTCAACTTCTAATTTTCTTAGGGAAGTTTTTACCTGGCCCCTTTCATCCAGAAGGGTCGGTTGTGTTTGCGTAGCAGTTTGGGAAGTTCTGGGGAAGAAAAACTTTTCCTCTACGCTCCTAGGTTCTTCTGGCTTGTCTAGGAATTAAATAGACATGAGACATTTAACAGGAGAAAATCAAGGAAACAGGTTCAGAGTATTCCCCTTGCACTGGCTGTTTCTCAAGTAACTTTAATTAAAATAACCAACATGCCACCTTGGCATATTTGGGAGCAGCCTGCCCCAATCTCCATCAGGAGCATGGAGAGTGTTTGGAATACAAATTGAAGGAATAGGAGGGGAAGGTGTACGAGGAATGCTGAAGGCCTGGTTGGCAGCATAAACACCAATCACACTAAGGGCTAATTTGTTCCCTGCAACAATGCTAAGAATCCAGGGATTAAAAAGTTATAAAGGCTGATTTTGAGCTGATCCTGTTGTGTTTATGCTGAGTGCAGAAAGACTGGCATATGTGGAAATTGAAGGTGATCAATCACATATATGGCCTGAGCTGCTTCAGGAAACCAGTCCAGAAGAGACTGAGAACATGGGCATATCAAGGGCTGTTGTCTGTCTCTAGGGCCGAAAGTACATGTGACGGGAGTGGTGAGGGGTGGGAACTGGAAGGATAGAAGATTAGAGGCAGATGGTTGGGGGTTCGAGATGTGCTGATGGAGGATTTCTGGATGCAGCAACCAGAGCAACATGAAAGCCAGGCATTGAGCATGTTATGTGTGAAGTGAAAGTAAAGGTCACTGGAGTTACGCCAAGTTGTTGGATGTCACCCCATGAGCACAGAAGGATCCAGGTACCAAAGTTCTCAAGAGAGAGAAAATGATCAGTATGTTACAGGATGAAGACAATAAGGAACATTAAATGCAGCCAGGTCGAGTCACACACGGGAGGAGGTTGTACTTTCTGTCTGCTGAGTACAGGTGAAAATTGATTTTTTTAAACTCAAGTGATTTAATGCAAAAACAATTAGAAACAAGAGTATTCAATAAGGTGACATTCCCAGAAATAAATTTTAAATCAAGTGCCTTTCTTACCAGAAATAACAAAATTTTTAAAAAAATAAATTGGCAGAAAAAGTACAGACAAGCAACAAAAATATAAAATACCCAGAAATAAATTCGATAAGACTTAAAGTAAAATAATACACCTACTAAAAATACAACCTAAATGGAGAGTTTTACCTTCTTTAAAGAAAACCTTGACAATATAAAGATAGCTGTGTATGTTAAATTCGTAAATTCAGTGCAACAAAGCGAGTCTCAGTGAGTTGAAGAAAACATTACAAAGTGAATCTAAAATTCTTTTGAAAGAATAAGCATATAAGAATATCTAGGCAAAATCTAAATGACAGAAGATAGACTCATGATGTATTCTTAAACTATAGGGTTTAAATTTAGCACATTAACCCCTAATCTCATTTTCAGCCACCTTCTTTACCTGAATATTTACATCAATATAATTTTGAAACATTCAAAACCCTATTTATTTACTTACTTATTTTTAAGTTATTTTATTTATTTAAAGATTTTATTTATTTTTAGACAGGGGAAGGGAGTGAGAAAGAGAGGGAGAGAAACATCAATGTGTGGTTGCCTCTCATGCACCCACGACTGGGGACCTGTCCCACAACCCAGGCATGTACACTGACTGGGAATCGAACTGACGACCCTTTGGTTCGCAGGCCGGCTTTCAATCCACTGAGCCACACCAGTGAGCGTCAAAACCCTATGTAGAATGCATTATTCAAGGTGTATTCAAATTAATGCATTATAAAACTTACAGATTTTTTTGGTGAACCTTCTGCTTAAAATCCTTCCCTAAACATTTACTTGAAATCTGCCCTAGTTTAAAATACTGTGTGTAACTGGTGTCTCAAACTCTAGTGTCCCTTTTCCTTCCTCTCTTTTTAAAAGAACTTTTAAATAAATTAATATCTATGATTCGAGGAAGCCCATTGTAGTAACATTGACAACTACAGATCTTTGCAAGAAATAAAACAAAAATCACCAGTAATTATACCTCCAAAAGAAAACTCATGTCCGTATTTTGATTTTGGATAGTGCATTTAACTAATATAGACATGTCATTCCAGGAGGTAGCATTATATAGTCATCATTAAGGGGGATTGTTTTTCTAGATGTGTTACTAGATGTGCTAATTTGTGCTGATAAATTTACCACTCTCTCCCAGCCTTCTTTATAAAATTGCTGGGTGAAAGAAAGAAAAGTAATTGATTGGCTTTCCAGCTGGCCCAATTTTCTTGACTTGGTTCACACTCAGCTCAGTAGTTCCAAGACTTCAGTGGGTATAAGCCTCAGGTCTTAAAAGGGTCTGATATAGGGCAGAGAATGGGTGACTTTACTAGCTCCTCTTCCCCACCCCCCAGGTGGTTCTGTCTGATAGAGAAGGTCCCTGGGCCTCACTTGGAGAACCACTGATTTAGGGAGTTCGCAGGCCGATCTGACCAGAAACAGTGTGGCATAAACACACCTAAATGACCCACTGCAAAGGAGAGAAAAGTTCTTCAGCCTTACTGTGTTCTCAGCCCTGGTTCTGGTAAGGTCAGCCTGTGTATTTGTGTCCTGAGCTAGAGCCCCTCCAGGCAAAACCCTGAGGCTGCTGAGCCCTCCCACATGCGCTTTCACAAGTCCTCTCCTCTGTCTCCAGGGTCACCCTTTACCCAGGTAACCTACTCTCCCACGTCGATGTTGACATAGTCCATGACTTGCCTATATGGTACCTTTGCTGTCTTCTTCGTCCATAGAGCTAGCTCTCTCTCAGTTGTGATGGAAAGATGCCACCAGGGACTTCATGCATTTGTGTTGGTACATTCAGCTCAATAAAAGATACAGAGGCCTTCCAATACCTTCATCCCCAGTCCTGGCTTAACCTTTTCACAGACTATTCCAAGGGAACAGACGTGGAGCACATTGGGGTGGGGTCTGGGGGGCCTCCAGGGCTCTTGGTAAGGGAGATCAGGAATCCTACAAAACAGGGGTCTTAGCTGTTATCTCCCACTATTTCGCAAACCGTACTAAGCAGATAGCTTAAAAATAATAGCTGGCCTTACAGCTTAGAAAAGACCTTTCCTTAGTGGCTGTTCTAAGGTAATGTTTGTTTGATATCTCAATCCATTCAAGGACAGGGTAGGAATTATTGTTATGTAAGCTTTTCCTCATGAACAGAATTCTGTACGTTTTGGTTCTATGAATTGGCAAGAATGTCTTGCATGGATAAAGAGCAGGTACCAGATGTGGCATGTATTTATGACTAACAAATTCTAAGAATTTCATCTTTTGAGAGAGCTCATCTTTGCACCTAGAACTTTGTATTCTGTTTCAAACCCACATACAGCTTGCTTTTTAGAATGGTGCTGAATTGTCACTTTCTGTGCTCACGAGCTCTGACCTAACGGTGTGACTTCTCAAAGGCAACCGCTCACATCTGCGGGAAGCCCAGACCCCCTGAGTGCCAGCGCAGACCAAGACTTTGATGACGCGTAGTACTGAGGGGCCTGAGGCAACAGCGGCTGAGCTGTCCTGTCACATCACTACCTGTGACTGCTGCTGCTCTGGTTTCTGCCAAGGCTCTCCCTTGGGTGTGAGCAGGAGAGATTGGAGGAGCAGCTGAGGCAGGAGGCACAGGCAGGATGTATGTGTGGCTCCGTCATCATGTCTACAGACGTCGGAGGTCGTCCATTGGGATACCCTCTGCTCACAATTAAAACCAGCTTCATGTTGACCCCTGTAGTTGTGAACCTCTTTTCCTTCATCCCCAAGAAAACTTAATCTGGCTCAGGAGTTGAGATTGGTCTGGGAATGGCTTGTCTGTTTCTTCCTCTGCTCAGAGTAGCCAGAGCAGCCAGGCTCCCAAATAAAAGGAAATGGAGATCTCAAAGTACGTACCTCCTGTTGCCAAGCTGGCCACAGCCAGGTAAACTAATGCGGGGAACATGACCTCTCCCAAATCCCATACTGCACACTCCAGTATCCAATAATGTGCCTAGAGATGATTTAGTCCACTTTCATCCTAAATACTGGAGAGGAGGAAAGTGATTTTTCCTGTAACCTTTTAAATTTTTAGCTTAGACTCCTATAATAAAAGACAGATTAATAAGAGAAAAACTAACAAGTTTATTAGCATGTATACCTCATGTATACGTGGAAGATACCCAGGGAAAAAAATGAGTAATTCCCAGATGGCACTAGGATTAAATACTATCGTATAAGGAGACAGGAAGGTGGATATAAACCTCTGCAGAGGGGAGTGAATGGCTTTTAGGAAAGATGAAGGGTCCATAGAATAGATAGGAGGTCTGACAGTTTGCACGGACGAAGTTTGTCTGGGTGTGGTGTTGACTTCGGGGCTCCTGTCCTTGATGAGTCAATCCTCTCTGGTTGATGAAACTCTCAGGGAGGGATTTATGACAATTCATTTCCTTTTGGAGGCTCTGTCCTCAGGCAGATCAAGGAAGTTCATAGAAAGCCTTTCCCTGCGTTTACTGTTCTTCAAGTGCCTACAGCTCAAAATAACCAATGTACCGAAGTGGCGTCTTTGGGGGTGGCACGTCCTGCTGCTCTTCAACAATAGTGCATAATGCTAATACCTTCCCTGAAGAACCGCTAGATTTCACTTGTTTTTTAACTCAGCTACAATTGTTAATCCCTTTCAGGTTTGAAATTGGTATTGTGTTTATGTGTTATTCTAAAAAACAAAAGAATCTTTATCTTCTAGAGCTACATACTGCAGTCATTAAAGATGTAAAGATAACGTGGGGATTTGCTTCTAAACCAATAGGAGGTGGGAGGAGTGGGCAGGGATGCAGATGAAACAAGACTGGCCATGAGCGTATAATCATTCTTCCTTGCGTATGTCATAAAATTATCATAATTTTTCTAATCACTTGTGAAAATATGTGGGTACCTTTCGTTACTCAGTGGGCTGTGGTGCTAATTAAGTCTTAATTCCCCCAGAGTGGACCAGTCTGAGTTTCTCTGATGAAATCCGTGACTGATCAACACTGCCATGGGTCCTCTGCTCGGCGCCACTCAGATTAAGGGGCCACAGAGAAAGTGCATACGTCCCCTAAGCTCCTTCACCCAACATTTTTTAAATGAAAAAAAAAAAAAAAGCCGGGATGTGTGTTCTGAACCCAGGTCTACTGTGACAGAGAGCAGCCCTGCCCACTGCAGCCCCATAACACGTGCTGTGGCAGGCAGGCCCTGCTGTGGAGGTGAGAAAGCCGGGCTCTAATTAAGACACTGAAACATGATAAACATCCCTTGTGAAGAGGCCACTCCCAGAAACCCTGCGTTAGGCTGCGCTGACGAAGACAGATTATAGATTAGAGTCTTCTCCTTAAGCTTTACCTGTGTCATTTCAGAGGTGAAAAAGAAGAAAAGCAATCCTGCTTTCTTCCAGTTTCTTGGAGTCTAGAATATGGAAGCGTTGCCCTTTGAACCCTTAACAAAGTCAAGGCAGCTAAGGCAGGAAGGTTCCCCAGCATGAACGAGGAGCTCACTCGGCCATTCTGAGGTAGACTCCACTACCTTTCACCCAGTTTTGCAGGAAGAAGCAATAAAGCTTCCTTGAGGAAAATGTTTCTTCTTTACCCATAACCTTTGCGGGAAGGATATGTCAGATCTTTGTCTGGAAGAATTTAACACTGCCCTATTAAAACTGCCCCTGACTGGTTCAGTCTGGGTTTGCCAGAAACCATCCAACCCCCAGTGGAAAACTTCTCTGGCCTTTCCCATGCCAGTCTTCCCAAGTGAGGAATTTCCAACACGGTACTTCCCTTCCTGTGGCTATTTATACCGTCTGGTGTAGCCAAAAAGGGCTCTGGGCTGGAAATCAGAATGGTCTCTGGTGCTGGTTTGAGGCAGGTGGGAACTTACGGGACATGAGGGGAGCACCTTCCTCCCCAGAGATACAGACTCATTATCAGACCCGGACCTTGCCCTCCAGGGGCTTATGGTCTAAGGAGAGGAAAGGCAAGTAGATGGTAGCCTATGTGTCATTTTAAAAGCAGACCCCATGTTAACGTGTACAGTTGCCATGACCATCATACCTTAGAAGGTACTGAGCAGGAACATCACAAAAAAGGTGGGTCAGTCCTCAGGGCACAAAAGAGGCTGGGGAAGGCTTCCTGTAGGAGGGGGCTCCCGCCAGAGCTGAGCCTTGGGAGGTGAGCAGTGCTGGCCAGGGCCAGGGGACAGGTCTTGGGCAGCCCAAGCACAGGGCTGGAAACATGGCAGGAGTTAAGAAGCCAGCGAGGGTGGTTCCAGCTTGCAGAGGACCTCCCGTCCTCTTCAGCTCTATCCTGCAGGCAGTGGAGAACAAAAGGGTTTTCACGGGCTGGGGTTGGGAGAAAATCACAGGCAAAGCGATTTTCCATACAGATGGAAGGGGCTGAGATGGGAAGAGGAAGTGTAGCATATACTAACTCGAGTGAGGTAGGGCGGTGCGGTGGTCCCAGCAGAGACATTGAGGACCCTAGCTAAGCCAACAGAACCAGGTGAGAACAGGACGGGGCATAACTAGAAAACATCAAGGACGTGAAATCCACAGGTCTTGGTGTCTGCCTGGGTTTGGCGGGAGACAGTCTCAGTGTGAGAGTAACGGAGGTTCCAGTCACTCAGTGTTGTGTGGTCCCTCAACATTCTCATTTTAGTTTGCTTATTTGTGAAATACGAATAACACCTGTCTCATGTACTTGTCTCATAAAGTTGGCATGAGGGCTGGTAATGGTACCGTGGTGTGGGTGGGAATGTTCTTTCAGAACAGCAATGTCAAGAAAAAGTCATCTGGAAAATTCAGTAGGAAAGAGTGACAAGGAAGAGGCAGAGGACAGGTGTTTTCCAAAGGAATATATTTTCAGCACAGGTAGAAAAAATTGCATGTTTGCTGTGGGAGAAATTAAGGACAAGAATAAAGGATGTTAGATGTCTCTTCAACAACAGTGAGGAGTTGTTAGCTATATAATTATTCTATCATTTTGGTGCCTATAATAACATATGATAATGTATGATATTATTTGTATCATGTGTCACATATTATGATATAAATATTAAATAATTCCATGTCATTGACAATAATATGTACAAAACACAGGGTTAGATTCCTGGGAAAAAGATACCCAAGTAAGAGACAGTTAATAGGTTTATTAGGTGACAACACTTTCAACCTTACAACTTCAAGTAACTAAAAATGTCCTGTTTTTTATTCCTTGCCATAGGATAGCATGAACTATTCTTTTCTGAAGTAGATGTATCTAGTTTGGGAGTGTTTTGGCTAAGCCAAAGCCTTTTATAGGAAACTGTTTTCTCTCACATGTAGGTAACCTATTTTTAAAAAGTACCTTTCTTCTCTAGAAGTTGAGTCCCATTAATTTTTCATTAGAAGGGAATCTGAGTTTTCATAATACAGATCACTTAAGCAAAGAGAATTTTCACATTAATGATACCCATACGTCCCACGCCCACTTTGAATCACTGTGGGTGGGTGATGTGGCTGGGGGTGGGGGGCCGGCTTCTGGGAAATTCCTGTGCGGCTTGCAGCCCGGGGCACATCCTGAGCCGTCCTCATGCACATGCAGTTCTGAACACAGGAGACGGAGGAAGTAGTGCTGCCCAGTTTGAGTGGGGGGAACAAAGGAAAGACTGGTTTCTGGAGCATTCTCTGGGGCTCATTTGGACTGTTGTGGTAACTTTTCACTCTGCTGCAGTGCCCACAAACCTTGGTCTTTTAAGCTTTTGATTGTCCCCCCCCTGCATGAAAGAGAAGGAATTTAGGAAATGAAGGTTGTAAGAGGAAAGACAGCACTTTAGTCATCTGAGATGACAGGCAGGAAGGCAGGAGGCAGCTCACACCTCCATGCTTTAGGTCCAAATGCCCCCTCCACCAGCTGAGGGCCAGCATAGCTCCGCGGCTCGTCTCCATGGAGACAGGGATTCTCAAAACAAAAGCAAACACTTCTCTCTCTTCTCAAGTCAGCTTCTAATGGCCCTGGGTTTTTTAATTGTTTTTTTTTTTTAATCCTTAAATGTTACTGTGCTATTAATAGGTAAAATATTCCCTTCTGGATAACTACATGTATTTCTGGCATGATACATTTCCTCTCTCTCCAAATAAAAGTTATCATAGGTATGGTAACAAGAGAAATGAAATTTATTTCCAGAGGAATTTGTGTTAACATAAAGGAGTGTTCTGCCCAGAAGTCTGCTAGTGATGTCTCTCTCGGGGCTGCCTCTGTCTCCTCCCTTTCCCTGTCTCACTTACCATCTGGCCCTCACTCCTTCTCTTTCCTGGGCAAGTGCCTCTCAGCTGGGTTTCTCTGACATTACTTTCTTCTAGTACCCATCTATCAGAAGATAGACAATAGTTTTTTCAGGAGTCTCATTTTTTTAAAGCTGTGCCTCATCTCAGGAAACCATGGCAGGGCCCTGTTTTTCTTCCATAAACTTACTTTTTTAAGATTTTATTTACTTACTTTTAGAGAGAGAGGAAGAAAGGGAGAAAGAGAGTGAGAGAAGCATCAGTGTGTGAGAGACACATCAGTTGGTTGCCTCTCACATGCCCTCCACTGGGGACTTGGCCCACAACCCAGGCATGTGCCCCGACCGGGCATCAAACTTGCGACCTTCCAGTTTGCAGGCCTGCTCAATCCACGGAGCCATAGCAGACAGCGGCTTTCTCATAAATTTGAAACAACTCTGCTCAGCCACGCCCTTACCCCCTATCCTTATAATTATGCTCACCTCTCAGGTTCTTATACTACAAACACCTTTTTTTTTTGGCAATTCCTGATTTATAAGTTACTTCTTTCCTTTCTCCTTTCTTAGACACAGAATCTTTTTATTACTTTTGCCTGAAGTCCTCATCCTCCCAATGTTGTGTGATCCATGGTCCTCTTCTCCCTTAAAATGGAACTCCAACATGATACTCTCTGTGATGGACCCCCACTTAGTACTGCATAATCCAAATGCAGGCATCAACATGTTTTATTCTGGGTTTAACAGGGTTGCTGTAACAGTGGCTTTTGTTTTTCATTTGTGCTTAATCTCTTCATTTCATCTGTAAATCTTCTGAGAACAGGGATGGTCCTTAGTATCCAACTCACTTTTTATCTTGGGTGTAGCATCTCTTTAGTATAGAGGTCCTTAAAAATAGACCAGATTTCCATTTGAAATTTTTACTTGTGGCCTTACCCAAAGCTAAGCAAAAGAACTTCTTAGCCCTGGCTAGTGTGGCTTAGTTGGCTGGAGCGTGGTCCCATAACCAAAGGTTGCAGGTTCAATTCCCTGTCTGAGTGCATCTTGGAGGCAACCAATTGAGGCTTCTCTCTTGCGTGGATGTTTCTCTCTCTCCCCTTCTCTCTTACTAAAACCAATGAAAAACTATCCTTGGGTGAGGATGAGAGAGAGAACTTCTTAATTATTCTTAAATTTTAGAGCTCCTGCTCTGAGTAATAGGCACAGTTGTGAATTTGAGCAGTTGCAAGTTCAGTTTATATTAACATCTTTGCTTCATTATATCATTCAGAATTGTCTTTAATTCCAAATGGCTGTTTTGACTTATCACATGGCATATGCTTTTTCTATGTTACCTCCCAATTGCTCTCCATAATCTATGTTTTAATTATAGTTATTTCTAAAGTACTTTTCAATCTTATTTGATATTTATGATATTGAAGTATATGCCATGATAGCTGAAGAATTTAATGTTCTACTTTGCCTAAATATTTTTTTCCTGGATTTCATGCCCTATTCCTTTGCATTCCTATCTTTCTGTTTTGGTAAGTTTTTCATTATACTTTTAAAATCTTCCCCAAACACATCCTTCAGGCCAAAAGCTTCAATTAATAGGTGTTCTCTAACATGTTAGGTATATGAAAAGTAGCTTACTTTGACATTCAGCAATTGCTGGTTTTGAAGATGTTTTGAAGAACAGCTTCAAAGATGGAATGAAGATAGAAATATAAAAAAGAATATTTAAAGTCCCTGCCCTTAAGAAAATTATATTCTGGTTTCAAGGATGTATGTGTGTGTGTGTAGATATATATATTTAGAAATTTTGTTAGCACCGAGCAATAAAACATAAATAATGTTTACATGCTGAGGCTGTAAATAAAAAGGAACCACATCAGAGCATCAAGCTACCTTTTCTGGGAATTGGAAAACTCACTCACTACCTCCTTGATGCATTTTCTTGTCATTTTCTTTTGTTGTTTTCTAATGATGCTTGGCCTCAAAATACCACCGCTGAGAATTTTTTTTAGTGTGATTATTACTTTGCTTACAGTTGTTTCTTCCAACAATGGAGACAGCATGGTTGAGTTTCCATATGATTTCAAACTATTGCTCATGTAACTAATGACTGGGTGAAAACTGAGTTTGTGCACGTGGTGACACAGTGGAAGGGACAGAGAAGAGGTGGCCACATTCCCTCCTCTCCCCGCTTCAGCATGGCCCTCTTCCCAAAGAACTTGTGAACCTTGGGAAGGCGTTCACCACATAACTTTTGAGACAAAAGTCAAGCCCAAGTCCTGTATCAAATGCTGAGTGTTGTTCTGCACTGCAGATATACTCAAAGTTGTCTGCTCAACAAGTGTTAATTGCACAATTTCTTATATCCAGACATTGGGGCCCATATCAGAAGAGTACGTAACTGGACATATGCTGATGGGGAACAGTGGATAGTTGTGGGTAGTTGTAGGTAGTTAGGAAGGATCAGAGAGGATGATCCCGGCCAGAAGAACCAAGGGCCAGCGCAGGGAGGATGGAGCACAATGTGAGCGAGGCAGTGGCGAGAAGACCAACGTGGCTGGAATGCAGAATTCTTTTTGAAAAGTAGAGGGAGACTGCAAAACTCTGGAGTGTTGTGGATCATCATCTCCAGATTCCTTAAAGTGATGCTCAGTAGATAGAAACCCATTGTTGGTTCTGGATGGGTGGCATGACATAGGGAGGCGGTGTCTCAGGAAGATGAATCGGGCATTGATGTAGCAGAAGACGTGGAGAGGGAGACTCTGGCAATCTCTGCTGTGTTTCCAGAGGTCGGAGGGAAACGTCTGCAGCTGTTCTCTACCGTTGACTTCATCTTAAACTGGTGACAAAAGGCCTCGTGGATGTGTCTTTTGAAATATAAGCTCCTGTGAGTTGGGTTTCTAACCTCTCAGAATCAAAATCTTGACACTTAAACACTTTGAGGGGCTGAACTGCTCGTGGCAAGGCTATCTTCTCCATCCCCCAGACAAATAACCTGGGGTTATCTTGGATGTCCTTCTCCACTGCTTGCTCCCTATACTCCTGGTGCTAACTCTGGACCATCTCTCCAAAGCAGTCTCCACGTCTTGCCACCAAACTTGTCCCCTCCCCCAATCTGCATCCATCCTCCACTCCCCTCCCCCCACCATTCTTGTCCACTGATTCAAATACAGTCCTCCAGAAGCACATACCTCATCAGGCCCTCCTCACCCCCCTGATCTATATGTGGGAAAAGGTGGGCACTTAATATCTCATTGTTTCATTCTTTCTGTTTAAAAGTCTTCAATTGATCCTTATTGTGGACCAAATGAAGTCTAAAAGTAGCCCTGTCTCTTTAGGAATCAAACTTCACAACAACCTGATTTCTGCTTCTTTCTGCTCCCTGTACTCCAGAGAGAGCCAAAGTGCTAGATTTCCTTGTGCGTGTGTGACCCTTCTGCATTCCTTGTATTTCTCATGCCCTTTCAGCATCTCGGCAAGTCCAGATTGTATGCACCCAGCTCGAATGTCAACCCTCCCACAGGAAGCTTTGCACAAGTGCGATGTTGCTTTAGGTAGAGAGGTGACACAGATGACTGCAATGTGATAATGGACGGCTTGGATTTTTCCACCCAGAGGAACTGTTTTCTTTTTATTATTTTATAGGACAAATAGAAATACAATTCTCACTTCTGGTTTCAGCGGAGATGTATTTCAGTAGAAATACAGTTATAATATTTGTGTAAGTGAGAAAAGACTTATTGACCTACCCCCACACAAGCTCATGCTCATCTCCTCCCCAAACTTCCCTGTTTCTGCTCATTACAATTAGAAGAGATTTCTGAACTTCCAAGGCACCTTAGGGCAGATATCCCTTACAACCTGCATTATGCTTTACCGACGTGATAAACAGAAATTCCCAGTAAAGGCTAAGTCCCTTGAGAGCACAGCATCTGGCACAATCTATACATAGTAGGAACTCAAACATTCAAGGACAGTAAATCCACCTGTTTTTATGATCTACTCTGTAGTTTACATCTTCTCTGAGAATATTAATAAATGCCTTTCAATGTTTATCAAAATAATGTGGTACATTGAAATTTATAATGAACTCAATCCCCCTTCCCATTCTCCATCTGCCTCCCAGTAGCCTCTTTTAAAATTATACTCAATTTTAGGTGTAGTCGTGACTTTATTAGCTATAAAAATGTATGCATCCTGCTCCTTTTTTCTTACCAATTGTAAACCTTATCTCCCAACTTCCTGTTTTGATGGAACAGAAGAGTCAACTCACATGCACTGCCCGCCTCCCTCTTCCCACTCCCAATTTTAAATAGGCACATCACTGTCTAGTTCCTATTTCCATTCATTTATCTCTTTGACAAATACATCAACCTAAATCTCTTGTTAAATCAATTTGACTCCACGCTTTCTAAGATAAGAAATTAGGAACCTCCTTTTGCTCTTTTATGGCTCATATTTTTTCTTTAATAATACCTCCTCTTTTTTTCTGTTTAGAACTTCTGTTCATTTGATATGAAAATGCCTGGCTTAAACATGTCTTCTTGTCCCCCTCACTTTTTCTCCTTTTATATTTCTGTATCTTGATGCTATCTTTCAGCCCTTTGATTAAATATATAGATCTGATGGAGAAGGTAGCATTTGAGTTAAAAAGGAGAGAAGGGAGCAAGCCACGTGGCTGTATAGGGTAGAGCATCCAGGCAGCGTGAACAGTAGTAGGAGCGTGAAATGACAGATCAGAGAGATCAGGATGGGTAGACGGGGCAGGTCACGGACTGCCTTGTAGGCTGTTAAGGATTTGGACTCCGAGAATTAAGGAGTTAAGTACGGTTTCCTTTTCCACAACATTTTGATGTTTTATGGGTCCTACATTCTTACTCTGAAGATATTTATTATAATGTTTGGGGGGTTTTCTTGTATTGAGATTTCTTCTGTTCTCTGAAGTCAATTTCCTAAGAATTTTACTTTCTTATTGGTTTATCTGATCTTTTCTGTAAGACTTCAGATTTTCTTCAAATATCTGGCATTGCTTTGTTGTCATTTTATACTTAAGAGTGAGGGGCTAGGGGGAAAAATGAATGAGGGACTAGGGTAACTTTGGAGGAACATGGGTAGGGAGTTGGCACTTTGCCTAGAGACTAATTTATTTAAAATGGAAGGATGAGAAGAGATTTATTATGGGCTCCACTTCCTATACTAGATACCCTGGTTTTCTGCACCTGAGTTGTTCAATTTTTAATTGACACACTTTCTGATATCTTCCCCCCAGGGGCTAAGTACCTTACTGCCATTCCAGTCTGAGGATGGGGATTGGGGGCCAGAGTGGGTGGGGGAGTCAGATTTCTCATGGGAACACCTTTAATTTAATCCGATGTTATCATCCACTCCATCCTCCTGCAGCGCTTCATTGAACTCTGACAGATGGACCACTTTTCCCTTCTGTTGGTGCCCATGTTCTCAGCTATGGCTTCTTCTACTCTGCTGCAAGAATTAAATTGTACTTTACTTTCTACTTTCCATTTTCCAGACGCTTGGGGAAATCACTTTTTTGTTGACAGTTTCCCTCCAATGTCGTATCAGGATTATTACTTCTTTTATAAATACTTTTCTAACAGGACTCTGAAAGGAGGGGTGAACAGCTGGGCTCCTGTTCTCCATCTTCAAACGGAAGCCTGTCATGTTTCACCGTAGGTTTTGCTGAAACTGAAGACTACTGTTTTTAGCGTTCCTTCTTTTTCTGCCAGTAATGTCATTAATATTTTAACATTCTACTGACCCCTACCTTTAGCTTAACTTTTCTAAATATCTAAGATTATTTATTAAAAAAATCAAGTCTAGAATATTGCTAAGAATTAGTGAGGCAGTTATGATAAGAATTGTTTTCCCTAAATGTTTTCATCAACAGCCTACTTAGAAAAATAAGAAAACGTACAAACAGCTTAATTCACAAAACAGAACACTTTTAAAAATCTTACATATATGAAAATAGTACACTCAACCTTACTCATAAGAGAAATGTAAATATCAAAACTATAATGGGAATTTTTTTTAATTTTATTTATATTTTAGAGAGAGGGTATGGAAGACAGAAAGAGAGGGAGAGAAACATTGATGTGGTAGAGAAACACTGATAGGTTGCCTCTCATACACCACCCCTGCCAGGCATGTGCCCTGACTGAGAACTGAACCAGCAAGGCCACCTCTCAGTTCACAGGCCAGCATTCAACCCACTGAGCCACAGCAGCCAGGGCAGGATTTTTTTTTTTTTTTTTTTTTTTTTTTTAAGTTTAACACCTTGTTAGTGAGAATGTGTAATCACTGCTGTATATTATAGGCATGGGTCACAAACTCTGTACTGAGGGCAATTTAGCAGTAACTACAGAACTTTTAAATTATGTACATTTTGACACAGTCCCATTACCAGGAAATTATCCTATGGAAATAGTCACACACATAATAAACATACAAGAACATTTATTGCAGTGTTGTTTATATTTGTAACAAGACTGAAATCCACCTAAATGCCCATCAGTAAACAACTGGTTAGATTATAATTCACCCATTGTAGTGAACTCTATGCAGTCATTAAGAAGAATGAGGAAACTGTGTGGTGATAAGGAAAGAGCACCAAGACACAGTAAGCTTATAAAAAAAAAAAAAAAAAAAAAAAAAAAAAAAAAAAAAAAAAAAAAAAAAAAAAAAAAAAAAAAAAAAAAAAAAAAAAAAAAAGCCCTGTGCAGAATAGCAACCTATTTGTGCTTAAAAAAGATACACAGACTCTCCCCGGAAGGACACTCGGGAGCTAGGGCAACAGTAAGTACCCCCACGGAACAGGGGTAGAGGGAGATTTGTTTTTTCATTTCTGACTTTTGAATTATGGACTTGCACTTCCAGTACCTCTTTAGAAATAAATGTGTAAATAGATAAAGAAGTAAAATTTGAAGTTTCTAGACAAATGTATATCAGAATTATAAATGAAAGGCTCTTCTTCCTAACTTAGAAACATTTAGTTTGAGAGATTCTGAGTTCAGTCTGCCGTTAGAGAGGCTGAGGGCCTTGGGGAGGCCCCAGTCTCCATCACAACCCCTGCACCTTCCACACCCACTTCTGCTTCCTTATTTTCGGTTAATGTGATTGATGTCTCTGGACTATGGCTGCTACCCTGCCATCCCCAGGGCCTTCCTCTGTCCCTGTAGCCCATCTCTGCTTCCCAAGTGTTGCCACCCTGGCTGGCCTGCCAGCCATGGAGCCACTAAGCAGGCAGCATGCCCAAAACAAGGTCTGTGCGGCCCAGGTCTTGGCAAGTCCACGTGCAGCCGGTTTCAGTACAGGGTCTCGGTAACGCTGGACTTGCACACACCCAGCCCGAAACATGACAGTCCTTTGGAAGGACTTTATCCTACGGAGGCCCTCTGCTGGGACATAGCCTCTCTCTGAGTCCTTTCTAAACCTCTATTGGTCCAGACTGTGGTTTTAGGAAATGGTGATCAAGGATTTTTAAAGAATGATAATGGATATAAAACTACCCTCCCCCTTACTATCATAAGGGAGTTTAGTGACATTTTTTTATCCCTTAGCTTAGACCAATTTACCTTGAAGGTAGACTCGCACACAGGTGTTTGCCACTGTAATGAGAAAGGAAGACAGCTTCCTGATCGGAACCACAGTGAGGCACTTGTTTTGGTCTACCTCGCTGCAGCTTCATCATCATTGCGCCCAGTAGCTACTTACTTTGACTTGCGTGAGATGAAGCCTGAATACGACATGTTCTCAGCAGGAGGGACAGGCCCGGGAGACTGCTGTGGCAGGAGAACTACCAACTCACAGAGTCTCTCTATGGGAGGAATGATGGTTGACCCCATGTAAGAATTCTAATTCTGAATATTTGTGAAATCCAAGTCGGGTTGTCATCAGACTAATGAGGTCTGGGAATTGACAACTAGTGGGCTGTTGATAGGGATTGTCTAACCTGTTTTTTATTTGTAGATTGTGTAACGGTATGGCAGTGTCTCAGTGAAACGAGCACTTGCTACCTGGTAATAAAGCTGCTGTCCCCTCACAGGTGAAGTCGGGCCTGGCTGGAGTAAGCCTGGCTCTCTGTCTCACTGCTCTGAAATTCCTGCTGAGAAGCTTTCAGGGCCCATAACTGATGCTTAAATTGGGTTGGGGATGGGAGAAGAAATAACCTGCCATGGCCAGGTGAAGGTCAGTCCTGTGATTCCAGCATCTGCTGATGCTTCTATAGCTCTTGTAATCATCCCTTACTCATCTCTCCCACCTGCCCAGCTCTCAGGACCCTGCCTTGCCAGCAGGGCTTCTTCGCATAAACAGTTGATGAAAGACGAGAACAACCAAAGAGTCCTTTAGGAGGATAAAGAAGATGTGGTGCATATATACTGTGGAATACTACTCAGCCATAGAAAAGATGAAATGCTGCCATTTGCGACAACATAGATGGACCTTGAGAATATTATGCTAAGTGAAATAAGTCAGTCAGGAAAAGCTAGAACCATATGATTTCACTCATGTGGGATTTAAACTGAAACTTTTGGACACAGATAACAGCATGGTGGTTACCAGAGGGAAGGGGTGGGGGGTAGTAGAGTGTAAAGGGGGCCAATTAAATGGTGATGGAAGATGACTTGACTTTGGGCGGTGGGCACACAGTGCAATAAACAGACCATGTGTCATAGAATGTACACCTGAAACCTATGACCCTATGAACGAATGCCACCCCAGTAAATTTAATTTAAAATTTTTAAAAATCTATCCTAGAGAAAGAAAGAAAAAGAGAAAGAAAAGAGAACTGATTTTTTGTTGTTGTTGTTGTTTCATGTTGTTTGCTTTGTTTTGCTTGGTTTTGTTGACTCTTAGTCAGTGTTCCTGAAAGGGCCTTGCTTCTCCGCTGTCAGCTTCGCTGACAGTAAGGAGCTTTGCGTTTCCCCTCCACATTCTGCTCACTCCAACACCCGGAGTCTCTGCTGTTTGGCTTCTGTGCAGTTTCAGCCTGCTGCTGACAAGACCTGAGAGGTAGCGTGCTGGCGGAACAATCTGTCCTGTGGTAGGAATTAACTTGCTTGAGTTTCCATAGCATTTTCAAGTTAGAGTCAACAGAAATCTACAATTGGTGTTGGTCCATAGAGGGATTTCATTTACTTTCTGAGACGCTACAGAATTAATCCCGCATCGATCAACACATATAAATGACCACTATGAGCAAACTGCTGAGCTGAGTGCAGTGGTGGGGGAGTGGGGACAGATGTTCCCTACTTTTAAAAGATTTGGTCTAGTAGTTGGATAAGTAAGCTATTTGCGAGGAAAAAAAGTTAACAGAACAGGGATGCATTAATTGGAGCCTGGTAAGTTATAAAACCAGCAGCCAACAGAGCAGAGACTACTGTGTTGGAAGACTTTGGAGCCTGTGACTCCCTTCCCCCTCCCCCAGGGTCTTCAAGGACAGAACCAGTGCTGGAGGCCAAGTGCAAGTTTAAGGAAAAGTAGGGTGGAGACTATGTAGAAAGAAGCCGTTCTAACTTGAGCAGACCTGTATGTTCTGTCATTAAAAGACACTGCGTGTGGATGGGTTGATAAAGAGGTGTGTACTATACCTTCTCAGTGCTAAACTGGGGGCCCTGAATCAGGACCACCACACGTGGTGAAGCACTTAGTGTCCTCCACTGCACAGAAGTGCAGGCAAGGGGCAAGGAGAGGCTGAAATCCAGCCAAGCTGTGCTTCCTTGCACCTTGTTGCTGGGCTCTTTCCGGCCAGAACAAGAGGCGCCTTATCTCTGCCAGGCTGTGTATCTGGGGGCTGCATGCAAACAGAGGGACACCTCTTTATGAGTGCTTCCTAATGGGGGCAGCTCTTTCAAAGCACACAAAGGTGCTGTACCGGACAGTGATGGCTCTGCCTCTAAATCCTAATCCGCCCCTGCCTAAAATGCAGTAAAGGGTTGAATGAACGCTGAGATGGATTATTGACATTCTGCACACTCGGTCTCCCTACTTCAAGAGGGACTCTCATGTGGTTTTCTGCCTGATGCTTTGGAAGAACAGCAGTGACTTAGGGGACAGGGGGAAAAGGCAGAGGTAGGTTTGAAGACTCCTTAACAGTTCTAAAATTCTTTGAGTCTACAAATAAGACTTGATGCAAAATTTAAATAAAATCCTCTCTTTCAAACCAAAGCAGTGTTTTCCTGTGTTCAAGGCTTTCCGTGTACCTTTTGTCACGTAATGCAACCCAGCTATGGACTGAGACTTTTTGCTGTACATAGTGGTCTAACTACTTTGAAAAGAACTGAAGTAGAGGGTTGGACTTTGTCCTCAAATACTTACCTATTTAGGAAAAGAGAAGTATTAACTACAAAACAAGGGCATCAGCCATTTGTACGGACTTTTAATGGCTACCTTGTCAGAGATACCTGGTCTTGATTTTGACACCACAATGGAATTTTCATGTGCTATAAAAAGTGGTAATTCAGCAACCACAAAGCTTAAATTAACCAAACACATTTCCTGCCCCCATGTTCATTTGCAGATAAAGAAACCAAAGGAGTGGTAAGTTTAGGGTTAAAATGAACTAAACTGTCAGAGCAGTGCTATTGAATATGTCTTCCCTGATGCTCAGTCACCACAGGGTTCTCACATTCTCAGGAGTAGTATTTGTGAGTTCTTTGCTGTACAGGCTGACACCAAGACGGTCTGATCCACGTACAACACCTGTCTTCTCCCGTTCCTCATCCCTTCCTCTCCTCCCCACGTAGGAATGGTTTCTTCTGTTCCTGAGGTCGAGACACTCCTGGGTCCACCACACTGGTCCACCTCCATCCATAGTGGTTCAGCGTGCAGGCCCTCTTGAAGGCCTTTCCTTTCTATTTCCTTTTTACCAAGGTCAAATCTAGTTTTCCAAAAAGCCTGTTGAGCATAATCACCATTGTCTTAGATCCTGTGGTCAGTACGTAAATCAACAAGATCCCTACCTCATGCTGGAGCTCTTGCACTGAAGAGCTAATACTGGGGCTTTTATAGGTGGTTGGGAGGCTGGGAGGAATGGATGCACAGGGAGAGAGGGAGACAGAGAGAGAGAGAGAGCGCACACACGTGTACACAAAGGCCTATCATCAGATGGGCGGACCTGAGTCTGAATCCCAACTCAGTCAGATGCTAGTTCTGCATTTAATATCCGAGAGCCTCAGATTCCACACCTATAAAATGGGGTACTGATCCTAGCCAGCCTGGGTGCCTGTGCAGATATATGAGAGACTGTAACTTGCGTAAAGAGGTGCCAGCTTAAAAAAACAACCCTGAGTGGGACCTATAGAACAACAGAATGTGGTATGTGGCACAGGACAAGTGCAAACAAAGGGCAGCGGGGGTTCCCAGCAGGAAGGCTCACACCTGGCTGAAGGCACGTGATTTGTGTGCAGGGCCCTCCCAGCCTCCAGGTGCTGTGCACTCCAGCAGCCAGGCAGAGCAGACCTGGGAGGCAGCAGGTCCCCACAAAGTCAGATGGTCACCTGCTGAAGCCAGCTGAGAGGGGTTAGAATGGAGATTCGGAAAGGGCACAGCTGCCCAAGTTGACCTCAGCCTTCGGGTGGGGATCGAAGATCATTCCATTCTCCAGAAAGCAAAGTGACTTCACCGTTTTGTCTGTCCACCCCCCTCTGGATGTCTAAGGTGAAGTGTTTTTCTCTCTTCTCCAGCTCAGAGGCTGAGAATGGTATGGAGGAGAAAAAGAAGGCCTGCAGGTCGCCAACATCCCAGCCTCCCACCCCATCCAGCGAGGCTGAGTCCCCAGACCAGAAGAGACTCATCTGCCTGCGGTGAGTCCTCACGCTGACTGTGTTCCTTTTGCTCTTTCTGGGAGGAGGGGTCGCCGGGAGGAGCTGGTGTTTCTAGTGTTATGGCAGTTGTTAAAAGAGTGAGTGAGGATTGTCTATAGGCAAATAACACCCGTAAGAAGGAAGTGGGGTGTTTTCCCTTGAAATCCCAGCACTGGCGCTTGCCTTCCTTGCTTGTCTCTTCCTGGAAGCACCTTTTTGTTCTTCCAGCCCAGCCTTCTGCAGAATGTCTGCCCTTTTCTTAAAGCACTGACTTTGCTAACTGATAAAGCTGGGGTGGTCCTCATTCCAGATTAGATTTATACAGCACCTGCAAAGGCTGGCCAGGCTGTTTGTGAGGCCCGCCCAGGGTGGAATGTCTGCTTAGCACCTGGGTGTGCACACCTGCTGTCTCACTTTCCTGGCAGCTACGAAAAAGAGCAGAGGGGAACCCCACCTGGGATCCCCAGGCTGGGTGTTCATGGGCAGGGGTGGGGCATTTCCTGGGGCGGGTGCAGGTTTGGTTGTGGGGCTGTTGGGGTGGCAGCAGGCAGTTTTGAGATGCGGAGCTGTGGACCCCATCACTCTCAGAGGCACCAATTGTGTGCTTTCCTTCACATGGATGGAAGAAGTAGGAACTTAAGAATGGCTTTTTAGCCCTTAAAAGAGAATGGTTAAACCAGTGTTCAGGTGTGAGTAATGCAGCCCTGGCTGTAGGAGTTGGGGAGTGATGGCCCTCCTCCCTGTTGCTAGAACTGGCAGACTGCTGCCTCCTGCGTCTTTGGCCTCTGCTAAAGGATGATTAAATATCTCCTGCTTTCCCTCCCCTCCTGGCTCCCCAGCCCACACTCTCTCTCCACATCTGTACTTCATGCAGGACCAAGCGTAAGTCTTCCCTCTTCCCCCAGACTTCTCTGTCACTCCCAGTTATCGCTCCTTCCTTGCTGCACGCCTCAATCTGATCTCTTCCTTTAACCGTGTTTTCTATAGCTGTTTCCTGTCACAGCATCCTGCGTCACACAACAGACAAGTCCCTCCGTGACAGCACAAAGCATGTTGTTTCTCGTGTCTTTCACTGCTATTGACTGGCTACAGCATGCACTTGTAAAATCCTGTTGGTTTTACTCCAGCTTTCCCAGGCTTTAGATGAGACTGACACACTCATTATCAGGGCATGCTTGTTAAACTTCACAGGACATATGCCCTGCGTAGTTGCAAAGATCCCAGCACTTGGTTTAAGGCTCTGCTCTCACTGTCTGGAAATGCTTAATGCGTGGTCCTGCTCATAGTCACTTGTGGGAAGTGAGAATAACATGGTTGAGAAGCCCCAAAGAAATCAGTACTATGTAAATATGCACCCCTCCCCCCACCACCACAGAGCCCAGCGCTATGCAGACAGGCCCCTTCTGCTGTTCCTCTTGAAGTTATTAGGCCACAGCCGCCCTACGTGTGTCACATTTGCTTCCTGTCCACAGTACTGCAAAGGGTCTGATCATTACCTTGGCAATTCCATTAATAATAATTGAATCAGTAGAGTTGATAAGTCCAAATGAGTGAATGGTATAAATAATAGGTCATTTGACAATTGAAAAAATCATTTTATTTTCAAGTACAGTACAAATGTTTACTCATATTTTTTTTTAAGTACTCCCTAGAATTCTAAAGAAATTTCTATCTGTGAATAGGCTCAGTGGCCAGTACCTGAATCCAATTCACTGTGCCTTGAATTGATGAGAGGTATTTCACCTGTTGTTGGAGCATCACAGATTCAAACTGAGCTGGAAGGGGCCTAGGACCTGACACAGTCCGTCTTTTCAGAGCTGAGAACACCAGAGCCTGATGTCTCTCTAACTTTAGTCATTTCTGTCCCCCTGTCACACCCATATGCCACTCAGATTGCTTAAGATTCTTCTTCAGTTGGCTTTGAACCAGACTTTTTAACTGTACCCCATTCTAAGGAATCATACTGTGAAATCATGAATTTCATATGCCATTTTCCCCAATAAACAAAAAATCTACATAATCATGTCATAAAATTTGTTCATATATAGACCCCTAAAAATCATACATGCATTCCACTTTGACATGACTGGAAGATACCTGCAGATTCCCAAGTCTACTAAAATGGACACCCTTTACTAGACAAGAATCACCTTAGAAGGCGATCGTTGACTTGCCTTTTATCCTCATTTCACTTTGGCTATTTTCCCACTCTGGGGTGTTTTGTCTCTTTTCCTTACACCCAAACTCTGCTCCTCCCGTGAGGCCCCAGGCGTGAAACGCAGTGCCCTATCGGTCTCCCCTGTCCTCCTGTCAGGCTAATCGCCTCGTAGCTCCTCCTATGAGGACATAGCTGCCCATGATATGTTTTGTTTCGGTGCTAAATCATGTACCACCTTTCTAAGAAGTCTTTTGTCTTTGTTTTCATTTTTTATTGAGGTATAATTGACATATAACATTATACTAGTTTCAGGTATACCATATGGTTCAATACTTTTACACCTTGCAAAATGCTCACCACATCAAGTCTAGTTAACGTCTGTCCCCACACATAGTTACAATTTTTTTTCACGTGATGAGGACTGAAAAAGATGTTTGCTGTGTGCATAGGCTCTTGTGTGTCCCAAAGCATTCCACACAATGCCCCAGTTATTTAATGCTTGTTAAATATTAATAGATTTCTGCAATAAAAATGTTTGATTGAGCTATAGCTGCAATTTTGTTTAATAGTCTGCCTACTATACTCTTTATAGTGACTAAAATACTTTTGAGATTATATCATTATTTTCTCAACTAGGTTGTATTTTTCTCTTCCACAAATTACCATCTCTTCAGTGTGAGATTCCCCCTGCTGAAGTCATCCGAGTCCTACAACATTCACTCTGTAAACCCCTTAGTGGTAGGAGTGACTACTGATATCCAGAAGAGAAAAGTGAAGTCAGGTTTTCTCGTAAGATGGCATAATAATTGAGATTTATTACAATAAAATTAATGAGTGGTGTAAAAAATTCATTCTATAGACTCCTTGGATTTTCTTTCCTCAGGACAAAAGCCAATTCTGATGGTGCCTCTTTAGCAAGTGATAAGAGCGATTGTAAAACAGAAAGTAAAAATGACTCTAAGGCGGAAAGGAAAAAGTCTTCGTCTTCCAGCCAGGTAAGCAGGCAATGAGATGTGTGTTTTCTCAGAGGGCACGAGGGAAGCATAAAGCCAATGGGAAGAAAGAACCCAAGTATGCAGCTTGCTGCTGGTCAGGACTAACATAGGCATAGATTTTAGAGACTCGTTAAAAAAAAAAGGGATAGGCTGCAGATGCTTCCATTGATTTTTCATCACTGACCTTTCAATACATAGTGAATGGATAGTGAGCTCCACGCTGCGGAATAACTAACTGGGCCCACAGGCATCCCGCAGCAGGGATGAGCACCAACCTAGTGCTTGGCCATTTACTGGGCAAGACCACAAGAGGTGTGACATCCTTACATTAAAATGAAGGAGTCTGATAAAGCACTTGTGGGAACAAAAGGCCACCCAACCGCACACAGGAGGAACACCTGTGAAACAGGGTCAGGATTCTCCTCCAGAAATAGTTTTGGATAAGTGTTGAGGCCCAGTTCTGTGCCACAGAGTGTGATGTACTCTCTGGGCCAGCAGTCAGGTTTTGGTACTTCATTTCTAAGCATGTGAATATGTGGCTCCTAAGAACTATTACAAAACAGACCTTCCAGCCAGGATGGAGGTGAAGGTAGACATACCTCACCTCCTTGCACAACCATAAGTAGGATCACAGCTAACTTCAAAACAAAACAAAAAAACAGAACTGCCAGAAAATCGAACTTTATGGAAGTCCAACAACCAAGGATTTAAAGAAGCCACATTTATCCAGATGGATAGGAGGGGCGGAGACGGGGAGCCTGGAAGGAGAGGACATGGTGTGGTAGTGACGAGGTGGCCAGCGGAACAGGTGGTCCCACATTCACATGTGGCAGATAAAAACCAGGAGGGACACCTGGGGAGCAAGCAATCCCAGCCTCAGGCCAGACCACGAGCCCAGGGTTCTAGCTCCAGGAAATAAATCCTCATAACTTTTGGCTGTAAAAACCAGTAGGGGTTGGGGCAGTGGAAGAAACTGCCAGTCTCTTGGGAGAGTCTGTTTAAAGGACCCACTCCGGTATTTCGGTACCAGGGCAGCAGCTAGAAGGGCACCAGTCCCCTGTGGGAAGTGGGGGAAGTGACTGGAAATGGGGCAGGAGCCAAGCAAACAGCATTGTTCCCTCTCTGACCCCTCCACCACATACAGTGCCACAAAGTGGTGAAGTGGACTGCTCCACCCTGGCGAAGACCTAAGGCTCTGCCCCTTACAACATAACAGGTGCACCAAGACATGGAGTCAAAGTAGCTCTACCTAATACACAGAAACAAGCACAGGGTGGCTGCCAAAATGAGGAGACAAAGAAGCATGGCCCAAATGAAAGAACAGATCAAAACTCCAGAAAAAGAACTAAGTGAAATGGAGATAGCCAGCCTATTAAATGCAGAGTTCAAAACACTGGTGTTCAGGATACTCAGAGAACTCAGTAAGTACATAAAGAAATAAAGAAAAATCCACAGGGAACCAACAGTGAAGGGAAGGAAGCTGGGGTTCAAATCAACAATTTGGAACAAAAAAAAGAAATAAACAGTCAACCAGTACAGAATAAAGAAACAGGAATTCAAAAAAAATGAGGAGAGAACAAGAAGACTCCGGAATATCTCCAAAAGTGCCAACATACGAATCATGGGGGTTCCAGAAGGAGAACAGGAAGAGCAAGAAATTGATCTGAAAACACAATGAAAGAAAACTCCCCTAATATGGTGAAAGAAATAGACATACAAGTCCAGGAAGCACAGAGTCGCACACAAGTTGGACCCAAACAGGGACACACCAAGATACATCATAACTAAAATGCCAAAGGTCAAAGATAAGAGAGAATCTTAAAAGCAGCAAGAGAAAAGCAGATAGTTACCAATAAGGGAGTTCCCATAAGACTGTCAGCTGACTTCTCAGAAGAAACTTTGCAGGCAAGAAGTATTCAAAGTCATGAAAAGCAAGGACCTACAACCAAGATTACGGTATCCAATAAAACTATCATTTAGAATTGAAGGGCAGATAAAGTGCTTCCCACACAAGGTAAAGCTAAAGGAGTGCATCATCACCAACCCCTTATTTAAAAGGATTTACTTAAGAAAAAAGAAGATCAAAACTATGAACAGTAAAATGACAACGAACTCACAACCATCATCAACTGAATCTAAAAAACAAAAACTAAAACTAAGCAAACAATAGAACAGGAAGAGAATCACAGAAATGGAGATCACATGGAGGATTATCAGCAGGAAGAGGGAGGGGGGAGAATGGAGGAAAAGGTACAGGGAATAAGAAGCATAATTGATAGGCACAAAATAGGGGGATGTTAATAATAATATAGGCTCTGAATTTCTTTGCAGAAACCTAATTAAATAACTGATCTGTTAAAAAAAAAACTATTACAATACACTGTTGACACAGCCAAGAAATTTAACTAAATAGTAAATATAGAAAGTATATTAATATAAAATCCATTTTCAAATTTCCACAATTATCCCAGCAGTGAATATCCTTTATAAGGATTTTTTGTTTTCCCCTCTCTAAAATCCGATCAGGAGCCAGGCACTATATTTGTCATGTTTCTTTTTATTTCAATCGGTCTAATACCTTTTTTAAAAAAAATCCTCACCTGAGGATATGTTTATTCATTTTAGAGAGGGAGGGAGGGAAAAAAGGAGGGAGGGATGGAGGGCTGTAGAGAGCGGGGGAGACAGAGAGAGAAGAGAAAGAGAGAGAGAGAGAGAAACATTAATGTGAGAAAGAAACACTGATTGGTTGCCTCCCATACACACCCTGACCAGGGATCGAACCTGTGACGTTTTGGTTCACAGGATGATACTCCAGCCCACTGAGTCACTGGGCCAGGGCCCCATTACCTTTTTATTTTTTGTTAACCTCTTATTACAATGACATGTTTGAAGAGTCCATGGCCCAGAATATTTTTAAATCAAGTGTGCAACCAGTGTTCACTGTAGCCACTCAACACAAATCTCGGTAAAACCCCCGTAGAACACCTGGCTTTAACTAAAGGTGACTCCCTGAATGGCAAAATGTACTCCCAGGAAGCAGCATAAAATAACCCACTTTATATGGGTGTTTATCTATAAAACAGCTAACTCCTGGGGGAGACTGTCATCAGCATGACCTCTCTGAAGCTCTTCTTTTTTAAGTGTATTTTATTGATTATGCTATTATAGTTGCCCCATTTTTTTCTCCCCTTTATTCCCCTCTGCCCTGCACTCCCCCTCCCACCCACATTTGCCCCTGTTCATGTCCATGGGTTGTACATATAAGTTCTTTGGCTACTCCATTTCCTATACTGTTCTTAACCTCCCCCTGTCTATTTTGTGCCTACCAATTTTGTGAAGCTCTTCTTTACAGCAATCCTAGGGCCAATTTTGCCATTGAGACCACACCTAGTTTGGACAGTGAAACATCAAGGACCTAAATGTAGTATCTCTCTATTTTCCTCATGAGACTTTTTCACCAAAAGCACCTGTAGGCAGAGTAGTCCTGTGGAAGGAGGACCCAGCTCCACCTCTGAGTAGCTGTGTGGCTCCAGTTACTCAGTATCTCTGAGGCTCAGTGTCCTGACCCACCCGGTGGGGATGTCAGCCTCCAGGTTATTGTGTGGTGGTTTGTGAAAGCACCTTGCAAATCGGAAAGTGCAGTCTGTACATTGTCACAGTCGTGGGAATGGATGCCCTGAAAATGAAGGGCTTTTCATCCTTTCATCCTCTTGGGCCTTCTACCCTTATTGAGAGAAATCCTTGTCTTGACAGTCATCTCCCCTGGTGTGGAGGAATCCCTCCACAGCACAACCCTGTTAGTGACAGACGGTAGTTCCTTTAGCTGTGTTATCCATGGACGCCTGTGGCAGCCCACGGAAGCAAGTACTGTTTTTGCCTCGGGAAGAGAAGAGGAAACTGAGGGTCACAGCAGTTGAGCAACGAGGCCACAGTCACAAGCCAAAGAAGAGGTGGGGCCAAGACTTAAAGTCGGGCTGATGTGACTGCCAGGTTTTTAACCACTGCCCCCTCCTCAGAGTACTCACTGGTACAGCGCCCTGGGATCTCTACTTCCCCTGGTGAGATTCCTCAGAAGTTCTTCTCATCTCTTATCTAGGGCATTTTTATCTAGCTTGTCGGCAGAGGGCTAGCCACGGGCTGCATGGTGATTGTAGTTGCTGATCCAACCAGCAGGTCACTGTTGGAAAAGGAAACCTTTGTGCCCTGCCTCCCACTGTTTGTCAGGGAAGGGCTGTTTGTGCTGGAGACCGTGAGATCAAAGATGGAATTCCTGAAGATGCATAATGGTGGGGGGGGGATGTATTGTGTGGTTTAAATGGAAGTTGAAATATGTGGGGTTTCACAGAAAAACTAAGCCACAACATCTCTGTTTTCTTCTCACTGCAGTACAAGGCAAACATGCACTTTCACAAGTTGTTTCTTGACGTCCCAACGGAGGAACCACTGAGGCAAAGTAAGTTCTGACCTGTTTGACTTCTGAAGCTACATATTTGAAAAGATGCTAATTGATTTTGTGGGACAAAGAGGATGTGGTCTGGGGACCGACTCACCGAGGGGGGTTGGTTTCTGAAACTCAGGCTGCAATAACAATGCCAGCATCACACAGCGCTCCCTGAGTACCTTGAGAGACAAGAAAGAAGAATAGGAAACTGAATCTCTCCACATGGTATGGAATCAGTCCGAGATGATTCCGTACCTACTGCTGAAACGCATTGTGTTTGGATCGTCCTGAGATTCGGGATGGAAAGAAACACAGGTCAGGTGGAGAGCCGCGTGTTGACACCTGCCTTGTGCAGGGCTCGGAGATCACATCCGAACGCCGGGCCCAGCACACCCGTTAAGCACCTGCTCTCCTCATGGTTCACCAGGGTTCCATTCCAGCCTTTCCCGGTATACACGTCAGGGCCAGATGCAGGACTCCAGCTATCATCCCCAAGCAGGCAGGTATGGGTCCAGCACTTTTCCCGCAACCAGACCATCTCTAATATTCCAAAGGGGGCCATTAGTGCCAGTCCTGACGAGGAGGGGCAGGAGCCTGGACATTAGCATGGGGCGCCACACCTTCCCACATAAGGGAGGTTTTTGAAACATGATTCTTGAACTCTTGTTTGTAATGATAGACTTGCCTTTCCATTTTGAATTTCATGATAAAATATGTAAGGCTTTGAATGAAAACAGATTCTCGTCTCCATACTTTTATTCCACTGTACTCCACTATAGATGATTGAAGAAGAGGTGATAGATCTTTTGAGGATGTGAGTGTGTTGTCTCTGCCCATCCCTGAGTCACAGCAGATATACAGAATTCTCATTTTAACTGTACATGCTAAATGCTGCTATCCCTGTATATGTTTTCTCAGGTTTTACCTGTGCTCTACAGAAAGAGATACTATACCAAGGGAAGCTCTTTGTGTCAGAAAACTGGATCTGTTTTCATTCCAAGGTCTTTGGAAAAGACACCAAGGTTTGTATAATCTTTTTAGAAAGAAAGCTAACCCTGTACTTTACTATATTTGCAGTATTGTTTTAAGTGTAGCAATATTTGTACATACCTGTGTCGTCATCATACCCTTACATAAAGTTTCCTTTACGGTAGTTCCAAACAGTGCGGGGTCCGACTGCCTCTGGCCGACTCGCCTCTCTCCTGCACAGTCCCGCCCCACAGCCTCCTCACCCAGGTGTCTCCAGAGAACGCTCAAAGTTGCTCGCACGAAACGTGTCCCGTAATCAGTCTCAAACATGTACATTAAACCTAAAACAATTTTTTTAAAGAAATACTTAGTTTGTATTACACTCACAGCAGTTAACTATTGGAAATGTCTTGAAAAAACAGCCTCTAAATAAGCTGCTTACTGGAGCTCACTCTGTACCATCACCAGCACGAAGGAGCAGGAATTGGAGCACTGAAGACCCAGTCTGACGGAGGCGTACACCCACAGTCCCCGGGGTGCAGATGGACACCTTTCCTTTCTCATTAAATGCAGATCTGGGGGGAGCAGAGGCCCACGACGCACTGAGCCATTAAGGAGATTAGCCTGAAGGAACTGGCAGTTTTCCCAAGGCACGGTCTTCTGAAACAAGGACCTTGGGCCTGTGGCATCAGAAGGGAAAGATAATTCCCATCCCACTGACATTCTTTCCCTTTGAGCTGTGCTGTCACATTCAGGTCACCAGAATAAGGAGTCAGAGAGACACCTTCTTGGGTTCACATGACCTCAGTGAGTTTTCAAGCATTGTGACTTATGATTATGAATAAGCAGCTTTTGTATTCATGAAGTAGCTGAATAAAAATTCTTTACAAGTGGGAGGTATGTTTTATTTAAGTACTCTCCCTAAAGCCACTGGCAGTCCCATAGATAAAGACCACACAACAAAGTGGAGAGTCTCTATTTTGTTGGTGTGGAGTCAGCAGACTAGCACCCTCATTTTAGGTCAAGCATGTTATTTTTGCTCCTTTACTATGTAGAGTTGTTTAGATAAACATTTTGATGCACAGTACGAGCTGAATCAGTGTAAGACAAGGCAATATTAAGCAATAGTCCACCATATTTCTAGATTTCTGGTTTCTAAGAACTTGTTCCTGAATTGGGGGAGGGGAGTGGGAAGTACTGAGCTCCAGTTCAGTGTGGCAAAGGTAATTCTCAGGAATTCAGAGAGACCCATCACCTTTGACTGAAGCAGCAGTGTTTGAAGACATTAGTGAGCAAAGAATTAGTCTTTTTTAAGGAGTAGGGGGATTCACAAAGCCGGTCTGTACAGTTTCAATCTAATATGAATCTGCCAGTGGTTTCAAAATCCTACTTCTACCTAAGAGAGAACTTAACCCCCCAAAAAGGTAAAAGGAGTGACCCTGATTTTTTAAAGACCTAGCACACTGCAATTGCTTTTGCATGTGTTCTAGGAGAAAAGAGATTGAAAACTGGTAGGGGTAGGGACCTAGCACCATGTGAGTGACTTGTACATTTCCTCCCCTGGAAAGACGATGTCAAGGAGACTGGGGTTCAGCTCCATGGCAGAATTTCCTCACTGCCAATAGACTTTGGTCCAGCACACAATCCGATATGAACTAAAGGCAACCAGACATTTGCTCTAGGAAGAGGAATTTTCTGAGTACCCTACCCAGGAAAAATATTAGTCAAGCATAGTCTTAATTTAATCAGGACCTTTTAGCCCACTGGTATTTTCAGATGCTAGTAAAATTAAATATGTATATCGCATTCCATCTAGGCTCAAACTAAAAGGTTATTTCTACTGTATTTCTCAGATGTTTTCTAAATGCCATTTTATCCTCATGAAGCAGTTGATTGAAAGCTCTTTCTTAAGGGTATCCCCTGCCTCAGGTTGTAGGGGAAAAATCCAAGTTTTTAGCCCCGCAACACTGTGTGTGTGTTGCTGTTCAGAAACAGACTCATTTTCGTATCACCATCTGTGTGAGTAGATCTTAACTTCTTCTTTCCAGAGTTATCGCGTAACTGGAGGGGCAACAGCTCCTAAACCTAAATGTGAATGCAGATGTTCAACAGGAAAAGCATTTTTTTCTTCCTTTAAGCTGGTAGTACTAACATAAGGCCCTCCGCTCCCCCACTGCCCTTGTTAATTTCTTTCGGGACATAAAAAGCATTTTTACAAGATACATGTTCAAGTGAGTGGGTGTGCCTATAGAGAGATTCAGGTCATTTCTGTTTAACATGGGTGTGTGTGACTCTGTTGATAGGGATCAAAGTGATGCAATCATTTTTTTTTAAACCTAACCTGGTTGAAGGCATATAACATGCATTGACTATTCTTTGTGGTATCTGACGCATTCCTGTAATACACTGTACAAAAAAGAACTACATATGGCATCTGATTTGTTCAGATTCTGTCTTTGTAACACACTATATTTATGACCTTGAGCAAGTCATATGCCACTGTAAACATCTCTTACCTCCTGGAATATCTGCTTTACAGGAATGTCACAACTAAATGATACCCTCGTCTGGTAAATTGTGGTCCTTTATTGTTTGAACCGGAAAAGAACTTGAGTTTTTTTTATTTCACCCATCCTCTTTCCATGAGGCAAATAAGGAAATGAACAACACTTTCATTGAGTGCTAGGCATTTTCCCTATATTTTCTCATGTAATCCAGAGAAAATGGTGGGAAGTAGATAAGACTGTCCCGATTTTACAGATCAGGAAACTGAGACCCAGAAAGGATAACTCATAAGTTTGGGAGGTCGTATAGATAATAACAGAACCGAGCTGAGAATTCAAGTCCCAGACTTTCTGTCCATTCGTGGTTCTGTTACACCAGCGTTTTTCAGCATTTTTTCTACCTACATGTGCCTAAGGACAGAGTGGGGTATGGGAGACTAGCCCAAAGGGGATGACCACCAGCACATAACTTCTTTAGAGCCTCGGGCTTATCTTTAGAATGAATATAAACGAGATAAAGGTTTCCCAGGAAGCCCTGCAGTAGAACTGAGCATCCAGATTTGTCCCCTGGCTTTGACACCAGTTGGAGGAGCTCGGTGACACACCCCTGCCCCTTTTTAAGATGGACTTTTCCTATGGACCCCGGAGAGCCTGCTGCTCATTTTGACTTCTTTGTTATTGGCTTCATTTTATTTTGTTCTGTTTTTCCTTTAACGTGAAGATGTGAAGTGTTGTTCTGTGCAGTCTTAACCAGTGTGTTAACTCTGCGCTTCCGTTTCAGATCTCCATTCCGGCTTTCTCCGTAACCCTGATAAAGAAAACCAAAACTGCCCTTCTGGTGCCAAACGCCCTGATTATAGCGACAGTCACAGACAGGGTGAGTACACGGCAGAGCAAAACTTGCTCCGTCCTGCTCTGACCTTCCACTGCCTGAGGGGCCTCTTGCCAGGACCAAGCCCTGAACTGTGAACACCATCATTTCCCACAGGGAATCAGCATGTTTGCTGTAAGACTAATCTTTCAAGTCCTGGCCTTTAGACATTCGTTTAGTGTTATTTCCCCTCACCAGATGATCTATTCTGACATAATTGTTGCCAGTTTTTAATGTCTTGCTGACTTCATTATACTTGCTTGACCAAGGTCAAAAAAAAAAATAAAGTTCTTTCCCAGCTTCCCTTTGGCTAACATCTGTTAGGTCAGACTAACCTGATGTTCAGTTCCTTTAATATTATTTAAAACAACCACCATCACCGCCTTGCTGACAGGGTGAGGCAGGGTGATCCTGCGGAGTCCCTCGGGTGGGGGTGGCCAGCCACCCCGTAACCTCAACTGGCACCTCTCCAAAGACATCCCAAGTACATAAAATTCATGCTTGCTATGTGCATACATCTTCGGACCCATTCCTGCTCCTCTTTGCTTCCAGGTTACTTTAACTATCCCTCTTCCATACAGAAATTCCCAAGCTGTTGCTGACTGTTGGGATACCACAAACATGGGCGACCAGCAATATTTGCACTGAGAGATGTTAATTTCACCTTGGGAAGAGAGAGGGAGTGGAATATTTTCGTTACTCATATTTTGCTTGAAATTACTTTTTAATATTTTACCTATTATGTCCATGAAAGCAAAAAAGCCTCATTCCATCTCTATCAATACTGGATAGTTGAAGAGGGAGAAAGAAAGATAGAAGAGACTATTCTGCTGAGCTAGGAAATATGTTAACATCTAGTTTTTCAAAATGTTTAGATATATTAACGGCTAACAGGCATCAGGTTATATGCTAAATACTTCCCTTATGTTTTCATTTATTCCATACTACCACCCTCTAGGGGGAGGTACTGTTAAGAAAATGAGCTAAGAGGGATTAAGTGAGCAATTTGCCCAATGTTGCCTGCTTAGTGTCACAGCCAAAATTTGCAATTGGGTTTGGCTAATGCCAGAACCCGTAATGTCAACTACCGTGGAATACAACACTTGCATTGTATTGTATTGTATTGTATTGTATTGTACTTTTATGGGTGAATGGGAGGGGTGATCACAAACTTTGGAAAGTGAGTCTGGAAAGATTCTATGGCTCAAATAGATGGAGAAAGAATGAGTTTTAATATTTTCTCAATGTTCTGTTTATGGTAAAATCATTTTTCCTAATGTCATTGGTCTCCACATTACTTGTCTAGCTCTGATTTTACTTCTTTCCCATAACTTACATGTAAGCATCCACTACAAAAATTTCTATATTTGTACAAGGAAGAATCTGGAAGTGGCTTTAAAAAGAACGAGCCTATTAGAGCTCCTGGGAAATTTTCAATGGAAATCTAGGTCAGAGCAGAGAAAGAAAAACCCTCAGGAACTGCTAAAGACCTTTTTAAAAAAGGAAGTAGAGAGACTTCAAAGTGGATCTAGTAAATATCACTTGCCTTTTCTTACTTGTGCTTATTTGGGGCACCTTTGTCAGGAATTGGAGCCTTCATTGTTCGCTGCATTTGTTTATTGCTTATATTGGATTTGAGGATGATGTAGCTATTGTTACAGAATATATTTCTTTTATTCTGGGAATGGAATAAAAACTGATGTGTGGGTGAGCAGAATGAGAATATAGACCAGAGAATGGTCCATATCATTTAAAATGAAAAAATGCATACAAACAAATTTCTGAACTCTGAATACTCACTTCTCATCAGACAGTGTCTATCATTAATTATTCTGTTTTGTTTTTCAGTACATATTTGTGTCCTTACTCTCCAGAGATTCAACTTACAAACTGCTAAAATCCGTGTGTGGGCACTTGGATGTGAGTACAACACTGCTGAGCCTATGCTGCTGTCTGTCTTTTGTGTTCCTTCCAGTTTCAGAGTAAATCTGGTGTTTTCTTTTGTTTCTCTGATTTCAGAGTACAAGTGTTGGTAACAGTCCCAGTCCATCTTCTCTTGAAAACAGTTTCCGGGCAGAGCACCCTTCATCTCTGCCTCTGGTGAGTTGCCTGCGTAACTATGTAAATGCCAAACTAAGAGAATATATCCCCCAGTCATACCTCCTGCACCATGACCAGGGTGCAGGAGGAACTTAGGGCCATAATATGAGAGGCGAGTTGAAGAAACAGGACATTTCTGTCCTGAAGAAGAGGAGGATCATAGGAAGTTATAAACTTTTTTTTTTTCAAGTAACTAATTGAAGGGTTGTCCTGCAGAGGAAAAGAAACACAATACTGGGCCATCCTAGGGATGAGACATTGGTGGTGTTCATAAAGTCTTGCCGCATCTGCTTGTCAATGTTGTTTTAGAAGGATTCACCAGCCTGTTTGGGATAAGGAATGATTCATCCACAGACGGTTAAATGTCTCCTGTGTTCAAGGCTCTGTGCTACAGTATGCTGAAAGGTCACCAGGAAAAATCTAAACTAGTTCATGCCTTCAAAGATTGACAGCTTAGTGGAGAAGATGAGGAATACCTAGAAATAACTGGATGGATGGATGGATGGATGGATGGAAGGAAGGAAGGAAGGAAGGAAGGAAGGAAGGAAGGAAGGAGGGAGGGAGGGAGGGAAATTCTAATGCCCTAGTGAAAGGTAGAGATTCTTTGATTCCTTTAGATGTTGTTGACTGTAGAATAAATCTCCAGTGGGGAGTAACTCCCCCGCATCTCTGTACAAGATGTGTGCCGTGTGCCTATGATGGTATACGTTGGCCCAAAGAGTCCTTGATTCAAATGATTATTCCCAAGTTCATTATTGTTAAATGTTGAATACCTTTGGTGAAGTGGTATGAGCCGATGGTTTAAACATCTACAAATCTTGGTGTTATTTTTTTTTTATTTTATTTACTTATTTTCAGAGGGGTTGGGGAGGGAGAAAGAGAAGGCGAGAAACATCTCACATCCCCAGCTGGGGACCCGGCCTGCACCCCAGGCATGTGTGCTGTGTCAGGAAATCAAACCGGCAGCCTTTCGGTGCAGGCCAGTGCTCAGTGCACTGAGCCACACCAGCCAGGGTTACAAATCTTTTTATTGAAAGGTGTTAAAAACTAGTGGGATTGAAAATGCCGTCACACAAAAACTTCAATTCATAATAGCCAAAAAGTGGGAAAAACCCTAATGTCCATAAATTGATGAATGAATAAACAAAACGCAATCTGTCCATACAATGGAATATTATTTTCCTGGAAAGAAATGAAGAGCTACTGTTACACACTACAGCACGGATGAACCTTGAAAACATTGTGCTGGGTGAAAAAAGCCAGGCACAAAAGGCCACAATATTGTATGATTCCGTTTATACAAAAATATTCCAAATAGGCAAATCCATTCGGACAGAAAGCAAACTAGTGGTTGCCAAGGCATGCGGGAGAGGGAAAAATCAGGAGTGGCTGCTGATGGGAAAAGGTTTCTTTTGGGGGGTTAACAGCAATGTTCTGAAATAAGAGAGCGGTGACTGTTGCACAGCATTGTGAGTGTTCTAGAACCAACTGCATCATACACTTAAAATGGTGAATTTTATCTTAACTTAAAAAAAAATTTTAAAAACCTTTTTGTAAAACCTTTTAAAAATAGTGGAAAGCAGTACAAAATAGAATTAACACATGCGATTGGGAATCCGATGAGCCTGGTGTCGGACCTGGGTTCCGCCCGGTGAGCCCCACCATCAGACCAGCCCCTTAACTGCCCGCACTCGGCTTCTCCACAGTGAGGCTGTGAGGATGCAGCTCGGTCCCGTACGGAGCTTTGCATACTGCCTGATACGTGACAGGCGTTCGATAAATAATCATTCAGTTGAAGAGACTTGAATTTTTCCCATTTTTTTACCCTATAAAAATATTGCATGAAATTGAAATGAATGTTGAAATGGCCAAAAGATAGCTAGTTGAAGGTGCAAGGTTGGTAATTTGCTTACAAGATGAGTCTCTTCTTCACCTGACAGCGATGTTGTGGAGAGCGCAGCCTCACTGCACCTGCACCTGCACCAGGTGTTTTAATGGCAGTTCTTATCTCTTTAGTTCTGGAGGCACTTAGGGGAATGAGCGGGATACAAAGGAAAACATTCCTGCGTCTTTCCCTACTCGTCCTTCCTCTATCATCTGTCTGTAATTTCAATGCAGTATCACTCATGCTGTTTTGATTTAGCTAAGAGAAGAAAAAGGAAGCTGAAATTTTCATTTCAGGATCTAATGTGTTAAAGCCATTTTCCCTCATCTGTTTCCAATACCTTTTTTAAAAACTATAATCAAAGAATACCTTTCTCTGTGTCTACCTATTTAAACATACATTTAGATCTTTCTGTCTCCTTCTTTCTTTTATATACATCTGTTTCAGTCACTTTTTTCATTACACTGTGCTAATTGAGGCTTCTGCAACTTTACCCTGTAAGCTTTTCAGTCATGGGCATTCCAGTTTTTTTTTTTTTTTTCTAGACATTTGTTATTTCAAACAAATTGATAGAATTCTAACTACCCAGAAGAGTCTGTTTAGTAACCAGATGCTTACTCAGTGATCTGTTGGGAAAATCCACTAGTATGGAGTAATTCTCCCTTCTTTTCCATATTTTATAGGTCAGGCCTAAGTAAAAAGACAGGGGTTGACAAAGGCCTGCCTTTTTAATGAGGAGAAATTGGCCCCGGCTGGTGTGGCTCAGAGGATTGGGTGCCAGCCTACGAACCAAAAGGTTGCTGGTTAGATTCCCAGTCAGGGAACATGCCTGGGTTGTGGGCCAGGTCCCCTGTAGGGGGATGTGAGAGGCAACATTGATGTTTCTCTCCCTCTCTTTCTCCTTCCCTAACCCCTCTCTCTAAAAAATAAATGAATAAAATCTAATTTTTAAAAAAAGGTAGAGGAGAAATTGGCCTCTCTTCATTATTTCCCTTCAGGATTTCAACGATGAATTCTCAGATCTGGATGGAGTGGTTCAACAAAGAAGGGAAGACATGGAAGGATACAGCAGTTCTGGTTCTCAGACTCCCGAATCCGAGAACTCTAGAGGTCTGGGAAATTTTTGTACCTTGGCTGAAATTTAATTCTCCACAAACATCTTCCCCCCACCCCTTAAGAGCCAAAAAACAAAACCAACAACAACAAGAACCTCATCTTCCTAGTTAACAACTGGAAAGAAAATCTGGGGAAAGGGTAGTTTGAAAGTTCCAGAAAACAGAACTGCTTATGTGGTAAAAAATCCATTTCCATCTATACATATTTAATAAATGTCCCTTAAGTTGACATAATACTAGGTTGAAAGAGAGAAACATATAATGTTTCCTTCCCTCTTTTAATAATACTATTAATTGTTATAGCTCAATTGTCTCCGTGAGTCAGTAGGGTAAGGCTACATTGTCCTTATATCATTTTATTACTTATTTACTTGATCATTGGATTTCAGTCCCCAACCACTCGACTAACTTATGAGAAGACCCATTTATATACTTGGCCATTATGCATGTTAAGAGCTTGATTTGCTTTTGTGATTGAGACTACAGTTTGAATGTTTTGAGGAGAAAACTTACCCAGCCCCATTCTGGCCCGACAGATTTCCATGTGACAGAATCCCAGACAGTTCTGAACATCTCCAAGGGAGAAGCAAAACCACCCAGGGCAGATCCCCACGTGAACAGAGTGCCTGAAGGAAAAGCCAAGAGTCTCCCTGCACACGGTAAAGAACGGGTTGGGGTTGGGGTACGGGGAGAGGGCCATCTGCTTGTACCTTTTTTTCTTTATTTTCCTCTCTTTTTTTTGTTTGTAACTTTTAAAGGGATTTCATTTTATGACTGCCTTTCATATTCCCTGCCCTCCCTTCCTGTTGTAGATCTTTGCATGTTAAATCACCTATTCATTCAATAAACATTACCAAGTCCCCTGCTTTTCTATGAGGGATACAAAGGTGAATAGCCTTCATGGAGGCTCCTCCATCATAATGAATACTGAGACCACAATTCAAAAAATGCTGTTAAAATTAAGTGTTGAATTATTTCTTGTTTACTAATTAGTCTAATAACTGGTTACCAATTGTACTGGTATGAGAACAAGGATGATATCTATAGGGTTCTCCATTCGCTCCAACACAATGCTTGACACAGAGAAGGCTCTCAGTAAACATGGAATGAATGAAATATTTGGAAAGAATTGTAACTACTGGTTAAAATGACAGCTGGAAGGCTTCAGTTAGTATTTTCTACGACTTCTATTACTTAGGAATAATTTTCTTTTTCTGTTTTAATTGCATTTTATTTTTTAATTTTATTTACCAATTTGAAAGGGAGAGTGGGAGAGAGATGGGGCGATGGGAGAAAGAGAAACAGAAACAGAAACACTGATTTGTTGTTCCACTTATTTATGCATTTATTGGTTGCTTCTTGTGTGTGCCCTGACTGGGGATTGAACCTGCAACCTTGGCATATCAGGCTAAAGCTCTAACCAACTGAGCCACCTGGCCAGGGTCTAATTTTCTCTTTCAAGGACATCTTCCCCATAGCAATATTGCTGGATGGATGTGTTTTAAAACTGTAATTTCTCACTTTCCACCCAACAGGTCAGTCAGAAACCACTGGAATCCTACACAACGTAAAGTCTCAGAAATACCCAACCCTCCGCCATATTCTTATATTCTATGCAGTCGTGTAAGTAAATTAATTTACTAAAAGTGACTTAAGAAAATGATTCAGTGCTTTAAAGGGATAATCTTTTCATGTTGCCAAGAGCCATTGTAAATCTCAGTTGTGTCTAATGTGACCCAAATCTTTTCTGCAACAATTTTTGTTTCCTATTTCCACATTTTTTCCCTTAGGCTAAGGTCGCATTTTCCTGTTCATCCCCTTCTGATTTAAACAGTGAGAAGGGAGCAAGGAAAAGCAAAACAATCGTGTCAGATTCAGCAGGGGACTAAGTTTTGAGTGAATACTATTAGTTGGGAAATTAAAATGAAGCATCCTTGTCCTTTTTTTCCATTCAACCCATGTTCTCTGGGTAGAGGTCAAAACAACTTCAAAATGTCATCCCCTTTATCTAGACCTTTGTGATGACTTTTTTAACTTCCCCCTGGGCTTCTAGTCTGTAATCAGTTGCTGTTCTGAAAATAGCCTGACCCAGTTCTAGGCTGTTCCTTACAACCAAGGAGGATGTGCCCAGTTTGGTTTCCAGATAAAGAGAGGAATTTGTGAGTCACCAGGGAACAAGACTGGGCGCTCACCGACTGGGCCCTTCCACTGTGGAGACGCACCAAGAAGGAAGTGCGCTCGCTGGCTTGGTAATCCTCCTTGGGTGTGGCCTGTTAGAGTTTCTTGTACATTGAGAAATTTGTGCTAAAGGATTTAAAAGCCCCTTCACACTCTAAAGTTTTGTGACAAGCATCAGCCTGTCGAATAAAGATCTTTTTTTAAAGTCTCTTCAGCCAAGTTGTTTTAGAAAATACCTTGCCTCAAATGTACATTGGCTCTGAATGCATTGTTTTATGACCATCTGGGCCTGGCCATTAACCACTGAGATTTCTCTTTTATCCCTCTCCAGGGTCTGCGCACTCATCATCTCGACCTTCTACATGAGACATAGAATTAATATCCTGGAGGAGCAGCTGGGGTCGCTCACCTCCATCGTGGACAGCGGTCACACTGAGTAAGACATTTCCCTCCCATGCTGTCATCTGCTTGCTGTTCAGATTGGTGTGACGTTTGGCCTGAGCTTAGCCACCTTAAGTAGCAAATATTAATTAAGGATACATTTTGTATGAGACATTTTAAGTGTATATGTGGGAGGAGGTAGGAAGGTCCTAGACATGAATGACCTCATTGTGCATGTTCTTGAGTTGCTATAGTGTTGCCAGTGATAAGGCAAGAAACTAGCCTAATTTTACATTATCTTGTTCTATTATCCTAAGACTCAGCTGTGACCTTGGCCCATTTGTTGGAATATAAAAGTTCATCTAAGTAAAATGGCAAGGAGTCAAGACTTTCACAGGAAAGAAGTAATTCAAGTTACTCAGCGCATTTCTTCACCTAGAACTCTTTGTATTAGCCCATTGGTTTACAAAACCCCCGACTGTGAAAATGTTCCATCACGGTCATTCTCACATGCCTGAACTCATGAAACCTATGCAGACATGGAGCCCTTTCCTTTACACCCATTGCCTTGAGGATCTTGACACACTGCCTAAAAAGTAAAATAAGTTATTCCATGTTAGAAAACATACTTTTAGCATGAGATTTAAAAGTAGAGATATTCCTTTACAGAGTATGTACCATGTGCTAGAGACTACTAGAATGGATGCATGCATGCACAAACACAATTTTCTCTCACTGTCTCTCACTCCACCCTATAAGGTAACTATTATCCCCATGTTACAGATGAGGTAACCAAGACTCAGAGAAAGAATTTGCTGAATGTCTTATAGCCTGAAATAGAATTAGGACTCAAACGTAGGCCTGTATGACTACAAAGACTGCAGTTTTCCCAGTCTGCCTAGGGCTACTTGGTTGTGAGAAACAGCCTAGAAGTGGGTCAGGCTATTTTCAGTGTGCTTCAGAATCATTCAGGGGGCTTGTTCAAACAAATTTTAGGGCCCATCCCCACAGTTTCTGATGCAATGGATCTGAGCTTGGGCCTGAGAATTTGCATTTCTCTCAAGTTTCCAATGATGTTCACGGTGCCAGCCTGAGGTCTACTCTTGGACAACTATTATGCTATATCAGTATAGGGCCTTTCTTTATGTTCCAACCATTACCTAAAAGTCTTACTCTGTGGGTTAATGGTATTCCGGCTACAGGTTATTTTGAACCATAAATATATACTTGACCCAGTAGTACAGAAGCCTAAAGAATGGTTTGGAATAGATTCACACCCTGCCCATACTTCTCTCCCGTCTTGTTCAAAATGTTAATACACTTAGAATTAGTAGTGACTCTAGATTATTGCAGACTATTTGGTTCACTATCGTATAAGGGTTTATTTTAGGAAAATCTACACCATGTGCTGTTATCATGCAGCTAACTTGGTCGTAATGAGTGGGAAATTCCACTAACAAAGGCAGATGAAATATTTATTCTATTTAAATAACCAACTCAAGAAGAAGTACAATCCAAAAAATAATCATTAAAGGAATAATCACAAAGATCATACATGACATGAGATCAGGGAACCACCTATGATGGAAAGTTCTGTTAATAAAGTACTTATACGGAGACTCCCCAATACCTTGCTCTGCCCAGAACAATTCACCTGGCCACCATGCCCAGGTTGCTGAATCCACATGCCTGATCTGATTTGACTCCATACCTGGTACCAGCTTTGTTACTACAGGTACAGCCTATACGCAGTCAGAATTTTATGTTGATAGTCAGTACGCTGGGTCTCAGATCCCTCACCCAGAAACTGAAAGATTTAGATTCAGGTTCTTTTTTGGAATCTAGGATTTTGATAGTATGGATCAATGATTAAAAACTGTTTTAGTACTATAAAAAAATATTTGATTGCTTTCTTAATATTTAGATAATCATCAATAATTTACCAAGTGCCTATATCTCAAAAAATGGATCATATGTAAAATATGTTAGACCAGTCATTACCATCTAAAACTTTAATGATGACAAATAAATTACAGCCAAGAACTAGAGAGAAGCTACAGACCATGGTTCTTAACCTTAACACGAAAATCTGATAAACAGCTTTAGACCAATTCTCCAGGAAAAATATGTGTACACCTCTGAATTTCCTAGTTTCAGCTGTTACAGGACCCCAGGGGGCCCCAGAGCAAGAAAGAACCCGTGCCCTGTAGTCGGATGGTGAGTAGTGAACACATCTGCTAGGCTGCAAGACAAGGGCAAACCACATCTGTACGGCAGGTCTCAAAGAACTACAGCAGTCTCCCACTGCAACGGAAATTCGATGAGAGACATTTCTAAACATTCTGAAACTTCTCCGGTAAAGCCTTCCTGCTCCCACAAAAACAAAATATGGATGTAACTGAGAAGAATAATAATTCTGGCAAACTTATCCTGTAGTGGGGATAGAGAAGATATTGGAGGCTAATAAAAAAGCTTTAAGAAACCACATGCTTGAAAAGAATTGTACAATTTTTGTTTGGAAGCCAAGGCACAACGCAGCCACTTAAACAAAAATAGCTTAAGGGATTTATTTCCAGTTGAGCTGTTAAATAGTCCCCCGACCTCTAGTCTGGAGCTGTGGATTACTACAGGGCGCTTCTGATGTTAACAAGTGAAATGCTCACTCTCTTCTATTATAACCTGGTTTTCTGTTCAGGTACATTCTAGATGTGTTTATTCCATTCCTTCCTTTGCGGTTCCTGCCCACAGTCATTTTTCTCCTTGTTCTCACAGGCAGGCAGCACCTTCCGGCCTGGGGTCACAAGTGCAATTAAATGTGGAGGTCCTCTGCCGACAGCTCACAGCTAACATCCTGAAATTAGAAAAGGTGACTGATTCTCGCCTGTGTTGGGGGCAGTCGCGGTCGTGCCTGTCACTTGCCACAGATCAGTGGTCACACGTTAAAATGCTTCTGGTGCAGCAGGCAGCCTTAAGGCCCAGAGTCTACCAGGGGTTGTGTGGTAAATGTGAAAGACTGCTGTTTACACCAAGAAATAGGTTTTGGTCTCATGTTCCTTGTTGGTCTATCTTCTGCTTTTCCTCCTTGGTTAGAAATATTTCTCTGTGTCATAGGGCCCAATGGCAAGTGACCCCTGACATAGGGCCTCAGGGGAGGGACACGGTAGGGAGTACCCCAACCAGAAAGTGCCCCTACCTCCACCCACTCCTCCCAGGCCAATTGTTGCCATACATAAAATGCTGCATTCATTCCCTATTGTAACCCTGGGAGCTGGGTGCTGTTGTTCCTCTCTAGGGCAGAGGAAAAACCCAAGTTCCTATTAACTTGCTCAAGCAGACACATCTAGAAAGTTGGCAGACCTGGAACTTGAAGCAGGTCTGTGTGACTTCAGATTTGTGCTTGGAAGCCCCTGCTTTACTGCCCCTCAGAATCCAACCACAGTCCCTGCTGAGGGCCACTGAGTACTTTTACCTCTAAAGGGATCCTCCTGTAGGGCGACTTTAGGGCAGACCTGTCCTTATGCTTGCAGCATTCTTAGGTCTCAGTAGGAGAGTGAACCAGAGAAAGAGGGAGGCACGCCGGAAGTACCCCAAAGTTACACCTGATTCACTTCTCTTTACTCTTTTCAACATGTTTAATCTCTTCCCATCTAAAACTTTGTTTTTACCCTGATCCTTAAGGAAAGGCCTAGAGTGAAGTGTTCAGTTCAAACTCACAAATGCCCAGTAGCTTTACATACTAGTGCAGTTGTGCCTACTTGGAAAGAAACATGAAATACAAATGAGTCAGTGTTTGTTTTGCTACACTAAATGTTACCTAGCATTTACCCACTGAAGTATTGAGAGCAAAGGTGTTTCCAAACTTTTGTTCTTAAACCAGGGCATGCCAGATAATTCCTATTGAATCATTGTATCTATACGCTGACTTGAAAACTTTTTCTTTTAAATCCAAAATCAACCTAGAGAAGGTATGGGGTAGTAGCTAGAATTGTTTTTTTGTTTTTTTCCTAAAAGGTTAGTTACTGGGAATTGAAGATAATTTTTCCTTTTTTTCTTATAGTGAAATGTTTGCCAGTGTTTGGCTTTCATGCTGACCAAATGAATGGGACAATTTTAATTTTCCATTTTGCTCACTCTGGTATACACCAGTTTCTTTCTACCAGAAGCACACAGAATCCTGCTGCCCTTTCCTGCATTTCTTCCCTTCCCCCTGCTGGGCCTGGCTAGTACACCACATTCTGTAAGGAAGGACGGAAAAACAGGAGCTCAGAGAGAGCCCCACTGCTCAGCTAAGAGGCCTGTATACCAACAGAAACCTTTGTCCAGGGCAGAAGCCTCACAGGTGGATTTGGGGTCAAAATGCATATGTTGACGTTCTACAAAGTTATAAATTACACACGTGGCTCAAAGGAATGGAAGCAAAGAAAGTTACCACCCACGTTCTTTTTGACTGGTCTGCCCCTCCAGCCAGAGGCAATCTTGCTGTGGTGCAGCACAGCCTGGTGGCGAAACCAGCTACTTGTGATGGGAACGGGAGAGCCCTGTCTCAGCTCATTTTACTCTGTACCAGCAATTTCTTTCTACTCTCCTTCAGCGACACCTCGCATCCAAGCCCTGCTGTAACTTCCTGATTTCTGTTCATGGCATCATGGCCCTTTCAGGGCCAAATCTAAGAATAGTTTGTGATTCCCTCCTTTTTTTCACTTGCCACCAATTGACTGATCAGTTGAGAAGTCCTACGTGATCTATCTTCAAATGTCTCCTCAAATTCTCTTCCCATCGCCACTGTCTTTGTCCCTTCTGGCTCCCTAATACCAGTCTAACAGTGGGAGATCAGAGCTCGTTATGGTTTTTATTTGCATTTTCCTGATTTCTGCTACTGGTGAACATCTTTTTATATATTCATTGGCCATGTGGATTTTATTCTGTAAATTGCCTGTTTATCTCCTTTGTTTTATTTTTGGGTTTTTTTTTTTTTTTTTTTTGTCTTTGTAGGCACATTTGATATGTTTTGGATATCAGTCTGTGGTTTCATTTCTTTTTCTGCCTTCTCAGTCCTGCTTTTATCTTTGGTCCTGTGGGAATGGTAGGAGAGACATGAAGTAGAAGCGTGGAGGATGAAGGCAATGCCTTTTATGGGTAAAGAAGGAAAATCTTGGTGCTGGAAGTGGCATTTATGGTCGAGCAGTACAGAAGAAAGAGCATAAATTCTGGAGTCAGACCTCCATTCTTATCCCCACTCTGCCGTTTACTATCTGTGTAACTGGTCTTGTCCCAGAGCCCTTGGCCCCCCGTTTCACATGTAACACCTGCCTCCATGTGGCAGCGGCAGTGCGTGGTGACGGTGCACATGTGTGACGTGCCTGGCACAGACAAGTTAGGTCCCTTCCTCTTCACTCGCCCTGTGTCTGCCTGCAGGACACCTCAGACTCCCCTTCCAAAGGAACAGAACACATTCTCCTTCATTTGTTCCTCAGGGTTCCTTATCCCCACACAGTACTGGTTGTCGAGAATGAAGTTCATTTACTCAACAAAAATTTACTAAGCAAATTTTTAATGTTCAACACTGTTCTGTAGTCTTGAGATCCAAAGATATAGTATGGTCCCTGTCCCTGTGAAACTCACACTTTTCTGGGAAATGTATGATATCTCATAGGAGTGTTAAACATCCCTACCCGGAGTTTGTCTGATTCACGCCGTCCGAAGGGCAGCTGTGTGAAGACCAGCTCCCCGGTGTGTCCCAATGTTTTGGGTCACACCTGGTGTCTCTGGTGCTGCTGTTCTTTTTCTTCCATCTGATTTCTGTTGGTCTCCACTGACATTTTCATCTTTGTGCCACGCTTTCTTTTCCAGCCTTCTCTTTTTTTTTTTTTATTTTAAAGTGGATTGTCCAACAGACTTCTGTTCCATTAAAAAGCATTTGTTTGCTTGATCCAACTTTAACCCATGTGTAGCTTTTTTGAAAAATCTCAAGCTTTACATAGGCCGTAGCAAATGTGCCCTTAATATACTCCATTCTATTTACTAACAGGGGCTTCTCTGTTATTATTTCAAGATACAGAACAACTTACAAAAGTTGCTTGAGAATGGCGACTGACCGACCAGATTGATTGGGCCAACATGATACCTCGCGCTTCCCTTTGATGAAGGTGCTCCTGGAGGTGTCCTGGTGGAGCGCTCCCTGCTGGCCAGAGGAGCGAGCAGCGCCTCATCCCCAGCCATGTTTGCACTTGGAGGTCTCCAGCTCAGGAAAGGGGGGTGGGGAGAATAATTTTGGTTCCTGTGCAATAAAAGTTGACCTTGACCCTTTGAGGACGTTTTCAGTGCTGCTGCCTGAAGAAAACACCCATCTTGGGAGGTCTCAGGAAGGACCTGGTGGACACTCTCGTGGATGACTGCGGTTCAGTGGCCATGGTGACTGTGTCAGCAAACACACTCCACAACATGCCTTTTCAGTCCTTCCCACTCTCCCTTTACACCCCAGCCTTCAAACTAAGGGATATATCATGTGCCAACAGACCTGACGTGGTCCTCTAAAGAATTCGCCATAACTCTCCAAAGGCAATAAGGAGCTCTAATGGACAGACTTGCTTCAAAGATATAACACCAGCATTTTTTCCCTTCTACTGTTATGTTCTAGTTTAAATCATGTGTGTATCTTCTGAATTGAATATTGGGCAAAGCAGATAAACCATCCCATTTATGTTTTGTTTTGCTCCTCGAACTAATACTTAATTTTACTGATTCTCATCCACCCCAGATCAAGAATCTGTGAGACATGGGACTGAAGCACTAAATAAACTTACTTTGAAACCAAAACTAATCTTTAAACCCAAAGGTATAATGTGATTTGACACAGGATGAAAAACACCATGATAGGTGGACTATGTTACTTTTGAAAAAGGTGGTCTGTATTGAATGTTGAAACCCATTTCAGCATGATGATAGCATGCTTTTTATCTTTTGCTGACTAAAATAAATAACTGGTGGTTTGCTAACTTCTATTTACCATATGGGTTGCCCGGTTTTTATTAATAATTATTTAGGTACCATAAGATCTGTAATATAAAAAATATTCTGTTTCTATCTGCAATGCATTTTATAATCATTTCTATGAAATGTATTTTATTTAATCAGATAAGCTAATAAGTGAATTGGTTACATCATTTGTATCTGTTAGCTTCCTGGACAAGAATTGTGCCTGGCGCACCCTGGCTTTTAATAAATACTCATTGGTTAAAATGCCCTGCTAGCACTGTGCTTTGTCGATTTCTAAATTCTTTTAACTAAGACAGTATGCTTTTTTAACTGCTTCTTCCTCTCTACTACTTCCTACTCACCCATACCTCTCTTCTCTCGAGTATTCATTTCAGAACTCAAAAAGTATGAGGTACTTAAATTGAGTTGCAATAATTTAAGGAAAAGAAAATGAACTTTGAGATCAGGAAAACCGATGCTTGATTCCCAGGTCCACATTTTACGAGTTGTGTGACCGTAAGCAAGCTATGTGGCCATTTCCCCCATTTTGTTGCTGAGGCTGAAAGGGCCAACAGAAAGCATCACTGTGAAGATTAAATGTGTGAATGTCTCTATATCTGTGTCTGGCAAGCAGTTCACTCTCATAACAGACACAATATGCATTATTTTTGTAAAGTGTTTTCATGTCTGACATTCCAGTTTTATAAAAATTTTATGTCAGTACTTTACAGTCAAAACCCATTAGGGATTCAAAAGTGGGTCAGCCACCTCTGGAGAGAAATTTCACAACTGTGTGAAGAGCCTTAAAAAGGTTCAAATTTTCCTGAATTAGTAATATGCTATCTAGGAATTTATCCTGAAGCAATAAGCAAAGATCTAGTCAAAAATTGATATACAAGAATATTCTTTGAAACTTTATGACAGCAAAATATTAGAGACTCAAAATATTCAATAGCAGAACAATTAAATGATGTAGTTATTTAGAAAAGTATTGTCAAAGAATGGCATAGAAAACAACATTAACAGGGTAGGCGCAAAACTACATACTTTGATCCCAACTGTATAAATTTTTACATATATGTGTGGAAGCACATGCACATTGACTTTTCCTATATTCTCTAAATTTTGCATAATGAACAGTTACTACCACTTTTTAGTGGAAAATCAGGGGGAAGGGATTGGAAAGCAGTTACCTGAGAGGGACTTAAACAAAGGAACCAGAATAGAATGTGCGTGTGTATAATTCACATTTAACTGCTGATGTTACTTTTGCCACTGTTTTATTCAAAATGTATCATGTCTTGTGTTTTAATTAGTAAAATTTAATCATTTTTCATAAACCTGAATCATCTTCTGTCAACTCAGTTTTATCCTACCTTCATAGGGTACTTTATCATTGCCTTTTTCTCCTTTTTTATTGAATTTATTGGGGTGGCACTGGTAACTAGCTTTTTTAATCAGATAAGTTTATTTAAAATATAAAGTGGTTCTCAGTGAATCAGATCTTACAACTGTGCATCTCCCTTCCCCTACACTATTGATAGTTTTTAGTGTTTTTTCCAACAATCATTATAATTGACTCTTCCAAAGAGAAAGAGCTTCATCATTTCTAGATTTAGTTGTTGTTTTTGATGTTATTATTATTACTTTAGGGATGTTGCTGCTTCTTTCATTTTTTATAACTAGCTCCTAAGTCAAAATCTAATGCAAGTGGATCTAGATGGTGATGCCCAGATCACATGTCTAGATTAACTACAGAGAAGCATAGGAAATCTGTATGTTAAGAGAAGAGATATTTCTAATGTGCTAAACAAACCTGGAGGTAAATTAGCTGCATGACTAACTTAGCCATTGCTGCCAGTCACCTTTGGACATGTAAAAAAGAAGAAGGAGGGGAAGGAAGAGGAAGAGAAGAAGAAGGGATGGAGGAAGAAGCAGCAGCAGCCGCATGGGAAAGCAAGCATCTGGGATTTTCAGCCCCTACCACTTAGCTACAAAATTCCCTACAAAAGTAGGGAATTCTAAAATAGGAAGGTGTTTCAGATGCTGAGTGGCCAAAATAATAGCAAATGTCCACCATATGCCTTGCCCTTTAAAACTTGAGTATTGGCCCTGACAACTGTGGCTCACTTGGTTGGGCATCGTCCTACAAAGTGAAAGGTTGCCAGTTTGATTCTTGGTCAGGGCACCTGCCTGGGTTGTGGGATTTTTTTTTTTCTCACATTGATGTTTCTCTCCTTCCCTTCTCCTCACTCTAAAAATAAAAATATTTCTTCCTCTTCCTTCTAAAAATGAAAAATAATAAAAAGAAATAAAGCTTGAGTATTACCTTAATAGAATCAGAAAAAAAAAAAAGGTTAAAAAGAGATTATTGGTTGCAATGCTATTCCTATACAGTCTGATATTTTAGTATATGATTACATACTATTTTAGTGAATAGAAATTACCAGCCTCACCTAAATGGGAAAAGCTGTTATTATTGACTTTTCAAGCTTTGTGAATATTTAAGACACCTTTCTACATACAGGCACCCATACTCCAAAGCATTTCCCAAGCAGGCATTTATGCAATTCTTTGAAACCATCCCAGACACATATTTTAAGATGCCTTTTCCTTGCCTTCCACAACTCATCCTAATTCATAAATTCATGGAGTCACACCAAAAATCTTCCGATTTAAGTATGAATTGTCTCATGCTGCTTTGATTTCTATGACCTAATAGTGACATTCAGGAGATGCTTTCCTTGTTTATCTGTTTGTTTCTGATGATCCAAAGGTCATGGGTACTAACATGTAATAGACAGCCCAGGTGATTTTACTCTCAAGCATTTTATTAAAAGTCAAAATTCTAAACATGGGTAATAGTTATACTGTCATTTAGGATCCATTAACCTGATCTCACAAAGGTGCCCAGTGATGTAACATTCTTTTCATGTGCTTCTTTTAAGCCTATCCCTGCTGCTAATGATGATATTAACAGTTCTTAACTAAAATTTTTAAATCATATATTAAATAAAGGGCCTTTGACCATTGAATTTCCAGCACTTCTGTGTTTTTTCCTACTGTGAAGCCTTATCCAAAGTAATTTATAGATTCAATGCAACCACAATCAAAATTCCAATACCCTTTTTCACAGAAATAGAATAAACAATCCTAAAATTTCAGCGGAAGGACAAAAGAGCCCAAATACCCAAACAAAACAATCTTGAGAAAGGACAGCAACTGAATCACAATTTCTCTGATTTCAAACTGTATTACAAAGCTATGGAAATCAAAACAGCACAGTACCAGCATTAAAAACAAACACATAGATCAATGGAAACAGAGAGCCAAGAAACAGACTAGTGTATACATGGTAAATTAATTTAGAACAAAGGAGCAAAGAATATACAATGGAGAAAGGACAGTCTCTTCAATGAATGCTGCTGGAAAAATGAACAACCACATGTAAAAGAATGAAAGTGTACTACTATCTTAAACCATACACAAATAGATTAACATACTGAATGTAAGACACAAAACCATAAAACTCATAGAAGAAAACATGGGTGAGAAGCTCCTTGACATCAGCCTTGCAAAGATTTTTAGGATCTGATTCCAAAAGCAAGGGCAGTCAAGCAAAAATAAACAAATGGGACCACATCAAACTAAAAAGCTTCTGCACAGCAAAGGAAATTATCAATGAAATGAAAGGCAACCCATCAAAGGGGAGAAAATATTTGTAAATCATATATTTAATAAGGGGTTAATATCCAAAATATATAAAGAACTCATACAACTCAATAGCAAAAAATAAAAAACCTGATTTTTAAAAATGAGCAGAAGTTGTGAATAGACATTTTTCCAAAGAGGACACACAGATGGCCAAAAGGTGCATGAAAAGAGGCTCAGCATTACTAATCGTCAACAAAATTCAGAGCAAACCACATGAGCTGTCACCTCACACCTGTTAGAATGGCTGTTACCAAAAAGACAAAAAATGAGTGTTGGCCAGAATGTGGCAAAAAGGAAACCTGTGGGCACAGTTGCTGGGAAAATACAATAAATTGGTGCAGTCAATGGAAAGCGTTGACTGGAAAACAGTCATTCCAGTCCAGCTTTGACTGGAAAGCATTTTGTGGAAAACAGTGTGAAGGTTCCTCAAAAAATTAAAAACAGAACTGCCTTTATGACCAAGGAACTCCACTTCTGGGTATATATACAAAAAAAATGAAAACACTAAATTAAAAAAATATATATGGACCCCATGTTAATGGGGCATTGCAGCATGATTTACAACAGCCAAGATATGGAAACAATCTAAGTGTACATCAACAAATGACTGGAGTTTTAAAAAATGTGTTGATACAACTTCTGGCCAAGATGGAGATGTAGATAGACACACTGTGCCTCCTCACACAACCAAAAGGACAACAACAATTTAGAAACAAAAAAACAATCAGAACTGACAGAAAATCAAACTGTATGGAAGTCCAACAAGCAAGGACTTAAAATAGACACATTCATCCAGACCAGTAGGAGGGGTGGAGTCGGAGAGCTGGGACAGAGAGGACTCATGGAAAGGTGGTGGCTGGCCGACCCAGCGAGGCGGCAGATTGTGGAGGGGCGTGGAGCACAACGCAGCTGGCCGACAGGGTAGTCCCACACTCATGTGCAGATGAATGTGGCAAAACTGGGTAGCAGGACGGACCATGCAACCCAGGGTCCCAGGGTGGGGAAATAAAGCCTCAGACCACCAATTAAAAACACCTGTGGGGGCTGAGGTTCTGAGAGAAACTCCCAGCCTCAAAGGAGAGTTCATTGGAGAGACTCACAGTGTCCCAGGACGTACACAAACCCACCCACACAGAATCAGCACCAGAAGGGCCCAGTTTGCTTGTGGAAAGCAGGGGAAGTGACTAAAATCCAGCAGAGAGCAGAGCAAGCACCGTTGTTCCCTCTCGGACCCCTCCTCCATATACAGTGTCACGACACAGTGACATGGGTTGCCCGGCCCTGGTGAATACATAAGGCTCCACCCCTCATATGTAACAGGCGTGTCAAGACATAAAAAAATGGCCCAAACGGAAGAACAGATCAGAGCTCCAGAAAAAATACAATTAAGCGATGAAGAAGAAGTAGCCAACCTATCAGAAACACAGTTCAAAACACTGGTATCAGGATGCTCACAAAATTGGTCACAAAATAGATGAAAAAATGAAGGCTAAGCTAAATGAAATAAAAGAAAATGTACAGGGAGCCAATAATGATGGGAAGGAAACTGGGATTCAAATCAATGGTATGGGCCAGAAGGAAGAAAGAAACACCCAATCAGAAAAGAATGAAGAAACAAGAATTCAAAAAAATGAGGAGAGGCTTAGGAACCTCCAGGACATCTTTAAATGTTCCAACATCCGAATCATAGGAGTACCAGAAGGGGAAGAGGAAGAGCAAGAAACCGAAAACTTATTTGAAAAAATAATGAAGGAGAACTTTCCCAATCTGGCAAAGGAAAGAGACTTCCAGAAGTCCAGGAAGCTCAGAGCCCCACAGAAGTTGGACCCAAGGAGGAACACACCAAGGCATATGACAATTAAGTTACTCAAGATTAAAGATAAGGAGAGAATCTTAAAAGCAGCAAGAGAAAAGGAGACAGTTACCAACAAAGGAGTTCCCATCAGACTGTCAGCTGATTTCTAAAAAGACAACTTACAGGGAAGAAGGGGCTGGAAAGAAGTATTCCAAGTCATGAAAGTCAAGGACCTACATCCAAGATTGCTCTATCCAGCAAAGCTATCATTTAGAATGGAAGGGCAGATAAAGTGCTTCTCAGATAAAGTCAAGTTAAAAGAGTTCATCATCACCAAGCCCTTATTATATGGAAAGTTAAAGGGATTTAACTAAGAAAAAGAACATAAAAAATATGAACAATAAAATGACAACAAACTCACAGTTAGTAACAACTACACCTAAAACAAAAACAAAAACAAAAACAAACTAAGCAAACAAGTAGAATAGGAACAGAACCACAGAAATGGAGATCACATGGAGGGTTATCAAGGGGGGGAGTGGGAGGGGGAAAAGGTACAGAGAATAAGTAGCATAAATGGTGGGTAGAAAATAGACTGGGGAATGTTAAGAATAGTATAGGAAATGTAGAAGCCAAAGAATTTATATGTACGACCCATGGACATGAACTAAAGTGGGGGGGATGTGGGTGGGATGGAGTGTGCAGGGCAGAGGGGAATAAAGGGGGGGATGGGACAACTGTATTAGCATAATCAATAAAATATATTATTAAAAAAATAAAAAATAATAAAATGAATACAAAAAATATGTTGATACACACACAAGAATATTATTCAACCATGAAAAGGAATTAAATCTTGACATTTGCAACAACATGGGTGGACCTTGAGGGCATTATGCTAAGTGCAATGAGTTAGAGAAAGATAAATACCATATGAGCTCACTTGTATGCAGCTTCATAAAGAAAAAAGCTCACAGATACATAGAACAGATTGGTAGATGTCAGAAGCAGGGGGTGAGGGAATGAGTAAAGAGTCTAAAGGTACAAACCTCTAGTTATAAAATAAATGTCAGGGGAATGTAGTGTACAGCATGGTGATCACAGTTAATAATACCATATTGCATATGTGAAAGTTGCTAAGAGAGTAAATCTTAGACATTCCCATCACCAGAAAATGCAAATTCAGAACTGCGAATGACGACCCATGTTAACTAGATTTATTGTGGTGATCATTCTGCAATATATACTCGTACAATGCAAATGCTGAATCACTGTGTTGTACCCCTGAAACTATTGTAATACTACATGTTAATTATGCCTCAGGTTTTAAAAGAAAGAATTTCTGTTTTTAGCTAAACTTGCTAAGGTGAAATTCTTTTGTGTCTGCTTTTAATCTCCGAAGTGGCTGTTATAGGACTAATTCTGTCTTCTAGGACGTGTATTTCCTCAGAGAACATTTTAAAAGCAGAAAAGATATGTTTAACAGTATGATGACCGGATATAAAATCTGAGTACAAAATTACATGACAATTTCTAGGTAAAAATATTCACCCACATGGACCAATCCCTGGAAGGAAACACAAAGTAATGGAAGTGTTTGTTTTGTTAAGGTGATGAAACTGTGAACTACAAAATGGTTTTTCCTTGATGGTGATATTATTTGACAAAGAAGATAATTTTTTAATGTAAGCCTGTTCTAATTTTTAAAAACTGCAGAGATCTATTGCCAGTTGTTAGAGTCTCTCTCTCTCTCTCACACACACACACACACACACACACACACACACACACACACCATCCACCATACAAATAACCACAGTTTATGGTTTAAAAAATAAAAGTGGGACGGGAAGATGGCCCTTGCTTCCCATAGACAAGACTACTATCTCAACAGGTCTTGGTGAAAACCATGGAGCCCATGTTCCTTAGGTCTGCCCAAGCCCTGCCCCGTGTGGCTCAGTTAGTTGGGTGTCATCCACAGGGTGAAGGGTCGCTGGTTCGGTTCCTGGTAAGGGCACATGCCTGGGTTCTGGGGTTGGCCCTGGTCAGTGTCTCTTTCTTACACAGATGTTTTCCTCCCACTCTTTCTCCCTTATCACCTCTCTAAAAATAAATAAATAAATAAATAAATAAATAAATAAATAAATCCTTTTAAAAAATTCTTCCCAAAATTCTGACTTTCACTATTGTTTCTGAAATCAACCCTGATTCTAAAAAGCCTTCAGGTACACAGCAGTGAGGGGGTCATGTAGAAAAGCAGGCATCCCCCTGTCCTGCCATGACTGTGCTGATTTGGGGGCATGATAGCATGCCTCCTTCTGTCTCCAGAAAGGTACAGGTATGCATTTCACAAGGTTGTTCATTCTGTTCCTGACTGTGCCTAATCTATATGTGCATAAGTAATTTCAACCATATATTCATTCTTCCCTGCCCATATGATAGTGGGGCAACAGAATAGTCACTAATCTCTGCACTCGAGTAGTGGAGGCTCTCACCCTCCCGCATTCTCCGCCCTGGCCAGGCTGTGGTCCCATTACCCCTTCACTCTTTCTCCATTTAAAGATTATGACTGCGAACTCTATCCCTCCTTCTCTGCACATATGTGGGCCACAGCAGGAAGTAACAAAAACCTTCCCCGGGACTGGGCTGGGGATCGCTTGCAGGATGACAGCTTCTCTAGTGAGAGCCCAGTTCAAAGGCAGTAGCTTTGGTGAGAAAAAGGTTAGCTTTCAAAGGGAATGTTCATGCAGTTTTGCTTAACTAGCATCTTCCTAGCAGTGTTCTAATTCATTTCTAATTTTAACATCCTTATAGATTTATAATTTACACATAGTGAGCTACATGTTTCAAGTGTACAGTTTAAGTTTGCCATAAGTATATAATCGTGAAAACATCACTACAAGCAAGATAATAAAAATATCCATCAATCCTAAGAGCAACCCCCTTTAATCCCTCTCTTGTGCCTCTCACTGCGCCCCGCTCCAGCCCCAAGCAACTCTGATCTGCCTTTTGTCTCTGTATCCTGGTTTTAATTTTCTAGAATTTTATATAAATGGAACCATACAGCATTATGTGGTTTTTGTTTGGATTCTTTCATTCAGAAAAACTATTTTAAGATTTATCTAGTTTTTGCATGTGTCAATATTCCATTCCTTTTCATTGCTGAATAGTCTTCCATCATGCATATATACCACAAATTATTTATTCATCAGCCTGTGGACAGACATTTGGGTTATTTCTAGTTTTTATTTATTACAAATAAAGCTGCTATAAACATTCCCATACACACCTCTGTAGGACATACACACTCATTTCTCTCAGGTAAACACCTAGGAATGGAATGGCTAGGTCTCTCGGAAGGTACTACATGTTTAACTTGTTGAGAAACCTCCAAACTGTTTTTCCAAAATGTACTATTTAACACTCCCACCAACAGCACATGACAGTGACAGTTCCTCCACATCCTCACAAACACTTGATATAATCAGTCTTTCATATTTTCAAGGGAGTTTGTAATACAGTTGTGTTGTAGTATCTAATTGTATTGGGTTGGCCAAAATTGTTTGTTTGTTTGTTTTTCATAAGATGGCTCTAGTAGTGCTTAGTTGTCTTTAACTTCATTCAAAACAATTGTGTTAGATTATATTGTGACAGGTGTCATATCAGCGTGCATTAAAAAAATCAAAATTGGTGAATTTTTGTGTGGTCATTTTAATATTGAAGATGGAAGAAATTGCACAATATTTTCAGCATATTATGCTTTATTATTTCAAGAAATGTAAAAATGTGACTGAAACACAAAGAAAGATTTGCACAATGTATGGAGTAGCTGCTCTGACTGGTCAAAAGTGTCAAAAGTGGTTTGAGAAGTTTCATGCTGGAGATTTCTCCCTGGACAATGCTCCGTGGTTGGGTAGACCAGCTGAAGTCAACAGCAATCAAATCAAGACATTAACTGAGAACAATCAACATTCTACCACGTGAGAGACAGCCGCCATACTAAAAATATCCAACTCTATAAAGCTATTGGTGAAAATGAAAGATGTGTCTTTTATTTTACAGAAAAAAACATACAGACTTTTTGGCCAACCCAATAGTTCTCATTTGCATTTCTCTAATGACTACTGGTATTGAACATCTTTTCACATGCTACTTGCCATCATCTGTATATCTTCTCAGGTGAAGAATCTGTTCAAATCTTTCACCCATTTTTCATTGGACTATTTTCTTGTTATTGAATATTGAGAGCTCATTATATATTCTGAATAAAAGTCCATTATAAAATATGTAATTTATACATATTTTTTCCCAGACTGTGGCTCGTCTTTTCATTGTCTTCATGTCTTTCAAAGAGAGGTTCTTTCCCCTCCAGTGCTTTGCTTTGCAAACTCTAGGTACCTACGTAGGCTTACTCCCAGCTCCACTTCTGCAGCTCACGTCTGCCTGCACTCCCCTCCCTGAACCTGCACCTGAAAAGTCGTGGTGGGGAGGGGGAATCGTAGGGCTCACCTCCGCTGTTTCCCTTTTCTCAGTGGCTAGCCATTTCTCATTACCTGATTTCCAGTGTCTTGAAAACCATTGTTCATATATTTTATCTGGATCTTATGGTTGTCAGGTATTAAAATAAAAAACAAGTGGAGACCAGCTATGAAAATTCCCTAGGCAGACAAAACCAGTTTAGTCTCCAAACAAAGCTTAATTTAGCTTATATTACAAGACTAACTCGACCTGGGTCAATTCTTGTTTATGCCTCTAGAAATTTATAAGCAAAACCTAAACTGGTTCCCAAGGTTGATACAAGGTAACCATTGACCAATTCTCTATCATTTAAAAAACATTCTAATATTATAGCCAATCACAATGAAGAATAAACAGTCACTGCCATCTCACTGTACACACTGCTTTATAACAATAAGCCCCTAAGGCTTATTCCAAGTTTGGTTTGAATGCTCCAAGTTGGGAACTTTTTTGTGCGTGCACAATAAACTTTTCCTAATTACTACTTCACTGTTTCATTGTGTTTTTTGCCATTGCTGAACTTTTGTCACAGGTGAGAAATCAAATCTAGTCCCTGTTCATCCATCTGAGATGAAGATGAAAGTCCAACACCAGAGGAAATTTGACATCAAGGACTGCGAACCAGACAGAAATAATGGTTAACTTGGTGACAGCACTGAGTACGGAGCTAGCGAACCTCAGTTTGGGGAACAAGAGAGAAGTAATTGAAACTATTAAAGCTGGGAAAGCTCAGGAGGGGGTCCACGGAGCTGGAACAGAGCTTTGAGGGAGGGGCATGCCAGGTGGGGCTAATGCCTCGGAGGCTGAGCAATGAGGCCAGTTCTGCAAATGTCTGGAAAAACAAAAATTGGGTTCAGCTGCTGCTACAGGAATAAACTGCCATTGCCAGGGTGAAGAAGTGAGAATAAGGTGATGCTCACTGGAACAGGGAACATTCCAGAAGTTCTGAGGAAGCAAACAGGAAGGAGCAAGCCCTTCATCCCTTCCAGTCTCACAGGTTCTGGCTAGTACCTTATATTAGCAGAATTGAACAAGGAGCTGCTGGCAAAACAAATGTGGTTGGAAGAATCTCAACATTAGCACCACAAAGTGGAGTTTAGAAGGGAAGGCTTGGAGCTAAGAGATCATAGCTTATTAACTGGCTACAACCTCTCCATTGGCTACTCAGCTACCATGCACACTTGGCTATACATATATGAACTCTCAGATAAGAAACACAACTCTAAGTTTCCGTCTAAGGAGACCGCACCTGTACTTCATACAAAGGAAGACGTTCTCATCCTTACCTGAAAGTGATGAGATATGAAGTCCCAACATTCATTGTACACATCTCAGCAAACAGCGACCCCTGAAAGCTGCATGGAGACCTGGTTGGCACCCACCATAACCTCTTGTGCCTCCTCCAGGAGTTCCCAGCCTTCCTCGTGCCCAGGGTTCAGCAGGTGTTTTGCCTCAGTGATCCAGGAGCCCAAGGACACCAGGAATGCCTCTAGCTCACAGAGCTCCAGCAGAATCAGAAGGGGTGAGAGTAAACAGGTATCTATACCATATCTCCTACAAAGCAGGTACAAAGCAGACTTCCTGAAAATCAAGGGGTGATAAAGCACCAAGGAAACAACTGGCTACCAAAGCCACTCATAAGAGTGCACCCTCTACTGGAGGGGTGAAGAAACCTTATCATTATTGGTATTGTGGCTTGGTATTGTGGCTCTTAGTGAAATTAAATCCACCGAACTGATTTCTCAAACTTCCCTTCCAGCGCCTGGTGCAACAAATTGCGCAGGACTTCAAGAGAGATCTGTGCTTCCAGAGTGCAGCTATAGACACTTCGCAAGAGGCAAGGGAGGCCTATCTTGTTGGCCTCTTTGAAGACACCATACTATATGCTATCTATGCCAAACATGTAACAATTATTTCAATGACATCCAGCTACCAGGCCACATAGGTGGAGAACGTGCTTAAGAATCCACTATGATGGAAAACATTTCATTCTTTAAAAAAAAAAAAAAAAAAAACTACTGTTATTGGTAGATCTGAACATTATATTTTTCTCTCCATGGGGTCGAAAGATACCTAAGTATATGATTGCAAGTGGAAAATAGGGAACAGAAATCAGGTTTTGGCAGTATTTCCATTTTCATTTGATTGTGAATTTTACCACAACCCTGCCCCCACATAGCTGATCCTCCACAGAGAGCAGAAGTTGGTGGTCAGTGGTCAGAGCTAATCCTTGCAGCCGACTGCCTGGGTAAATCCCTCCCCCTGATGTGCCAACAGCAACCAAGGCTCAACTACAAGAAGAAGGTGTACTCAGCCCACAGGAAGGGCCCACTCGAGCTCCCACCTTGGGTGATTAGGAGGCTGTGCTATTGGACCGTACAGGACACCTACTACATGAGGCCACACTACCAAGGTATGGAATCAAACTAGCTCTCCTAATACATAGAAACAAACACAGGGAGGCTGCCAAAATGAGAAGACAAAGAAACATGGCCCAAATGAAAAAACAGATCAAAATTCTAGAAAAAGAACTAAACAACATAGAGATAAGCAATCTATGAGATACAGAGTTCAAAACATTGGTTATAAGGATGCTCAAGGAACTTAGTGAGGACCTCAACAGCATAAAAAAGGCCCAGGCAGAATGAAGGATATACTAATAGAACTAAAGAATAATTTACAGGGAATCCATAGTAAAGTGGATGAAGCCAAGAATCAAATCAATGATTTGAAACATAAGGAAGCAAAAAAACAACCAATCAAAAAAACAAGAAGAAAAAAAGAATCCAAACAAATGAGGGTAGTGTAAGCAGCTTATGGGACAACTTCAAGCAGACCAACATTCACATCATTGGGATGCCAAAAAAGAGCAAGAAATTGGAAATCTATTTGAAAAAATAATTGAAGAAAACTTCCCTAATTTGGTAAAGAAAATAAAACATGCAAGTCTAGGAAGCACAGAGAGTCCCAAGCAAGATAGATGCAAAGAGTCCCACCGCAAGACACATCATGATAAAATGACAAAGGTTGAATATAAAGAGAGAATATCAAAAGCAGCAAGAGAAAAAAGTTACCTACAGGGGAGTCCCATAAGACTGTCAGCTGATTTCTCAAAAGAAACTTTGCAGGCTAAAAGGGATTTGCAAGAAATATTCAAAATCATGAAAAGCAGGACCTACAGCCAAGATTGTTCTACCCAGCAAAGCTCTCATTTAGAATGAAAGGGCAGATAAAGAGCTTCCCAGACAAGAAAACACTAAAGGAGTTCATCATCACCAAACCATTATTATAGGAAATCTTGAAGAGACTTACTTAGAAAAAGAGGAAGATCCAAACTATGAACAATCAAATGGCAATAAATACATGTGTATCAACAATTGACTCTAAAAAACAAACTGAGCAAACAAGAAGAATAGAGACAGAATCATGGACACAGAGTGATTTGGTGGTTGCCAGATGGGAGGGGGGCGAGGGGGGGAGAGGGTGAAGAGGTGAGAGGATTAAGAAGTACAAACAGGTAGTTACAGAACAGCCACAGGGATGTAAAGTACAGCACAGGAGGTGGAGCAGCCAAAGTACATATGCCTGACTCACAGACATGAACGATGGTGTCGGGGACTGCCTGAGGAAGCGGGCATGCTGGGAGAGGGAGGCAAAGTGGGAAAAATTGGGATGACTATAAACAATAAAATATAATTATACCTATATACATAAATGTGGGGACATAAAGCATTACTGAAAGTCAAAATGTTTCAGTGAACAGGTTTCAGCAGTTCAACTTTATAACAATATAAATTTACTTGTTAAGTTTTCCTGGACAATGCCAACATTTTGATTATTTTTAAACAAGTAAACTTTTCTTATTGATGACAACTAAATGATGTTTATAGCATTTTTTACATACAGTAGATACCATCTATTCACAGTACTTTCTAACTGAGTTGCACTACATGCAAATACATGTTTTTAATGTTGTCTATGTTCTGGGCTGTTCCTGTAACTTTGCTATTAAAATACATTAAACTAGGGAAAAAAAAGGGACGGAGAGCGGAAAACAGGGCTGAAAAATTGCTTTTCTTCACTGTGCACATCCCCATACTGAGCAGCAGCCCCTGACCCAACAAGTTCTTCCAGGGTGGGGCGGCAACACGGCCCTGTGAGGTGTCCAGGGATTTGCACATCCTGCCACCCCCTTGGATTCCCACACTGCCCTGTGAGCCCTGGTTGCCCCAGACTGTCTCTGTGGAGAGAAGGGGCTTCAAGGAGTTGGAGGAGCCCCCACCATCCAGCCCTGCCCATCAGGCCCTGGATTTCCTCTGTAGATGTGGGGGCACCAAGGAGGCATCCCGTTTCTCTGCCAGAGACCCCTCACCAAGGCTCAGCCTGCCCTCTTCCACCCCTTCTCCAAGGAAGAAGGTGCAGGCCCCAAGTTCCCAACACAGGTGAGCCAGCAGCGATGCAGAGTCCCAAAGTGTGGAACAGGAACCTTGGAACAAGAGGGACAGAAAGAAGAAGAAAGAGGAAGAAGAAGGGAAGAGGAAGGAGGCCTTCCCTGCCTATCTGAGCCAAGCCACAGAGCTCAACGCTGAGGCCTGTGGGGAAGGCAGCGCCTACCTTTGGGCTCCGCCAGGCCACTCAGATGGCACGCACGCCCTGCTTCAGGGAGTTCCCAGTGAACTATCTGCTGCCCGCAGGGAGGGTATGAGGGAGGCAGCTGAGTACCCGAAGAGGGCAGATGAAATCTTGAACATGCTCCTGTCCAAACTTCTACCCTGAGAGGGTGGGATGCTTCCCCAGGACTCTGGCCCCAGCACTGCCAGCCACCCACTTCTCCTCTCCCGGTGCCTGGCCTCATCCCTGGTCCGGTAACTCCAGGGACCATTTCTGTATGTAACTGGACCAAGAATAGGGGAAATCATGAATTCAAAACTCACTTTCAAAAAATTAATTAAAAGTAAAATAACATCTGGTTACAGTACCACCTAATTATTTGGTTCCCTAATGACTAAATTGTAAAGTTAGCCTCCAACAAAACTTGTATAAAATATTAAAGGGAAGGAAGAGAGAAAAGAAAATTGTTACTATATACACATTTATAATACACCACACTAAGCAAGGAAGAAAAATATGGACAGCTGCTATTGTCTTCATTTCTGTAACTAATCACAAAGACATATTTATAACCTTCTTCCACTACCCATTTTATCTTTTCTTTGCCCTGGGAAAAAACCTCAGCTGGTCGCAATTCTGGGGCAAAGTGACTCAAATTTCTATTCCTGAAGGGTCTGAATTCTCAGACCCTTTCTTTTTGTTTCTCTCTTGTTCTTTCTTTTTTGTCCTTCTCTCCCTCCCTCTCTTTCTCTCTCGTTGCCTATTGGTTCGACGGCACCAGTAGAACAAAATGGACATTTGGCAGTCTCATCTTTCAATTCACTGGAAACGTGGCTTGTTAGGAAACAAACCTCCAACCCAGCAGAGCTCAAAACTGCAGGGATAGGGAGCAAGAATTCCGCAAGTGGGTTATGAGTTGTAATAATAACCTTGACCCTGAGACCCACAGCTACGGACAACACACACACATGCACGTGTTGTCTTCTGCTTCATTGCCTCTGCTGTGCCCCCTCAGGTAGAACCCCGCACTTTCAGGGCACCTCTCCTACCTGGCAGTCTTACAGCTGAGGGATGAAGAGTGCAGTAAAAGCCAACGAATTCCATGGGCACTAGCCCTCTGCTGAAATTCTTTTTTTGTGAATAGAGTTTCTTGATCAGAAGCAGTATATTGTGGTGTGTGAAGTCTCCCTGATGGTGAATAAGGCAGAAACATCATGAACAAGGAAAGAAGATCAATATCAAGAACACATATCTATTCCCAAGAAAATACATCACTTTCCCCTCACCTGGAAGAGGTCCAGTGTAATAGTCTTGCCACCAAGTGGCTCAGCGACAATCTCTGCTATTGCTAGGTCAGGCACTCAGCCAGGTCAGCTTTGGTGAGGGGAAGCCCATGTGGAGGAACCAGAACAAAACATCATGACAATCGACATTTATTCTCTTAAACTGGGATAAAAATTTCAATGGGTTATTTTAGATTGAATGCAGAGCAAGAACTACAGCCCTTACAGCTTCACTTCCAAAAACAAATGAGAGGTTCAAAAGTGCCAGCCTGACTCCCCATCAGCATTGGACTTGTTAAAATGCTATTTATGTAGCAAACGTTCAGGGAGGAAGCCAGTCAGCTATTGGGGTGAAAAAATTTCTAGGTTGCTTGGCGTTAAATCGTTCTGCTGACTATTTCAGGAGCGAGCAGTGGTACATGAGCAATCTGCATTTCCTCCACCGCCTTCTACCTCACTCTTTTAAGGCTGTAGCAAATTTCCATTCCAAAGATAAAGTCACCCGTGGGAAGTGAAGCCATTTCTTGCTAAACTAAGAAAGAAGAAGTCACATGGTAATTCTTGGGCCCTGACATGGCTGATGTGTGCAATGTTGTGTGGAGAGTGTGATGTGCCATTGGCTTTACCGACAAGCATATTGTGACTCAATTAGTTTGCCAGGCAGTTGTTCCGGAAAGGTAGTTTACCGACAGAAGAAAACTGAAGGCCGAGTACTGATTGCACCATCAAAGCCAAGTGGCTGCTGAACTGAATAAAATGCTACGTAAATCCTGAAGTCACCCCGGAGTAAAGAAAATTAAACAACAAGGAGAAAGAGGGATTAACTTGCAATAAAACACAAGGTGATTTCTACCTGCCTTGCCGTATCCAACTCACCTGGTGGGCTAAAGCCCAGGAACTTGGTCTCTATCCAGGCTCAAAGGTCGCTCCCTGAGCAGAATCCTACTGACCATCTTGGTAAAGAAGTGAACGAGCTTTGGGTTGGCATACACATCCTTTAGCTGTCGTTGTTTTTTTACTCTTGGGGGAAACTTCAGAGAGATTTCCAAGTGTATTTTACATCCTTCTGAATGATCAGTGAGTAGTATGCGATTTTGATGGTCTCCTCTAACACCATTTTCTCTAACGCTGCAATGTGACATTCAGCTTCAGGCAGGCCTACCTTGCAGGCTCGTGATGGTATTGATCCTACTGCCCAAATGGATTTTTGAATGAAGTTTTATGAGGAAATAACACAATAAATAGAGTCTTTGAGGGGCTTGAGCCCACTCAAGCCTCCTGACCTTTTTCCTTGTGCTTTCAATGTTGGGAATAATGATCAATTTCAAAGAGCAATTGATTCATGCCTCCTTTTGAGGGGCAGCGTATTAAACCGGGTGGGAATCCATACTTTACATCAAGTTATAGTCTCTAGAAGAAGGATCATGGAAATACACTCTCCCCTGACCCAACCAGAGAATAAAAGAGCATGACAGGGCCCAGCCAGAACTAGATTCCTCCATTTTTACAAGAAGCCTAAATGAGAGTTAAAAGTTTGCTAAATGTTGTCTGGGGAAGTGGTAATGACTATGAATTAAGGGCAGCTGTATAGCCCTTGAAGGTATAAAATGGCATAAAACTACAAAATGATGACAGCACTAAGAGCTGCACTTTCTCTGAAATGAATAACCAGAATGGCCTGAGTAGATCTGTGTGAAAGGCCACCAAGGAAACGTACCCACATGACCTCACCTGCTGCTGAGGCAGATGCACAGAACCGGAACGTGGTCTTCCTGGAAAAATAGGAGGTGTGCCTATTTCTAAATCAATATTTGTAGAGGCTTTTGTTCAGGTAACTTCAGGCTGTTTGCATGTGAAGACTTCCTGATATTTGGGTAAATATTAGTAAATCAACCCATGACATTTATAAAGGACAAAATATGTCACTCCTATCCTCTGCTGCCAGCTTCACAAACATTACCTGAGAAGTGAGTTGAAATCATCTTCCGGAGGCCAAGCAGCCAGGCCCGACCAAAGGGGACTTGCTGTAGGTGATCCCGCTCCCTGGGAGGATGCTTCTACCCACACACACCTGCACTAACCAGCCCCTGGTGTGAGGAAACGAACAAGCTCGGGACTTAGCTTTTCCTCCCATGAATTTGATTTCCATGGAGGATTCAGGATCCCATAAACACTTTTGTTTTCTGTTTCCTAAAGGTATTTCTTTATTTGGGGGTACTTGGTACCAATGATGACTGCAGCACCGAACAGTATAAAACTAGACACGGCAATTCCTTGCTGAGACCCGAACTGAATCGGCTGGGACGGGAACACTGCTCCAGGTTGGAACACGTGAACCTTTAGCTGCTCTTTCTCCCAAGTACTTAGGTTTCACCTCCCTTTCAAGTTGTCACAGGCACACTGCCTGCCTAGCGACTCTGGCCCTGGAGAAAACATGGGCCTGCCACAACAAGACGGTTATCAGCTGCCCCTCTTCCTGCATCTGATGGTTCTGAGACCAAGGGCCCCGTCCAAGGAGGAATTCCCTGCCTGGGCCCTGCCGTCCAGCAACCCTGGCTTCCTCAGGGATTAACTGGCAATGGGGTTACAGGCATTGCCGCCCCCCCGCCCCCAGCAAAAATAGTGTGATCCAAGTAAATCCCAGGAAGGTAGATGTTTATTGAAACAGATTCTGAAACCCCCACTGGATCTCCTGAATTACAATTTCTGGTGGTGGGTTTGGGAATTAGAGTCACTTGCAACAGAGTAAAATGGTTAAATCCAAATTGGTTCTTTAGAAATATGAGGAAACATTCATTGTGAGCAAAACCCGAGGCCATGTGTTATGAGAAATAGGAAGAAACCAATGTCGCATTCAGCTCAGGCCCTGTCTCCTTTAGGACGTCCCAGATATCTTCTTAGCCCTGAGGACACGTCTAGGACTGGTCTTCTCGGTTTGCACAGCACACTGGTTATGCCGATTCCAGGTTGATTAACGGCAGGAGTAGGTCTAAACCATCATTAACATGGAGCGTGAATAACAGCATTCGTGGAGGGATGCCAGAGCACGCTTCAAACCAGGCCCGTCCGTTGATGTGACCTCGGTGGTGCAGGTCTAAAGCAGACCATGAACCGAGAGCCTCTCCGGAGATGAGCGATGTCCGTGGTCCCGAACCGCGGGCAGAGTCCTCGACACCACACTGTCAGCTCCTAGGACAGGGAGGCTCTCGTGCCCGGGTGATGAATCAGATCAATTTGTTCTCCTCTGTAGTTCTCACCATTCTTCTGCACCTAGGCGAAACGGAAATAGACTATACACACGTGAAAGAGAGTAAGTTTCTTGGTGGAACTTAAGTGTTAAGAATCTTAAGATGGTTCTTCTCTGGCTCAGAAATGAAAATGCACCAAAGCAGGCAGTCAGCCTCACAGCAGGAGGGGGCCTCAGAGAAATACGGCTCAAACTTTTCTGAACACACTCCATTTCAGGAGACAAAGTCCTTCACAGCCTGCCCACCATGCCAACTGTCCCATGAGGGAAAAAAGAAGCTGGATAACAAAGAATTAAGGAAGAGGAACAAATTGATCAAAATGGTAACAGTGGAGCAGTTACACAAGCACTAAATAATTACCAAAGGAAAACTGTAATAATCACTTTATAAATACATTCTTTAATACAAAACTATCCACACCTCCAGGTCACAGCCAACTTACGTGGCGACTACTGCCCATCAGGGCAATGGCACGATCACCTCTGGGGGTAAAAGGCGGTTCCATTGATACTGGTTTTGCCAAAAAGTTCATTTGGCTTTTTCTGTAAGCTTGCTCTACTAGAGCTTAGTTGTCTCTAACTTCATTCAAAGCGATTTTGTTGGATTGTATTGTGACATCTGTCATATCAGTGTGTATTTAAAAATAAAAAGAAAGATTGGTGAATTTTTGTGTAGCCATTTTAATATTGAAGATGGAAGAAAATTAGTGATGTTTATGGCATATTTTGCTTTATTATTTCAAGAAAGGTAAACATGCAACAGAAATGCAAAAAAGATTGTGCAGTGTACGGAGAAGGTGCCGTGACTGATGAAAAGCATCAAAAGTGGTTTGCGAAGTTTCATGCCAGAGATTTCTCTCTGGGCAATGATGTTCCACAGTCGGGTAGACCAGTTGAAGTTGATAGCAATCAAATAGAGACATTAATTGAGAACAACCAGCATTCTACCGTGTGGGAGATAGCCAACATAGTCAAACTATCCATATCAATAAAGTTATTGATAAAAATGAAAAATGTGTCTTTTATTTTACAGAAAAAAACACACAAACTTTTTGGCCAACCCAGTAATTCCACCAGGACAGCAGGAACTATGGACTGGAACTATCCCAGGGGACCAGGACTGATGCCACCCTAGTGATAACTCACAGACAACATGCCCATCAAGAAAAGTGTAGGCAATCCAAGCACCTGGATGTGCGCATGCTCGTTACAGACTTTGCAGCATTACTGGTGGTCAGATACTGAAGGCAAGGCCTCAGAATTCTCTGGCAACAGGCTGGTTCCAGTGACCAAACTCTCATGACAGTCTGAGTCTTCTTGCACCTCCGAGATTTGGGTTAACCTAACCTCGATCCACGAGGGTCCTTGTCTGCAATGCCCCACCTCTCCTGCCACTCAGTTCCCAATACCTCTTAGTTTGGGGTTCTTTTTAAATTTATTCATTCTTTTTAAACCTAGATTTCTTTAGTGATATTATTTGGTTTCCAACACAGGAACTGTTTGAGCTTTTCTTCTGTTGTTGATTTCTAATGTTATTGACAATTATGATCAGATAACAATCTGGATAATAACTGTTCCTTTTGGGATTTATTTACAGGCATCCTCTATGGCCTAGAGCTCTGATTAGTTTTCCAGAGAAACAGAACCAATAAGATACATAGATATCTAAGAGGAGATTTTATTACAGGAATTGTCTTATACGCCATGGAGGATAAATCCCATAATAGCCACCAACAAAGCTGGAGAACCAGAAAGGTCAGTGGTGTGATACAGTCAAGTATGAAGGCCTGAGAACCAGAAGCTCCAATGTCCTAGGGCAGTCAGAGATGGATGTCACAGCTCCAAAAGAGAGAAATTCGCCCTCGCTCTGCTCTTTCTGTTCTGTTTGGTTCCAACAGATCGGATTCCCACCACACCAGGGCAGGTGATCTTTACTCAGAATACTGATTTGAAAGCTAACTGCTTCCCAAGACACCCTCAGAGACATGCCTAGGAATGCTGACAGGCATCTTGGCATCCCTTAGTCCAGTCCTCCAGTTGACGCAAAGTTAACCAACACATGCATGTTTTTTTTAATATTTAGTTTTTGCTCAAAAAGAGTGTATTTTTCTGTCTGACAGGTTTTCCCTTCCTCAAGATGCCTGTGTTGTCATGTGGGTGCCTGCATCTGTGGGTGCTGGCACCTGGACACCAGTGTCTCCATCAGAGTCCTCAAAGGGTCTGGCACAGGTTCCTGATGTGTAAAGACACTGGCAGTCTGAAGTGTCCCAGGGAGACTTTGCCATGCACTGCCCAGCCTCGTGCCATCTCACTGCTCTCCCTCCTCCTTGCCTCCGACCTCTCAAGAGTCTGCCCTTTGCCAAGGTCCATGCTGACACCAAGTGACCAACCCTGAGCCTGCACCACAGGCAGCAGCCAGCCTCCCCAGACGGAAGCCCAACTCTGGCCCCGGGGAACTTCTCCATCCTTTGCCTTCACCAAGATGAAACTGTCCCTGCAAGGGATGTGCTTACCAGCTTCAAAGGGAATATTGTCTTTGTAGATTGTGCCAGGTAGTAGTAATTCTAAATGTCACATTTACTAGGTACCTTGAGAACTTAGTACTCAGTCAAAGATGCTAGTAACATGATATCCCAACATATGCCATTTTAACATGAGAATGATTCGGAGTTGGAAGCATTTGAGTCCCCGAAATCCCTCTCTACCTAAAATCGGATCCTCCCAAAGCTCCATTGCCATAACCCTCCTCCCCGAGAACAGCTCTAGGCTAATCACACCCGAGCAGGCATCCACACAAGCCCAGCACATCTCTATCTAGTCTCCATCGCGTGACTTCTCCCTCTCTTTCTCCTACTACACGAGGCATATAATCCTCCAAACATAACTGCTTCCTTGGGGGTTTTACCTCTTTTCTGGGAAGTCTCTCATGTACGTGAAATTATAAACATCAACATAATCTGTATAGCTTTTCTCCTGTTAGCTTGCCTTTTGTCAATTTAATTCACAGGCCTCAGTTACCAAACCTAAGAAGGTAAAAGTTGCTCTCCTACGATACCAAGTAAAGTCCATGGAAATTCGTGCCGTTCATCCACTAGAACACCCAGGAGAATTTCGCGTTTTTAGAGCGGACTCAGCCCGGGAGAAGGACTTTGATGGTCTCCGGAGTTCTGGGGGAAGAGGTGCTCAGTTGGAGACCGTCAGTCACTCAGTGAGCTCAGAGGCGAGGTTATCAAGTGTTGAAAGCATGGATTCTGGAGCCCGAATCTCTAGATTCAGGTTTTTCTTCTGTGACTTACCAATGGTGAGGTTTGGCAAAGTTCTGTCTTCGTAAGCGTCAGTCACACCACTTGCGAAGGAGATGAGGGCTCGAGCCTGCCGGCCGCGCAGCAGACCCGTGATGCGTCCCCAAGGGCATGGCGCCCCTGCTGCTGCGGGGAAGGCGCTGCGGGCAGCGGGCCTGAGCCTCAGCCCCCAGAAGTGTGGTACGCGTACTTCCCTTTTATGGTTTTTGTTCAGAACTTGGGTAAGGATCACGTGTGCTGAAGACGAGTGCCTCATAACAGAACGCAATTAACAAATCTGTGCTTTCTCCCTACGAGTGACAAATTATATAACCAGTGTCTCCCTCGTACAAATAATAACAGGAATTTGTTACAAAGCCCTTTTTTGATACAATCTGCCTTCAAGCCACAAAAAAAAAAATCTGCTTAAAAAAATAACTCAGGCCTATATTGGCATTAACATTTACAGATGAGGAAGCTAAATTCTGAGAAGCTAAGTGGTGTAAATACCCAGGGACAGGATTGCAGGGAAAGCACCTGAGCCCAGGTGTTCTGATAAAATCCCATCTTCTTCCTCCCACCCTCCATGTCTCATGAGTTTGTCCTACATCCAGAGTACAGTGCTTTGAAAACACCTCATAACTAGTAGGAGAAGAAAAGAACTCATCACAAAAGACTCAATATGCTGCCACACTCAAAATTATTGCAGACTACATGTTAAATCACACCTCATAAACCATCAAACATATCACAAACAAGCTGTTATATGGACAAGATTAATGCAGCCATTCTTTAAATAACTAACTCAATTTGCAATTTTTGTTAAATATGACAGTAGTAGCTGAAGAATTTACATTTTGCCATATGTCATGTAAACTTTCTTCTGAAACTTTGAAGTGGTTTGATTTTAATATTGTTGGGACAACTCACTTTCACTTAAAGGCAAAGTGTTCGGTTCGGTAGCCTTTCAAAACCCTAGCGTTATGATCCTTCTACTTCAATGAGACCTGAAGTTTAAGTTCAATCGTAAATCAGTATCTGTGATTGCAGTTTTGCCACAGGTAATTTGCATCAGTATGAGGAAGTTTAATGCACATATAAGGCTGCTATTAAGGGGGGAACAAGATCATTACAAAGTTATCTTCAGTAAGAATTCATTTATGTTCACATAGTATTTTGAAATTAGTTTTCTGGATTTTAGGGAAATGTAAATCAACTAATGTATTACAGTTATTGAGTATCTCAGATGACTCTGGTCCTAACACACAAGATTTAAAACACCCAGATTCCATTCCAAGAATCCAAGTCATTTTGTTTTGAGGTTAAAAATTCTCTATTTGTTCCAGATAACAATGAAATTTCTCATTTGTTCCTTTAGTTTCCACTTCTACATTATTCATTTATATCACCTCAGCTATCCAGACTTCAAGCCTCCAGAATTCACAAGCAACCAGAATACCTTGGAGCTTGAGCGTTCAAAAGAAAAGAAAGCAAAGTACACCAAACAATGAAAAAGAGAGACAGCCTGAAGAATAACTGGAAACACAGCGTTGGAGGTTTGCCGGAAGTGCAAGAGCATTCCAGTTTTGCGATGAGTGGGCCTGGCTCCGTGGATGAACGCCATGATGTAACAGGGAGATAGCAGGTGCTCAGGGGACAAGGCAGGGTGGTGAGAGATGGGTGCTGATGGAGAGGAACCGCTCACTCCTGCGCAGAGGAGAGAGGAGAGCCACTCTGCTGAGGGGGTCACCCCCTCTGAGTGGGTCACTTACTCCCCACCGGCCCTGCAGGTGCCACCACCAGACCCCTCTGTGTGGGAGAGGTGCCCTGAACCTGGGGCATGGCCTGGATGCCAACTTGTCCCCACTGTCGCCTGGGGGAAAGGCTGGGAGACCCGAGGAGGCCCTTCAGTCCAGGCACACCCTTTGACTTTGGCAGTAACCACCACTTAATGAGCACTTACTAAGCTCCAGCCCAGCTCTAATTACATCTTTTACTCATTCAGTTCTACCTCTGAGGTAGGTACAATTATGAACACCCTGTGTTAGTAAAGGTCCCCCAAGGATCAGATACCAAGATGGCATTCAAGTTGCCCAGATTTTTTTTGCCGGATAAAATGAATCTATTAAAAGTTAAAATATACTTATGATTTAAAAAATTATTTATCTGGGATTCAGATTTAACTGGACGCCCTGTTATTTGTTTATTTGTTGCTTAATCTGACAACCCTATACCAGGGTTAATGCCCATGTGCAGGAAAAGAGGGAGGGAGCTGGGGAGGCTGGGAGAGCCCTCAGACGGTGAGGCAAGCCTGAGCCCAGCTGGGGGATGGAGGGAAGGCTGGCTGAAAACACCAGGAAGAGGGCGTGAGGCAATGCCATCAAGGCGTGGTCCTCCAGCCAAAGTGGCAAAGGAGCAGCTCTGCGTGCGTGGCCCATTCTCGGTTTTGCCTTTCTATCCCGCCACACTCAGTAGGCTGGGAGCAGCCACGGGGCCTGCTCTCAGTGAGCCCCACGACAGACAGACGTCAAGGGGTCAGCTATGTTCCCTGCAGCTGGGGGTTTTCAAAGCACATCCTACTGGCCCCATCTACCCCCCCACCCCACTTCGCAGAGAAGTTTGCTCATCCCAAAGTCAGGGCTAGGTGGTAGAGTAGCCAGGATCTGATGTTCTGGTCCCAGAAGCCTGGCTGGCGGCTCCTGGGCTAGGCTGTCTCCTGTCCTAGCATCTTCCCACATCTTCCGAACTGTCTGAAGTTCACTACCGTGTCTGCAACAGGCACCTGCATGTGCTTCACTTGGTGCAGAGTGTTCAAGAAAAGGTGGTCAACAATATCATAGACAGATGTCCATCAAAGCAGAGTTAGCATGCTACAAACTGCCGCCATTAGGAGATCAACTCCAAAGCCTAGGTAACTAAAGAGCAGTCGGGAAAAATTATACATCCGGAACGACCTCTGAGCCCCAGTGTGGCATAACTGAGATTATGACTATTTCTTTTTAACAGCACGATAGCATTAGTAAAACTCTCTTTCACTAGGTCCCTCAGACCTTAGAATACCTGCAATGTTTCTATTATCTAGTACCATGTGAAGCCAAACTCTGAGCGAGAGACCCAGTAAACAACCCTGTAACACTGATGAGGCTTTTTTCCACAGGCTCGGAAACGTGCCTCAGGGGCACTAGTGTGTTTCCCATCCCACTTAAATAGAGCGTTTCACCGGGGCTCTGGGGGAGCACTCAGCAGGGAAAGCCCACACGCCACCTCCCACCCGTCCACTCAAACTCTGGGCCCCGGACCACCCACTTCGCAATCTTACAGCTTCCCTGGACCCTGAATCACAGAGGGTGGTTTTCTCGTCCTCCTTCTGGGCTTCGGATTTGCTTAATAAAACACAGTTGATGTGTCTTCCTCCCTCCGCATGTGACAGAGGACCAGGAAACTGAAGTTTTATTTGAAGAAAAATCTATAAAAAGCAATAATCAAATAGTGCTAATTTGGTTCCTTTTTCCTTATAATTCAGGAAAATAATTGCAAGGTATAACAATCCCAAACCTTCTAAATCTCAAACTGGTCTGAATTTGCAGTGTATGTGGCCACCCCCTCCCACCCCCACACACCAATCATAGAATGTTCTGGACCCATGAGACTACAGGTGGAGACAGCTGTCGCTTCTCAGATCTTAGGTTTTACCAAAAGTCGATGGCGTGGGGAACTCCAGCTGGGTGTGGATGGAGTGGTTTTTTCCTCCGACTGGTGTGTGATAACAAAGAGTTGTCCTTTCTCACTCAATCAAGCAAATCTTTCCAAGGCACAGGCCCAAAAAGTATCCCTCCTCGTGGAAACCTTGGGGAATTACCTGCCAGCTGTAACCTGGTCACTGATTGTTCTCCTTCTCTATCTTGGATAAGCCTGTTCTCCAGGGCCACCCCAAACACGCCAGATCATTTTGCCTGCATTTGTCTTTCCAAACATTGTCTTATTCGCTTAAGCCTGTGAAATGTGACTTGTCAGGCCTGCATGCTGTGATTGTTAATGTTGAAACTCTACAGGCAACTCACGTCCCTGCACTGACATGTGTCGTACTCCCTGCGGCCATTCAGTGGTTATTGACTGAAAATGGTGACAGTGACCAAAAAGCACAGATGCAAAATAATACAAACTATCTCCCCAAATGCCCCACTGGTCTACCAGCTGGAGGGCAGAGGGGCATGTTAATTTCTTTGAGAAATCAGAGCATCGTCCTGGCTAAATACCAAGTTACGTTAGGTGAGATTCTGAAGAAACAAGAGTAGATAGATAATGTAATTGTAGGGTGTTACAATTTAATTAATGATATTAACATTGTGTACAAATTCATTTGTATCCTCTGCCTGGGCTTCAGAGAGGGCAGGAGGCAGGCCAGTAACAAAAAAAGAATCTTTCCTGTTAGAACATCCCCATTTACAGGTTTTAACTAGTCCCAGGGAAACTACGTCCACAGATGCATGTACAGAGAAGTGGCAGGGTTTCCGCCCTAATTTATATTATACTGGTACAAATAGAGAGTCTAGTTCTCTCTCTTACAAAGGTGGCAAGAGAGCAAGGCACAGGCAAGGCGACCTGGGTACGGGCACTTGTGCATTGAAAAGACTATGGACCCGACATGTGTCTTGATAAGTAGGAAAAATGAGTTACAAATAATCATGTACACAGTTATTTCATGTCTGTTTTTAAAGCTACATATATAATTAATATCCCCCATGGGTCAGTACTTCAGCTTTCTTCCAGATCCTTCGAGAGCATGTGCAGCAGTCGGCCCATGCCCCCTGCCTCCCCCACCAGCTACACCAGCCTCTTGTCCTGCAGGAAAGTCTGTCAAATGTGCTAGGCTCCTTCTGCTAGAGGGGCGGAGGGACCTCTCCTCTGCCCTCTCAGTCTCTGGGGCTGGGGCCTGGGAGCTGAACTAACAAAACAACAATTAACAGGGGAAAAAAAAGCATACAAATTTTATTTGATGTTAATATTTTTCCATGCCCTGGGGTCTTCCTAGGAAGAAGTGAGAACTCCAAAGAGGCAGCAAGACCCCGAGGAGGGCTCGTGTCCCACTTCCCCCAACAAAGAGGAGGCGTTGCAGAGGTGTGAGAACACGAAGGGAAGGTGGGTTTGGGCTAAGGGCAGTCAGCTGTGGGGAAGTGACTAGGACATATGTGGGGGGAACTAATGGAAAAGAAGGGTCATTTCTGAAGGGTTTGTTCATGCAGACTCGTCTCACGTCGACTTCCTGTCTGTGACGACAAGAATGTTCTCCCTTCCTGGTACAGGTAGGGTACCTCCTCACAGGAAATTGTGTGCCTTGCTTTTAAGTACAAAGAGGGAGGCCAGAGAGCCTGCCTGTGTCTGCTCTACTTCAAGTGCCTTTTAGCTCAAAATAATCCTTATGCCACAGGGCCTGCAGATATTTTGGGCTGGCGTGTCCTGAACCCCTCACTGCCCTGACTGTACCTTCTCCCGGACACTCAGCTCTCTGCATCTGACTACTTACCATTCTCAACCTGACATGAGATGTCTCCCCCTCAACAAGGCCTTTTCTGAACCCCACCCCACCCTGCCCTGTCTACATTAGGATATTTCCCACTCTCTCTCTCACCCCTCGGTAGCACAGACTAACCTTTTAAATGACACTTTGTTTCAAATACCTCAATTTGTACTCAATGTATTTATTGATTTACTTGTTTATTGACTTTGGCCTCCTCTACGCCAGGGCAAAGGCCCTCTGCTTGTCCTCCAGCCTGCCAGCCCCGGGAGCCGTGCCCGCTCCGCCAACACTGAGCTCGTGTGAATGTTGACAGTGCCGACCTCCGGTTGTGCAATCGTGGAGGCCAAATTTCTTCTCTTCTGCCTACCTGCATTTTCAAGCTGTTGTTTCTCAGTGCCCTGTGTTCACAGTAAGAAAACAAGTCACTGTTACACTTAAAAAGGACTAACACTAAGGTTAACAGTGTGCTGCAGGGCTTCTTTAGTTCCAAGGAGTCTCACAATTATTTAGAAGCTCAAGGCTTTCCAAGTGCTCCAGAACGGAAGAAGGCTCATTTCTGCAGTGATGACTCTCTTCCAAACTTGACCAAGGAGGTGACTACATTGAACGCAAGTGAAGGGACAGTCTGCCTTGATGGACAGGTCACGGGTTACAGGTTCAGCGAGATCCAGACTCCATAGGACAGATCCCAGTTCTCTACACCTGGGCAATAATCTCTCAACAGAGCCTTCTTTTCTTTATCTATAAATCACTCATTTGTAACATATCCATTTTCTGCCATTGTTTTACGTACAATATTTTGTTCCTAGTAATGTGTATGCTTGCATTCTAAGAAGTTAATTCTTTTTGAAGAAAAACAAACAAACAAACAAACAAACAGGAAACAAACCTCATCGGTAGGCTGAACCAAACAAACTGCCAATTTGACCATTTGTAAAACTTAAAACTAAACGGTAAGGTAATGTGACTCAGGATAATTGGTGTATCTCAAGCTGGGGGTTCGGGAGCAGGCCTGCCGGTTTCGGCTCTGCCGTGAGCCCAGGCTTTGACCAACCAGTGGGACTTCCTACGGCCCAACCTGCCAGGACCCTCTGCTTTGTGACCCCTACTAGTTCAGGGTCCATTGACATTCAGGGGGAAAATGTCTTATGTGAGTGTCCTACAGCTCCAGTTAGACTGATAAAGTTCTCAATGTCATTTGACATTGCCTGAGTTTCATGGGAATTCCAATTTTTAAAAAATCCTATCATTTACTTAAAAATGAAGGAATTTTCTTATGAAGCCATAGCTCACAAACCTGTTCATCTTTTTTTTTTTTTAATTTATATTCTATTGATTATGCTGTTACAGCTGTCTGAAAATTTCCCCCAGAATCCCCACTCCCTCAGGCAATCCCCACATCATTGTTAGTGTCCATGGGTCATGTGTTTAAGTTTTTTGGCTACTCCATTTCCTATGCTGTCCTTTACATCCCCATGGCTGTTCTCTAACTACCTATTTGTACTTCTTAATCCCTGCACCTCTTCACCCACTCCCCACAATTCCTCCCATCTGGCAACCATCAAAATGTTCTCCATATGCATGATTCTGTCTCTGTTCTTCTTGTTTGCTCAGTTTGGTTTTTAGATTCAATTGTTGATAGATATGTATTTATTGCCATTTTATTGTTCATAGTTTGGATCTTCCTCTTTTTCTAAGTAAGTCCCTTCAAGATTTCATATAATAATGGTTTGGTGATGATGAACTCCTTTAGTGTTTTCTTGTCTGGGAAACTCTTTATCCGCCCTTCCATTCCAAATGATAGCTTTGCTGGGTAGAGCAATCTTGACTGTAGGTCCCTGCTTTTCATGCCTTTGAATATTTCTTGCCAGTCCCTTTGAAGCCTGCAAAGTTTCTTTTGAGAAATCAGCTGACAGTCTTGTGGGAACTCCCTTGTAGGTAATGAACCGCATTTTTCTTGTTGGTTTTAAGATTCTCTCTTTATCTTTAGTCTTTGGCATTTTAATATGATGTGGGCCTCTTTGCATCCATCTTTTTGGGGACTCTCTACTTCCTGGACTTGCATGTCTATTTCCTTCACCAAATTAGGGAAGTTTTCTTTCATTATTTTTTTCAAACAGATTTCCAATTTCTTGCTCTTTTTGGCAATCCAATGATGTGAATGTTGGAGTGCTTGAAGTTGTCCCATAAGCTGCTTACATTAACCTCATATTTTTGGATTCTTTTTTTCTTCATGTTGTCCTGATTGGTTGTCTTTTGTTTCCTTGTGTTCCAAATCATTCATTTGATTCTTAGCTTCATCTACTCTACTGCTTATTCCCTGTAAATTACTCTTTATTTCCATTAGTATATCCTTCATTTCTGCCTGGGCCTTTTTTAATGCTGTTCAGGTCCTTACTAAGTTCCTTGAGCATCCCTATAACCAGTGTTTTGAACTCTGCAACTCATAGATTGCTTATCTCCATTTTGTTTAGTTCTTTTTCAGGAATTTTGATCTGTTCTTTCATTTGGGCCATGTTTCTTTGTCTCCTCATTTTGGCAGCCTCCCTGTGTCTGTTTCTATGTATCAGGTAGAGCTGCTTTAACTCTGTATTTTGGTAGCTTGGCCTAATGTACTAGGTATCCTATAGAGTCCAATGGCACAGCCTCCCCTATGGCTCAAGCTGGGTACTCGAGGTGCACCCTCTGTGTGGGCTGAGTACACCCTCCTCTTTTAGTTAAGCCTTGGTTGCTGTTGGCAGAACAATGGGTTGGATTCACCCAGGCCAATCAGCTGCAAGGACTGGCTGTGACCACTGACCTCCAACCTCTGCCCTTCATGGAGAATCAACTGTACAGGGGCAGGGTGATGTTGCTCCAATGTCCATAGCTGTCCACTGGATGTGCAGGTTCTGAGGTTTCCCTAGTGGTGCTGGCCAAGGTCAGCCCATCCCTGTTGCACCTTAGGCCACCCAGCATGAACTATAAAGCAATCTGAGATGGTTGCTACTTGTGCTGGGCTTGTAGGTTCCCATGAGAAGCCAAATTCTGAATCAAAGCTGGCTGCTTCTAGTGTCATCCCTGGGGCTGCTTAGCCAGATGTGCAGGGAATGGGGGCTCACTGAAGCTGATTGTTGCTTGTTTGAGAGAATTTAGGAAGATACGACATCTGAGCTGAGATCAGCTATTCACATGGAAAAGCCACTGTTAAAAGCTTGGGTGGGCCCTTAAGTTGGGTGGAGCAAAGCCTCAGGGATTCCTCAGGTGGAGCAAACCTTGTGAGCCAGGTTGATGGAGTCTCAGATGTGGCACCCACCTGCCAGCTCTGTGGCTTTGTTGGGGGAGGGCTCTGAAAAGGAACAATGGCTTCTGCCCACATTTCTATCTGGGAGAAAGCTGCCCCCCAGCTCTCACCCTGATGCCAGACACTTCAGTTCCTCTCTGTGTGCCCCTGGTGCCTTTCAAGCTCCTACCCTGGAGCTGGAGCTCAGAGGGAGTGAGTCTGATTGAGTCCATGTGTAAGCCCTTTAAGAGGCACTGCCTGGGACTCCAAAAGTTCCTTTCACTGATTCAAACCTCACTGGTCTTTGCAGTCAGAAGTTGTGGAGATTTATCTTCCTGGCCCAGGAAGCCAGGGCTGGGCATCCTGGTGCAGAGCTGGGATTCCTCACCCCTCAGATATCCCTCTTGAGTTTTTATCCACCACAGGTGGGTGTGGGACCAGCCCGTTCTGCATCTCCACATCTCCTACCTGTCTGGATGGGTTGGCTTCTTTAATTCTATAGTTGCTGGACTTCTGTTCGACTTTATTTCTGATGGTTCTGAGTGATGGTTGTTCCATTGTTCAGTTGTGCTTTGACGTGGTTGTGGGAGGGGGTGAGCCGTGTTCGCCTCCACCTCCGTTTTCACTGGAAGTCACAGAGCTGTTCGTCTTCAGGCACAGCTCGCATGCCGCCCCTTCCCCTAACTGCACGCAGCCCACAGCTGCCGCTCTGTGAAAATGACCGAAATTCCTAGCTTCTTCATGGTCCACAAGGTAGAGAAACGTAGTTTAGACCATCAATGTACATTGGAAAGGATGTTTAGGAAATAAATGTTCACTGTCAAAAGACTTCTTACTCATGTGAGCTAAGTTAACTGAGGCAAAAAGAAATTTAAATCCTTTAAAGACATCCATAAAAAAAAATTGGCTCTCATGACATAAAAATAACGGGAAAATCCTAAAAGAAAAAAACAATCAGTTGCCTTTTTATGTCTAAGATGAAAAAGCACTAAGGTGGACACGTCAAACTCCCTGCACTGTTGCCAGTTTCAGGTGCACGGATATTTTCAGCCTAACGGGATACGTGAAACATCCTGTCAGCATTTTAACGCGCAAATTTGTCATTCATATTTCCAAGCCAAGGAGTAAGGTGGAAAAGGAGGACATGTTTGTGAGTGAATGGATATGAAATAAATTAGCGAAGAGAATAACCTCAGCTGAGGCTGTCATCAGATGCTGAGCACCTCTAACTGACGTTTTTTTATGGCCATCCCAGCTGGACTTAAGCTTTTAATCTTAATCTTTCCCTGGTCCCAATACATGCAAATGTTAAACGAACATACCTGATGTGATGAGGTTTAGATGCAAGTAATAAACAGAACAGCAAAATTACAACAGCACAGAGAAGCTAGGTTATCGCTCTGCCTCAGAAGAACCTAGGGGTCGGCAGCCCAGGGCAGGTAGGTCCACCTGGAAGTCCTCAGGAAGCCTGCCTAGTTTTTCACGTGGCCACACCTCACTGCACACAGGCTGACAGGTGCTGTCTTTATTCTGGGCAGCCAGGTGCCCACCATAAAAGGCAGTAAATGAGCTGTCTCTACCACATCCAAATTCTACCAAACACATAAAGGGGATCAGAATGTGCCACCCGAAAATACGTCTCTTTGGCATTAGAATTATGTTGAGCCAAACGCAAATGAGTAAAAGCAGACACAGAAAATGCTCTCTGCCCTCCTTCCATCTGCTTAAAGCAGAGCATAAACTTCCCTCATGAAGGAGCTTCTCTCTCATACCTGAAAGAGAGCAACCTTTATCACCAGAGGTGGAGAGGTGCTGGGATGAGTCTACATACACTAAGCCTTAGTAGGTAACCCTTATCTTCTATTAGTTCCCCCCACGCATTTACCTTGCCACAGTAAACCACTCCTAGAAGCCCCAACCCCTTTTCCTTTGCCTGTCATTTCTCCACCACTTATCCCCTTTGTTTAAATGGTATGTAAGCCCACAACCTCAATCACTTCTTTGGATCATTATTTTTATGATGGTCTCTGTGTACATACAAAATAGTAATGTCAAATAAATGTCTATTTGTTAGGGTGGTCGGTGATGCAGCCTGTGAAAGAATTCACAAAGAGAAGTGTAGAAAGTAAAGATTGTGTTCACTCTCCAAGAAAGAAGAGGGGCCTGGTGTGGAGAGATACACCAGCATTGAGGGGTTGGAGCTTTGAGCTTTTATTGCACTATAATTGGAATTAAAAGGGCAGAGGGTTGCTATTGTGTGGCCCCTGGGCAGTGTGTTCCAATGTGATCTCCTGCCTGAGGCTGTAGGGAGCAGTTAGCCACATTCTGTTCTTGCTTCCCAGTCATTTCCAGTCCTGGGACACAAGCTCAGAATGTAAAATGGCAGTCCTGTTCCACAAGGTCACGGGCCTGCTCAGCAAGTGGCGCTGGCTTTGTCCTTTCATCCCTTTCCTCCTATTATTGTCTTTTTTTTCCCCCAACTTAAGTCACAGGTCCCAATCAAAGAACCTAAGAATATAGAGGACTTTTCTTCCTCCCCTACACATACAAAAAAGAAGCTAAGACCTCCACAAAGCATCCATTTACTTGCTTATTGACTAAACACTTACTGATTCCATACTATGTGCTGGACATCTCACTGGATGTGGAAGAGACAGAGAACTTGAAAAATCTAGACAAGATGCTGACCTCACCGAGCTTTCATTTCATGAGAGAAATGGACATTAAAATATCAGAGTGCACTGTAACCACCAGGGGCAAAACCAGGGAAAACATCAGCTTGACTTTGTGGTGATGATAGTCGAAAAAAATCTCTCCGTACCCTCCCTTCCTGTGGCAACACACAAGAAAGGGAAACACACAAGAGAAAGAACTAACAAAGCAGAAGTAGACCCTGAAGTCCGATTAATCCCCGAAGCTGCAATCCCTGCAGTGATTATTTGACTAAGAGCCACAAGCTGGCTGGAGCAACCTGCTGAATGATAAACTAAGGTCAGCCAGAGGGGCTTTGCTGGAGGGAACGGTTTGTCCAGTTAAAAAGCCCCTTTTCTTTCTGAAAGCTACCAAAAATTCAAGCCCTTCGAGTGGTTTAGGTAACTCGGAGGAAACAATTAGGCTTTTGCCTACTTCAGAGAAAAGCTTTTACCCAAAAGCCTCCTGTTGGGAGAGGATGGCAGGTGCAAGGACTAGGTTATTTATAAAGACAGGGGACTGAGGGGATGAGAGGACTGGCCACTTAGCCCGGGAGGCACGTGGGCTGTGAAATCACTGCGGTGTGGACGTTCTGGGAGGCCGCAGGGGAGGGCGTTCCTGGGAAGGCTGAAGCAGCTGCAGCCAGCACAGCTCAGAGCTTTCTGTGAGCAAGAACAAAATGAAATCCCTCAAGGAGGAAAGGAGGTAGGGAGATCCGGAGGAAGTCATCATTAAATGTGCAGAGGTCAAAAACTACAGATGGAGAATGAGCCTGGAGGCCTGCCACTTACCTTTGTTCACAGGAAACTCTGGGAGGGTTCGCTGTTTAGGCGGCGACTGAGGCAGAGGCTGGAGAAGGCAGCAGTGGGAAAACTTCTTATCTTTGTCTGACTAGGAGAATAAAAATCCACTGAGTCACTGCTGCAGGGCCTATCGTCCAAAAGCTGCAGAAAAATTCTTGGCACTTTTTCTTTAGAGGTTTTTTTTTCCCTCATTTTAAGAAGTTTTTAAAATCATTTGCTCACTCTGCTTTGGGTATCTGAGGTCTGGATTTAAAACCCCAGGGAGCACTGCAATGATTATCCTTAATTTTCTTAAATTGGAACAGATCATTACCTTACAGTGGGTAAGGAAAGTCTTCAGTGAGTCATCTTGATTGTTCCTATAACAGTTTGTTACATTTTTGAAATGAAAGCTGTTAAATATTGAGAGATGTCGTATAGAATTACCATCTGATTCTCTCAATCACAGTATAAAATAGAGTGAGATACCTCCCTGCATACTGTCCCCTCACACTATCCATAAGAAAACATAAGCAATGTATCATCTAGACCCCAAAAAGGATGGAGGCAAAGCTTCCTTCCCAGGCACTGTTTGCAGTTGTGAGCAAAGCTCACCTTCCTAGCTCACAGCTGAAAGTCCTCATGTCAGGGGTACACTAAAATGACACACTATGAATAGGAGAAAATGTCTCCACACTCCACCCGGGGGATTTTTCACAGCCAAAAGCCAAGCAATTTGAACGTGAGTTTACCAGCTCAAACCAGGTCAAAAGCAGTGAGATTCAGTGGTATCATCGCTATTTGGCTCATGGCAATCCAAGACAAAACCAGTTCTAGCCACATGTTCTTGGGTGCCTGTCAACAGCCCTGGGCTATGGTTTCCTCAGCTCCTTCCTTCAGAGGCAGCCCTGGAGATCCTGCCTCACCCGCAGGAGCCCTGCCTCTCTCCGACTGTGTGCCTGACACAGGTCCATCTCCTCCTTTTCTGCCTCTCCAGGCGGGTGTCTACTCCAAAAGCCCAGATCCTGTGGCCTCCGCTGGACTCTGTCTGCCAAGGAATGACCTTTGAATCAGGAGTGACTCCCATGGGCCCATTTCTTTGAGCCTCTCTCAACTATTCAATAAATCAATGCCCCCAGGATAGCCCAGGTCTAGATCAGCCCCACACATCTTGCAGGGAGCTTGCCTCACTCTGTCAATAATACCACTTGTGCATTATACTTTGCATAAGTACAAGTTTTTGCACTTGATGTTGCATTTGTATTTTACAGTAGTGTTAGGAAGGGAAGTATGGTAGGAAGGTTACTCCCTTTTTACAGAGGTTACCAGATCTTAGAAGACCTATGACTTCCCCAATACTGCCTGGCCCAGAGTTGGGGATTCAGTCTAGCTCTTCTGACAGCCCTGAGGCAATAGATGAAGAATCCACCGAGCCAGAGAGAAGAAAATGGACCAAAGAGGCAATGCTGAAAAAGCTCATGTGCCAGTTCCTAGCCTCGATCCCTTGTTTCCCTCCTCTCTCCCACCAGCACCACCTTCTCCAGGTATCAACACTCCCCAAGGGCCCCCTGGCTCTCCACAGGGCTTCCGGCCTGTCTGAGCCAACCCCAGCTCCTGCTGTCTCACTGTCCCAAGTCCTCTCTCTCCCACCTCCCACTCCTTCCTGACCAACTTTGAAATTTCCCTGATTGGCTGCCTTTGGAAGCAGATTACTTCTATTTTTCTGCTAAGGGATGAATGTGAATAGGCCTGGGGAATGACAGAATCTAAATGAACTCTTAATAGGAACACTATCTGATATCATGAGGAAATAAAATGACAGGCAACACTTTTCTTGCTGCTGGTAGCCTTTCCACCATCCTGTGAACCAACCTAAGCTGTCTTCCTGGAGGATGAGACCATGTGCAGAGAGGCCTCGGCCACCCTGCCAACCCTTGCCCTTCCAGCAGAGGCATGGAATTACCCTCCAAAGGGATGCCTGGCGACGAAGGTATTCCAAGCCCCTGGCAGTGCCTCAGACACACATGGCGGCTGACAGGTATACCAAACTGAGCGAGGCTGCAGTCAGCTCCATCAGAGAGTGTGGATAAAGGAGCAAAGGACAGGAATATTTTTTGTGTCTAGCCAGCAGAGCATCCCCAGGGAAACACTTTTTCAGAATTACTACAATATACTACCTTTTAACAAAAGTTTAAGGTGATTGAAATGTGCTAATAATACTTCCTCTTGGAAAAAAAAAAGTGACATGTGACAGAGGACATTCCGATGAGTGAGTCAGGGACCTATTTTTAACAAACGCTGTGGTGGAAGCTGCTCGTTTGTCTCTAATGTCCATTCTGTCCTCTCTCAACATGACAGAGCACCCAAGTTTTGTCGGACACACGGCTCCCAAGCACAAAGGTGTGTTCTTCATCCTCTCGTTCGGCTGCGTGTGCCCAGAGGCTGACTTCCGCCAGCAGAGTAGCAGTGACGTACCACCTTTTTTCTCTCCCCAACACCTGAAGAAGAGCCGCACACTAATGTTTAGATAATGAAAAGCACATAACATTTGTGCTTTTATAAACCAAATATAAACCAAATGAAACTGGTTTATATTTGTTGTTTTGAAAAGTGCCTGGAACATAGTATCATGTAAGTGTAAGCAAAACAAGTAATACATCCCTGGGTGAGTAAGTGAAAAATAAAACGTATGTTCCTTAATTTAAAAGAAAAGACACTAAGCTGCACTTAGAGTCAAACATTGTTTCATCTCTTTAACATTTGGGGGCTTATTTTTTACCCTAGAGGAATAATCAACTGAAGCTCAGGTGATCTGTGTGGCTATCACACGGGAGCGAGGGAAGGCAAGTCACTAAAGGTGCTGGAATGAAAAGCAGATCCTAACAGCACAGCGCAGAGTGTAGCACGTCTGTCTGAATAGAAAACCTTTTTTTCCACGGTGACCTCCTACGCTAGATAACACAGCGCATTTCTCTACCAAACCGGAGTACCAGAGTCGGTTACTCTGACCAGCAGTGCCACCTACAGGCCAACACCGTAAAGGCAATTTGATAATATCTGATTCCTGGACACATTTCTAGAACCATGGGATTAACCAGGGTGAGAAGACCTTCAACCAGCAAATAGCCAAGTAGTTGTAGGATCCTTGTTTTTATTTTCCAACCTAACATACCTTGGGAAAGTAAATGGGTTCTTAACCAACTTACACATAGAGGGAAATCCCATTTAGTTACTAAAATCATAAAATATATAAAAATTAAACTTCCAAGTTAAGACATTGCAGGAAATTATAGAATCTTTCAAGAAATTATAAATATGTGAACAAAACAAACATGCCATATAACTAGATAAAAATATCTAAGCACTGTAAGTTAGTTCTTTCCTAATTTATTTATAATTTAAGCTGATTCCAATAAAAATCCCAAACAACTTTTCAAAAACCTGAAGAATGCTTCTAAATTTCATTTAGGAAAATATGTAAAACACCCTAACAGCAACAGTCACTACTGACTGAGCCCTTACCGTGTGCACTGCTATTTTTATCTTTTCTCTCTGTAATCTTCACAGCTGTGTGGGACGAATATCACCCTCATCAGCATCCCATACAGTGGCAATGCATGGTTTCGGCAGGCCAGCGTCCATATTTCCTTACTAATATCACTCTGATTTCCCAAGCAACGGAATTCTCTTCCCCTGACTGCAGCATAGGACCATTAGTCCAGCGGTCCTGCTCTCACTGGGCCAAGGGCCAGGTAACTACCTCCCATGTAAAAGACCCATGCCAGGTCAATTGCCTGCTGTTTCAAAATTTTAACTTTGAGTGAAGAAACAAAAAGCCTAAAAATGGTTAAAGTTCACTCATACTAACAGTGGTGTTCTGACAAGATAGCTGATTGCTGCCTCCTGTTTAGCTCCTGTTGCCTCCTGGAGAGCAGGAATCAAGGAGAGAAGGTGATGAACCCAGGGAGTACAGACAGAGAAGCGCTGGCAGAACCCGTGTCGCCACAGCAGAGGGGACACCTGACAAGGTCCGTGGGAGTAGAAAAAGGAATAAAACTGCTGACAATCACTACCCAGGGTTGGCAGGGAGGGGTGGGGAAATGAATATCCTGATCTCTGTCTGCTCTGATTTTCTACCCCTGGCCAATCAAAAGCCGGAATACAAGGAAAGACCAGGTGAAGCAGTTCATGGAGGTCAGCCCCAAAGGACGCGCAGCAGGAGAGACGGTCGGAGAATGGACGTGCAGGGGCAAAACGAGTCTGACAGCGTGCTCTCCGATTTTTGCTAAAGGCAGATGGGTATCTGCAGCTTACAAGGCAAACTGCTGCACCCCCATATTACAGGTTAGAAAATGAGGTTCCAAAAGGTCAGGTTACTTTCTGAAGGTCACATAGATGATATTATGTAGTACTCTAAAACAACTTAAATTTAATAAAGGAAATTTAAAAGGCTACAAAAATTAAATCAATCCAATATGTGTGTCTGCATGTACACACACACAGAATACACAACCTAAAAACACACCCTGGTGTTCTTAGCATGTGGTGTGTTGTCAGAGGCATCAGTGGGGAAAATAAAACTCATTTGTCAAATTTGGAGAGGGTATAATTATTAAATATTTGAGGGGGAAATTAATTAGACCAAATCTTAACCAAATTCCAAATGGATTAAAGACTGAAATGTCCCTACCACAAAACAGTTGTGGGCCCTTCCAAGGCAAACAAAACAACCAAACAGTGTATTCTACATCCAGCTGCTATATCCAATCTTCCATTCAACATGAGGATGAAGCCCTTTCTTTTATAAGACTTTTCAAAAATTCCCTCCAAAACAACCATTTTTAAGGAGTTTCTGCAGGATATGCTCCAGCAAAAGAGGAAAACACAGGATCCAGGCATCACGAGACTCTAACACGGAAGGGCAGCAAAGAGAAGCCCATGGATGGTGCTGGTGCAACAGTCCTGGTGAGCGGCCAGCCTGACGCCAACAGGACACAGGGCACTTGATTCCAGGAAAAATAAGATAAAAACCGAAACTGATACGGGTAATTGGAAAATATTACTAGGCAATGTTACAGAGATGATTTGGGCATTTGGAAATCATTAGTAATAGAGATTCTATTTATATGAAATATCCACGATATGTAAACCCATAGATAGGGAAAGCAGACTGGTGGTAGAAGGTACTGCAAGGTAAAGGAGAATGGGGAATGACTCCCTAATGGGTACAGGGTTTCCTTTGGGATGATAAAGATGTTCTAGAACTAGGTAGTGGTAGGGTTGCACAGCTCGCGAATGTACTAAATGCCACTAAACTGTGCACTTTGAAATGGTAAATCCTCGGTATTTTACTACAATAAAAAGATACAGAGCAAATTTAGCAATAAGGGCAATTATTAACTCTGGGAAAATAAAAGAACGTAGGCATAATTTTAAGGCATGATTAGGCTTGGTTGTCTTTGCATAGTCACAATAATTAAATGACTATAGATTTAACCCAAAGTTGTGATATTAACAGATTAGAGCTAAGAAGGTTTATGATTGGGGAGGTGATAATAACATTCCTCACCTACCACACAAGTCTACAGTCAATATTTAAATTTTCTAACTACAAAATTGCAGTACAAGCTTGTTATATTTAGGAATATGGTAACAGCAGAAAAGGGAGGGCGGTCTCCAGCCGGTTTCCCTGGGCACTGGGGAGGGACAGCAGAGGGAGCGGAAGCAGCCCGTGTTTGTTATGGTCTCCATTTGAGCTTGTGACTGCGTAGGTACAACTACCACTTCTTTAAAACTACACTTAAAAAAGCCAAGGGAAATATTTGTAACCTAACTTTTTAACTTAAATTAGAAAAATAATAAAAGATCAATAAATTTCATTAAATGAAAAGTCCGAAAACTTGGTACATTAAAATATATCAACAGTTTCTGGGGCTGAAAAAATAGCCTGTCACCTAATCTCTTCACACATCCTCTTAAAAAACCTTTAAGAAGTGGTGCTAGACTTCTGGCCAAGATGGAGGCATAGGTGGACACACTGTGCCTCCTCGCACAACCAAAATTAAGGGCAACAAAGATTTATAAACAAGAAAACATCCAAAACTGACAGAAAATTAAACTGTACGGAAGTCCAACAACCATTCATCCAGACCGGTAAGAGAGGCAGAGTCGAGGCAGGAAAAAGTGGAGATTGGTGGACCCAGGCGAGCAGGCAGTAGCAGCTGGCAGATCCCAGGCATGCAGGTGGTGGCTAGCAGAACCCGGGCATAGAGTGGCAATGGTGCAGACCCAGTAAGGCCGTGCAAGGTGGCTGGCTGACCAGGTGGTCCCACATTCGCACGCAGATAATCCAGGCAAAGGGGAAGTGGCAGAAGGGACTGGAATCCAAGAGTGGGGCAAGTGCCATTGTTCCCTCTCAGACCCCACCCCCACATACAGCATCACAACCCAGCGACTGGGTTGCCTGTCCTGGTGAACACCTAAGGCTCCACCCCTCACTATGTAACAGCCACAACCAGACCAAAAAAAAAAAAAAAAACACCCCAAAACTAAAAATGGCTCAAATGGGAGAACAGATCAAAGCCCCAGAGCCAATTCATCTAAGTGACCCAGAGATAGCCAACCTATCAGATGCATAGTTCAAAGCACTGGTGATCAGGATGCTCACAGAATTGGCTGATTTTGGTCGCAGATTAGATGAACAAATGAAGGCTACAATAAGTGAAATGAAGGAAAACACACAGGGAACCAATAGTGATGGGAGGAAAACTGTAACCCAAATCAATGGAGTGGACCAGAAGGAAGAAAGAAACAACCAAACAGAAAGAAGAAACAAGAATTCAAAAAAATCAGGAGAGGCTTAGGAACCTCCAGGACATCTTTAAACATCCCAACATACGAATTATAGGGGTACCAGAAGGGGAAGAAGAAGAGCAACAAGTGGAAAACTTATTTGCACAAATAATAAAGGAGAACTTCCCCAATCTGGCAAAAGAAATAGTCTTCCAGGAAGTCCAGGAAGCTCAGAGTCCCAAAGAAGGTGGACCCAAGGAGGAACACACCAAGACACATCAGAATTACATTAGCCAAGATTAAAATGAAGGAGAGAATTCTAGAAGCAGCAAGGGATAAGGGGACAGTCACCTACAAAGGAGTTCCCATCAGACTGTCAGCTGATTTCTCAAAAGAGACCTTACAGGCAAGAAGGGGCTGGAAAGAAGTATTCCAAGTCATGAAAGGCAAGGACCTACATCCAAGATTGCACTATCCAGCAAAGGTTTCATTTAGAATGGAAGGGCAGATAAAGTGCTTCTCAGATAAGGTCAAGTTAAAGGAGTTGATGCATCATCACCAAGCCCTTACTATATGAAATGTTAAAGGGACTTATCTAAGTAAAAGAAGATAAAAAATATGAACAGTAAAAAGACAGCAAACTCACAGGTATTAACAACCACACCTAAAACAAAAGCCAACTAAGCAAACCACTACAACAGGAGCAGAAACACAGAAATGGAGATCACATGGAGGGTCAGCAACAGGGGAGTGGGAGGAGGAGAGAGGGGGACAAGGTACATAGAACAAGTAGCACAGACGGTGGATAGAAAATAGATGGGGGGAGGGCAAGTATAGTGTGGGAAATGTAGAAGCTAAAGAACTTATGACACATGGACATGAACTCAATGGGGGAATGTGGGTGGGAGTGGGTATGCAGGGTGGAGGGGACTGATGGGGGAGAAATGGGATAACTGTAAAAGCATAATCAATAAAATATAATTAAAAAATGAAGATAGTATAAACAGTCTCTGGGACAACTTCAGGAGGTCCAACATTCACATCATAAGGGTGCCAGAAGAAGAGCAAGAGCAATAAATTGGAAATCTATCTGAAAAAATAATGAAAGAAAGCTTCCCTAATTTGGTGAAGGAAACAGATGTGTAAGTCCAGGAAGTGCAGAGTCCCAATTATGATGGATGTGAAGAGGCCCACTCCAAGATACATCATAATTAAAAGGCCAAAGGTTAAAGATAAAGAGAGACTCTTCAAAGCAGCAAGAGTAGTTGCCAAATGGGAGTGGGGAGGGGAGAATGGGTGAAGAGGTGAGGGGATTAAGAAGTACAAATAGGTAGGTACAGAATAACCATGGAGATGTAAAGTACAGTATAAGAAATGAAGAAGCCAAAGAACTTAAACGCATGACCCATGGACATGAACAATGGTGGGGGGATTGCCTGAATAGGGGGCACTGGGTGGAAGGGGGCAAAGGGGGGAAAATGAAGACAACTGTAACAGCATAATCAGTAAAATACAATTAAAAAAAGAAAAAAGAATCGGTGCTAAACTTGGAGAGGGAAGAAATTGCAGCAATGGTTACCCGTGCAAAGGTATGCACTGCAACCAGGCAGATGAAATAAGTCTGGGAAAGAGTATAACAGAGGGACCAAGCCAGGTGTGAGAAAATGGAGTGTTGGGGACCACAGGGAATGTAATGTGCGTGCCCTGTCTGGCAATATTGAAATAGAAAACATTTAAAAACATTCTCAGCCAGCTTCCCTGTTGGCAACCTTGTTAGAGTGAAGGCAACAGAAAAAAGTTTGGAGGAGCAGAAGAGCAAGGTCGCTGACCCCTCAGGGCCCCTCCCACATTCCCAGGGACAGAGAATGCCATCCGGGACGTTCTGTGGTTGCAGAGCAGAGAGAAAGATGTAGTAGCATCCTGACTGGCTTTGAGAAAATTGCCTCATCTTCATTGTGTGATGCCTTCATCAGGAGTGCCTCCCGCCCCAGACAAAAGCCAGTCTTCCACCCCCTTCCTAGGGAACCACGAGAGTCAGGGTCCTGGGATCAGCCAACTGGACGCTCTCTCTAGGGACTGGAGACGTACAGCAAGATCCTAAGAAACTTAGGGTTCACCACAGTGGCGGAAGTCGGCCCGCTAACCACAGTTCGTCCTGCCCACAGTGTGCTCAGGGCACAGCACCAGAGGTGGGGAGGGAGGGACGGGACAGTCAGCAGGGGCTCAGGGTAACCAGTCATCAGCAGTGTGGGGCTCCCAGCACCTCAGGACACATGGCCAGGAAACACACACACACACACACACACACATTTTAACCACTGTGGTTGAAAATACCAACGGGCAGCTTCCACTTGTTAGGCCAAAGAATAAAGAAAAGAGACAATTTAAAGGCAATAAGTATTTTTTAATAAATGTTATGACAAAAAAATCCTTGTGTTACTAGGAACATGTATAAAAGTTATGAATTAGTTTCAAAGAAAGCTTTCAGAACCAGTGTGACTCAACTTCTACACCTCAGAGCAGAGCTGCCAGTCCCGCGCTACCCCGTGTACTGGGGGTTCCCCCACACCGGATGCAATGTTGGGAGTCTCCTTATATATCCAACTGCAGAGAAATTACAAATGAAAAAATGTTTAATGAAGATAATCACTGATACAGCCTGTGTTTTGGAACACTTGTTTAAAAATAATATGCTGGAGAAAAAACAGGATATAAAAATATTTCAATAAAAAATCTTGCAAATTTCACAAAAACAGCCTATTAACATGATTCCTAAAATGTTTTAAATAACACTTCACTTTCTTCAGACAGTATTACAGTGACCAAGAAAGACAGAGATGGAACACTTAGCATTGTGACCTAAAAAGAAAAGCCATAGTAAGATTTTTAGAGTAAATGCCCAATTTGCATGACTTTCTTAAGCAACCACTTATATTTAAAAGTATATGTGTATTAATACAAGATAATCTAGTCTGTTTTGAACTCTTAAAAAATGGAAGGAAAGGTGGCTTTCATGAGATCATTCTATGAAACATTTAAGAGTCCCAGGTGCGCATGCCTGTGCCCTGGGGAGTGGGATGGAGGGAGGGCGTCTGGAGATGCGGGATTTTCCAACATTTCCTTTTCTATTGGTTTACATGTTTAATCAAAATTATACAGTCTCTTCACTTAACAAATAGCTCTACAAGACTAGTTATGAGAAGCAGCAGTGTGCCTAGTCTCCATGCCCCACTCCCACTTGCCCTCCCCCAAAGCAATGATTTGGAATTTGCCTATCTATAAGCCCACGTTGCTATTTCGATTTTAGGTATTACAGACTTTCCACTACAGAACATAAGGAACTGTGTTGCCTTTCTAACCTACCCTCACCCCTGCCTTCTTCCTGCCAACATGCTCTCAGAAGGTTCATCATCAGTGTTTGGCCCGATTAACATTCAAGGCTGACAACTACACACCTAGGTGACCACCAGTCACACTGGGCCATGGAACACGGGACCTCTCCTTCCCTGATAAATTCGTAATTGCTTGTTTTTTTTTTCATTTGCTTGCTGCTCTGTCATAACTCTGCCAGCTATGAAAACCTCTCTATACATCCTGATGCATTAGGTCATCTACAAATGTCATCTTCAAAGCTTCTGCACCAGTCCAATCTGGCAGGAGTCCAGCGGGCAGCGGTGGCTGCCCATCGAGGGAGCGCAGACTGCCAGGAAGAGGAGAGCTATGCGGGCCAGGCCGAGTTCCACAGGGGCCCTGGGCAGAACCACTCCAAAGGCTGCTGGGCAGCCCCTTAAGAGAAGGAAGCAGACTCTCAGCAAAGAGACAGTGACCTCTGCGGACTTCACTCTGACACATGCCACCACACGCTGCGGATGTTCTCCAAGAACAAACCCAAGGGCAACTGCAGAAACCTACCAGCTAAACAAACGGCCTAAGGCTGCGTGAGAAATCCAGAGACTCTTTCTATGGAAGCTACACAGGCAGAGTGCGTGGCACGTGCAGGCGCTAGGGCAGGAGTGGCATCTACGTCCACCCCACAAATTTCTTCTGTGGTGACACAAGCCATCATGGGCAGGAGAAGTCATAATGGTGACGAATACCTTAGTCATACTTAGCAGAGCGAGTCATTCCACAGATGATGTGCTGTATGGCCCCCTCCATAAAAGGCATATACTCCCTGTCAACCGTACCCTTCCCAGCACAGGCTGGAAGAGCGCAGTGTGAACCAACACTCACCAGAGAATTTGTTACTTGCTCAGGAGATGTTCCTGCATCTACTGAGAAGACTTCTATTTTCCTCTCTGTTAGGTTCTGTGTTTTCCCAAATTCCTAGCATGGCATGTAACTATTTTGTCTAAATTATAAAATAATTATTAACTTTAAAAAAAATTAGTAATGACTTGTAACATAAAAATCCATTTTTCTATCTTTTACTAAATATGGCTATGCCATGACAACTTTTATTTTTAAAAAATAAGTCTCTTGATTTAGTCAGGACCTGAGGGCATAAAGGATTAGCCACTGTCATACTCCAAATGACGCATTTATTCAGGGAAAATCTTAATTTTCTGTCTTCTTCAGAAGAAAGAGATGCAAGAAAATCTGAAAGACTTGAAGTAATGTCAATTTAAAGCACCTTTACTGAAACTTGATTCCTTGGGCCAGAGGAAGGTCTTTACTGTAGTTGATGGTACTAGGGAGAAAAAAAATAAAATTAAATGAAGGATAGTACATACATAATACAGAATATTGTTATGCCTTTAAAAAATGCAGAAGATCTATATATATTAACAAGGTGAAATGCCCAAGTTACACGCTGGTGAAGAAAACAGGATACAAAACACTATTAGTATGAATCCAGTTTTATAAAATATTCAAAAAGGAGAGAAAAACACAAAAGTCTGGAAAGACACAGAGCACCCATATTATTCATAGTTATCAGAGCACAAGAATATGGGACTGGAACAATTTTCTTTCTATCTCTCAATAACTTGTACTGAATTAGCAGAAAAATCAGATCTCATTTTGATAAAAAATAAGAACTATGATAATTTAGAAAATAAAAGCTTCCCTATGCATCTGTTATCCAGTAATGATCTCCTCTTTCTCCTAAGAGGAAAAGTATTCCATTGAACAGGTTCCCAAAGGCCAGAGCTAAAAGTCTTCCACTCTAGATCCAGAGCGCTCAAGAAAAGTAAAAGGAACGTAACTGACTTCAAAGAATGAAAACCACACAGAGTGTACATGCCGGAGACCTAACAAGCCACAGCCAAAAGCACCTCAGAGATTTCTGACAAATAGAAAGGCGCTGTGACCACAAAAGGAGCCCAGGTCGAGAAACCCGCCTGACGTTAGAGAGCCAGTAACAAAGAGTAAATGGGAGGAGGATGGGTCCTTGGTCCCTCACCCTGTGCTCTTCCTGCAACGTAATGCCACATGGGCCCGCCCCCCCACACTGTTTCACTGCACTTGGGTAAAGCTCCCAAGTGGGAGCTTTACGCAAGGAGGAGAAACAGAATTCAAGTAAAAGAAACAACTTCTAGTCAAAATCTCCTAGAAGCCAACTACTCCCTCACCAACTACCATGTGCTGGGTGAATGAGCTAACCAGCTTTCAAGGGTCATGCTCACTATTCTGAGAGCTGGTATCCCCCAGCTTGTTAGCCAGGCCCCCAGGCCCCCTGCCCAGCTCCATCGCCTTCTGCTTCCTCAGTCTGCGAGGGTGACAGCCACGCCCAAGGAGAAAACTCAGAAAGGACAGCCTCTTACACTCCCCGCTGCTGGCTGATACCCCCACCCCCAGTGTCCTGTTCCTATGCTGTCTCTAGGCAGAAACCACCGACCAGATGGTTTCACAGTGGGGCGCTGGGCACCAGCTGGAGCTTAACGAGAAGGGGCAGAAAAATACTAGTACAAAATGGAGGCTCTTGGAGGGGAGAGCTTGGAACATTAGAAAAATAAAATTAAACGAAAACGCCTAAAACAGAGCGGAAAGGAGAAGAGCGCCAAAGCACGCTGCAGCAGCCTTGAGCCCGGCCCGCCCCCCAAAGTCCCTGCTTACCACGTAGACCTTCTCATGTACTGCTTCCAGGCGTCGCTGCCCGACTCCCGGCCGCCGCCGGTGTGCTTCTCTCCGCCTAGAGAAACGCAAACGCAGCTCACGCCCCAGCTCTGCGGCCGCTCCCTCCGCCTGGGCCCCACTCAGTGTCCCTGAGGTGAGGACACCAAAAGGGGACCGGGGGCCCTGGGCAGCTCCTCTCCTTTACATTTAGCCCACAGTTTCCTTCGCGAATAAATAAAAGATAGAGACCAAAATAAACATGAAAATCAAAGGGAAAATGGAAGGAATTAAGAGGAAACAAAAGTGTGTCAGGCAGAAGAAACCTTTAAAAAAAACCTTATCATTAGACCAAGGTATTAAGAATAGAACCTCTTGGACATTGGAAATACGTTTTTATTCTTTCATTTATGCTTCTCTATATGTAATTTTCTACAATGTACATACACTGCTTTTATAATAAGGCATTTTAAATATTAAATTAATATCCTTAGGTTGTAAGAAGATAGTGACTCCATGAAAGGAGAAAGGGATACTATTTAAAAGTGTGCCATCAAGGACAAGAAATAAGTTTTAATGTTGTTTTTAATAAGAGTAGAGGAGAAAATACTTAATAGAAGGATAAGAAAAATTTGATGAAATTTCCCACGTAAAAAACAGAGAGACTCAATGAGGGAAAGGATAACAAAATCAGACAATTGATATTTCAAGAGATAACATTTAAATAATAGGAGTTCCAGAAATTAAAACAGAGAAAATCAAAGGGAAAAAAATTGTCAAAGAAACACTACCAAAGCAGAATCAGAACTGAAAACTATGAGGCCCAATCTAAGGCCAATCACTAGCCCACTGAGTGTCCAACAAATATTTTTACAAAGATCTCCACTGAGGCATATTCCTGTGAAATTTCAGAACATGAGACATAACGAGTAAATAGTAGAACCGATATTTTTTGAAACAGGGGGGAAAAAAAGATCAGAAACCAAAGTGGATTGGGCTTTTCAATCACTACACTATAAACCAGAAGATAAATGGGTTTCAAAAGTGAGTGAAAACTCTTACAAAGCTGCAGAAACAGGGTAGCAGGGCTGCCCGCGATGCTGCTGGCATCCGGGACTTGGCCGCTACAGTTCCCGGCACCCACAGAAAACGATCCCTAAACGCTCAGGTGTCTCACCGGGCCTGAACTGTTTTTGCACAAACAATGTGGTTTGTGTTAAACACCTGCTTTCCTTCTGCTCAGCTGAGGATGCCTCTGTGACACACCCTCAGTAAAAACCTTGGTGAAAAAATAGCTCAGAGCCTCTAACGAGCTTTCCTGGTGGACTACACTTGTCACAATCTGTGACGCCACGGGAGAAGACTCTTAGAAGCTTGCTCCTAGTTTCCTCTGGACCTCACCCCACACACTAATGCCATATCACCTAAAGGGAGAAAGAGAGAAAACTTAAGAAGGTTAAGCTAGCACAGCAGAGGGTCAATACATAATGCGTCAGATTATGAAAGAGTGCAGTTAAAGCACACTATTTAGAAAAATTAGAGTGAATTCAGAAGTAAATTACCTTTTTCGTTTAGTAAGAATCTCAAAGTATTTGCCCCTGGGAAAAGAGGAGGAAAGTGGGGGCAGAAGTGCTTTTTGCACTATAAGACTCTTTTTAAAAAGTAACTGTGAGGGCTGAAATGGAGAGGAGTCCATGGGAAAGAGAAGGCACGGGCTGGACACAGGGATTTAAGGGCTACAGAAGGACAGACAGACACATTCGGGCCACTAAATAGTGGAGGGCAAGAGCGAAGGGCTGAACTGAAGGCAGAAACCGTCTGTCAAACTGTGCACACTGGGTAGTAATGACAGCACTCAGGCTAAAGGAGATGAAAGAATGCCCCTAATTATTTAAACTTTTACAAGTATTAACAAATGTTTGTTTTGCTTCTTTATATATTTAAAGGCAACCTGTTTTTACTATATTTTGGATTATCTTTTCATTGAATTTATTGGGGTGACATTGGTTAATAAAATTATATAGGTTTCAGGTATACAATTCTATAGTATATCATCTGTATATTGTATGATCATTTTCAAGAAGTAAAACAATAAATGATTGTTGGGAAGATTTTTTTTTAATTATTGCTATTACTAAGTTTAAGCACTAAGAACTCAAAGCATAAAGACAAAAATAGGAACAGGGCTCAGTGAAAAGAAACAACTTAGTATTTTTTCTAAAATGAAAGATAACGTTTAACATATACTATGCCCACTTTGCCAATAAAATTCAGAATTTTGGGGGTGAATTTTTCTGGCTTTAAAACAAGGGTTCTTAATCTTTTCCAGGGTCTTGAACCCTCTCCCCAGAAAACAGATGCCACCCTCTCATGGTCCGCACACCTCGGGTAAGGGCCCTGCTCCACTGTGGTCCTGCATCTGAGAATGAAAGGAAGGACCCTGGACCGGAACTCTGAACATGGAGCATAGGCCTCCTCAAGAAGGCTAGACTGGATAAGGCTATTATTTCAGTTTCCTGGTTACTACTGCTTTTCCTTTACTGCCTGTTATGAACTGAATTGTCTCCCCTACTCTTCCTTGCCTAGCCCATGAATATGTTCAAGGCCTACCCGCCAACAGCTCAGAATGCAGCTCTGTATTTGGCAACAGGGTCCTTAAGTAGGTAATTACGGTTAAATGAAGTCATAAAGTCAGGGCCTTCGGCCAAAATGGGACTGGTGTCCTTATAAGAAGAAGAGACACCAAGGATGCCTGCACAGAAAAAAGGCCACGTGAAGACTCCGGAGGAAGGTGGCCATCTGCAAGCCAGGAAGAGAGGCCTCAGGAAAAACCAGACTTGTCAACACCTTGCTCTCAGACCTCCAGCCCCCAGAACTGTGAGAAAATTAATTTTGGTTGTGTAAGCCACCACCCTGTGGTACTTTGTTATGGCAGCCCTAGCAGACTAACACACTGCCCAACATGGAAAACAAAAAAACGATTCTCTACGTACCAAAGGCACCGCCAATCTCAGCCCCGCTCGTTGGAATATTGACATTTACTATGCCACAATCCGATCCTTTTGGTCTGTGGATAAGAAGGGGGACACGGTAAGAGCAGCGTATGGGAAAGTAAGAAACAAAATCCAAACAAAACCTCTAAGGCTCCAATGCCGAAAAAAATGGATTTTCAAGTATGATGGTTCAATTTTCTTTTTTTAAAGTCCATCACCACACCAATCAGAGTGACACAGGTTACACAGACTTAAAATAAACAAAGTTATACCCAAGCCAGCGGAAGATTCTGCCCAAGTCCTTGGTAAAGATGCTACTTGAAAGTCCCTGCTTTACTTCATTATTCCACGCAAAGACTTCATCTTCATTCTGAAAGGACAGACATTAGAAGCTGTCACACGATACGGTGTTCAGGTCAAAGTTACAAATGTTAAACTCGTTTTATGAGATGTGCTGGTATAATTTTAGGGGAAAACAAGGAAACTACGGGCTCAACATCTGACTAGCTCTGTTTCACTTACAGTGCCTTTGTGGGGTTTTCTCCCTAATTGTGCTTTTAAGAAATGAAGATCTTCCATTCTTGCAGTACATTCTTCTATTCAAGCTATTACATATAACAGCTAATATTTCTTGAGCTCTTATTGAGTACACTGACCTGAGCACTTAGCATGCATTCAGTTAGGTAATACTCACTCTATGGCAGAGGTTTCCTATTATCCCCAATTTACAGATTAGGCAAAGCAGGCACAGAGAGGCTAAATGATTTGCTCAAGAGCTCACGGTCACACAAACACACACTATAAAACATGAAATTATACTCTCTAGTCACCATATTGGAAACAGTGATAGACAATTTAAAGCAAGATTTTAAAAAATCCGATCATGTATAACAACAAGGTGTGATTCTCATGATTCTTTGCCTGTTAATCATGGCACAGTCAAACCCTGAACGAGTCTCTAACTATTTTCCAGCACAGCGAGGGCCTGTCCCATGCCAGGGAAGGAGACCCTCTAAGTCATCTTCCTCGGTTAAAACCTCCACAGCCCATCTGTCCTCAGATGTAGATTGTAACTGTAGATCTTTAGGCTGCCCTCTATCTTCCCATTTTGTCTGCTGAAACTTAGCTCTCAGACTATCAATCCATCTAGTTCTTCTGCGGAGAAGCCCAATGTTTGGCACGCACAGCTCAGAACCAGGCGTTACAGGAAATGAGGGCCACCTTCTCCATAAACTGCAACACAGCTTCCCTGCTTACCCCAGCTTCCCCGGCAGCTAGGTCAGCATGCTCTGTAGGCTGAAGTGTTCATCCCATCATAGTTTAGCCATAACCATCAAATTTATTCTAATCAAAATGACTTTCTAGTACCTCCCTAAAGGCGAATCAAGTGAAACTTAATACACCTTCATTTTCTCCTGGTCTTCTTGTTCGTTTTAACATGAGACTAGAGAAAAGAGAAACGGAACCCATTTTTACCGTGAATTTAAAGACATAAAGAATCGGAGCAAAAGTCTCTGTGTGTGCAATGGATGCGTTGTGGGCGAGACCTGTCACAATTGTCGGTTCTACATAATTTCCAGGACGATCCATAACCTGCAGTAGAGATAAGATAAAGACAATGAAAGCATTTTGTATTCCAGTACTTGTGGTCAGAGGACAGAGTGTTCGCCTATACTGTGACCAGGGCCAACACCATTTTAGGTGAATTGTTTCTGCAAAATAACTTCCCATCATGAACATAAACTTCCTCCACCTCCTATTGGCTCTAACCTGGTCAGAGAAAAATAGGGAAAAAATAGGGATCAAGGATGGAGAGCTATGCCATTTGTTACAACCAAGTAGCATTGAAAAAAAGTCACCGTGATGATTATAAAATTTATATAACTTTAAAATAGGTAATCTATACCCACTGTGTTATCAATTACATTGTATCCCCCACCCCTAAATTCATACGTTGAAACCTGAACCCCAATAGTGACTGAATTTGGAGACAGGGCCTTTAAGGAGGTAATAGAAGTTAAAGGAGGTCACATGGGTAGGGGCCTAATCCCATAGAACTAATGCCCTAATAAGAGGAAGAGACACCAGAGACGTGACCTCTCTTCATGCATGAGGAAAGGCCGTGTGAGCACACTCTGTGCCAGACGCAGAGGCTTCACAGAATCTGACCCGCCCACACCTTGATTTTTAGACTTCCAACCCCCATAACTATGAGAAAAATATTACATTTCTGTTGTTTTAGCCACCCAGTCTATGATCTTTTATTACAATAACCATAGCAAACTAATATACATTATACAAAATTAAAGGCTCCAAAAGGATATAGTGTACATGCTCCTAACCAAACTCCATGTAACCAAATTACTAATTCATGTCCACTTGTTACCTAGTACCTGCTTCTCCTTCCATACCATACTGATGCCCACAACCAGCTGCTCTGGCTGCTGGCTGACCCTCCTGGTGCCTGTGTAATTCTGCGCTCACCCTCTGAGCTGCATGTTTACCAAGAGTCAACTGTCTTTACTTCAGATCCTGGGCATGGCAGCTGTATCTGTTACTGTAATGCTATACTGTGTTGCAAAACTTAAATAAACATTATACAAAGGAAAAAAGAGCTATTTCCATAAAAATTAAGTTGACTGTTTCAGAAAATAACTCAACAAAAGTTAAAAAATAGATACATAAATATTCATACACATGCTATCCAATGAAATGTGGGTGTGTCAGTGATTAAGATGACTAGAGAGGAGGAGTCTTCTCAGCTTCTTGTTCTCAGAACAAGAAACTCAAGTTCTCAATGAATTTTGAAGAAACTAAAACTAACTTGTCGACAATAAATTATTGGTACAGCTTCTGCAAGGATGAAGACAAATTCCTACCACACCTGAAGAAAATGCTTTGACTCCATCCAAAGAATCAAATGTAGTTATGTGTGTTAAATTAAAATGTTTTTGGTGTGTATTTCTTTATTCCGTCTTATTTGACCTATTAAAATAACCATTACATACGAATTCTAATTACTCTGAATACAGTCTTCTACTGTACATGAAAAGGTCTCCTCCCTCCATACAAATTCCTAGAGACTCAATTCAAAGGCAACCATGGCCGAAATTGTGTGTCCTTCCAGAAGTTTTCCATGCAGTTTATGTTGTCATTCTTCAAAATACATATTTCCCCCTGACAAAAGGGAGGACAGAGAAAGACACCAGATGGGGACCTTCACCAATCTGCCCAGAGCCCTGCCTGGGCCCAGAAGTTTCATTACCTTGCCACCATAGACCACTGTGCCTCCTTCTTTCTTTGCTGCCTCCACTGCTCCAAGGAACATGCTCACTGCCTGTTCGGTGTGTAGTGGCCCATAGAGAACATTAGCTGGAGAGAAAAAGGAATTATTTCTCATTTTACCCTAAGTAGCATCATTTTACTATTATAACAGCTTTCCCATTGAACAGACCAACCCCTTCAGGCAGCCCTTCAGTTCAGAAGGGGAGTCTGTGACCTTCTGTAAAGGGGCAGACAGTAAACATGTAATGCTCTGTATGACATGTGTGGTCCCTCACAATTACTCAACTTGGCCACTGTGGTGTGAAAGCAGCCACAGAAAGTAGGTAAACGAGTAGGTGTGGCCATGTGCTGATAAACTTTCTTACAGAAACAAGTGGCAGGCCAAATTTGTCAACCCTGGTTTAGATCCATTAATCAGAGTACCACGTTAAAAAACACAGCACCTGTTCACTCACTGCAGTGTGATCACTCTCTAAGAACTTCGCACGCTCAGCAGATGGTGTGCAATTTACAGGGGAAGACTGATGCCGCCCTATGTATGGCTGCCAGGAAGCAGAGCAGAAAGGTTACCTGGGGAAAAGGGGGAGGAGGAAGACCTAGACAGGCCTCAGGGAGGAGGTGGCCTTGCAGCAGGAAGCCTGTGGTGGGAAGAGCTGGGTGAGGAGCATTTCCAGCAGTGAGAGCAGCAGGACAGAGCCTGCAAGCCCTGGAGCATGAAGGAAGGTTGGAAAAGCTGGAGCTCAGGGAGCACAGGGGCAAAGGTAGGCAGGAGGTCAGAGGGTAAAGAGGGGAGGCACAGAGGTCAGATCACAGACTGTGAGCCTGCTAAAGAGGGAGTAAAGAATCTTGATTTAGTTGAAAAGCAAAGAACGTCACTGGAGTATTTAAAGTAGGAGAGTGAATTATCTAATTACATTTTAAAAAATCACTCTGGTCACTGTGGAAGGCAGAAGTGAAAGCAGGAAAGTCAGTCTGGTGACTCTTGCAGCCTTCCACGAGAGAGGAGGGTGATGGCTTAGATTAGGGTAATAACAGTGAAGAGAGAAAAACTCACCAAACTCATCCAATCTCAGCACCATTGCCAAACTCACCCCCCAGCCCACATCAACACTCAAGATCCTACCCTAGAAGCAGACACATCACCTTAAATGTCCTATTGCCTGCTTTGTATGCCCAGACTCCTCTCAGGGAAGGGGGGAAGATCACTTGTAACACCGGCTACCAAAAAGGAACACATCTGAAATCAACCAGATACTCACAGTCCCACGGGTTCCCAACCCGGACCTGTGCATAAGCCTTTTTAAGTCTATTCACAACTTCATCATGGATGCTTTCATGTAAAAACTGAGAGAAAAAGAAATATGCATGGGAATAGTCAAATAAAAGTACAATTTTTTTAACAATGTACAATTTTTCTTAATAATGCTGATTTATAGTTCATAACATGCAAATAGATGTTTTTTTTTTAATTATATAATCTCTAAATTTAACTACCTGAAGATAATAATTTTCTCTAGGTAAATGTTAGAATAAAATCATAAGACAAGTCTTTTTTATTGATTATGCTATTACAGTTGTCCCAATATTTCCCTTTATACCCCTCCACATAGCACCCCCACTCCCTCAAGTAATACCCCACCATTGTTCATGTCCATGGGTCATGCATGTAAGTTCTTTGGGTCATGCATGTAAGTTCTTTGGCTACTCCATTTTCTTTACTGTACTATACATCCCCATGGCTATTCTACAACTACACACTTGTACTTATTACCCTTAATTCTCCACCCATTCCTCCACACACCCTACCCATCTGACAACCATCAAAACCCTCTCTGTATTCATGATTTTGTCCGTTCTTCTTGCTCAGTTTGTTTTTTGGATTCAATTGTTGGTATGTATTTATTGCCATTGTATTGTTTATACTTTTGATCTTTTTCTTAAATAAGTGCCTTTAACATTTCATATAATAATGTTTTGGTGATGATGAACTTTAGTTTTTTTTCTTGTCTGGGAAGCTCTTTATCTGCCCTTCCATTCTAAACGATATCTTTGCTGGGCAAAGCAATCTTGACTGTAGGTTCTTGCTTTTATGACTTTGAATATTTCTTGCCAATCCCTTCTAGTCTGCAGAGTTTCTTTAGAGAAATCAGTTGACAGTCTTAAGGGAACTCCCCTGTAGCTAATTAACTGCTTTTCTCTTGTTGCTTTTAATGTTCTCCCTTTAGCTTTAACTTTTGGCATTAAAATTATGATGCGTCTTAGAGTGGGCCTCTTTGCATCCATCTTGTTTGGGACTCTGTGTTTCCTAGACTTGCATATCTATTTCCTTCACCAAGTTAGGGAAGTTTTCTTTATTTTTTCAAATAGATTTCTAATTTCTTTCTCTTTCTCTTCTCCTTCTGGCACTCCTATGATGTGAATGTTGGACCTCTTGAAGTTGTCCCAGAGGTTGCTTACACTGTCCTCGTTTTTTTGGATTCTGTTCTTCTTGTTCTGATTGGCTGTTTTTTTGTTTCCTTATGTTCACAATCATTGATTTCATTCTTGGCTTCATCCACTCTATTCTTGTTTCCCTGAAAATTATTCTTTATTTCAGTTAGTGTATCCTTCATTTCTGACTGGCTTTTTTTATGCTGTCAAGGTCCTCACTAAGTTCCTTGAGCATTCTTGTAACCAGTGTTTTGAACTCTGCATCTCATAGATTGCTTATCTCCATTTTGTTTAGTACTTTTTCTAGAGTTTTGATCTGTTCTTTCATTTAGACCATGTTTCTTTGTCTCCTTGTTTTGGCAGCCTCCCTGTGTTAGTTTCTATGTATTAGGTAGAGCTGCTTTGCCTCCATGTCTTGGTAGTGTGGCCTAATGTAGTAGGTATCCTGTAGGGTCCAGTAGCACAGCCTCCCCTATCACCCAAGCTGGGTTACTCAAGTTGTGCCCTTTGTATGGGCTGAGTACACCCTCTTCTTGTAGTTGAGCCTTGATTGCTGTTGGCAGGTCAGTAAGAGGGATGTACCCAGGCCAGTCAGCTGCAAGGACTGGCTGTGGCCACTGACCACTACCCTTTGCCCTTCTTGAAAGATCAGCTGTGCAGGGGCAGGGTGGTGGTATCCCAATGTGGTCTCTAACTCTCCGCTGGGTATATAGGCTTTGGGGTTTCCCAGGTGGTGCAAGCCAAGGTCAGCCACCCCTGTGTTTTGCCTGGGGTCACACTGACTGGGTTATAAAGCAATCTGAGATGGCTGCTACTTATGCTGGGCTTGAAGATTCATAGGTAAAGCTGAGCTGTGAATCTAGATTGGCTGCTGCTAGTGCTTGGGCCTGGGGCCACTTACCAAGAGGTATGGGAACTGGGGCTCAATGAGGCAGGCTGTTGCCTCTTTTAGAGGATTGAGGGTGTTGTGAAGCATGAACGAAGACCAGCCATTCATATGGAAAAATCAGTTAACAGTATGGGTGGACCCATAAGTTGGGTGGGCCCATAAGTTGGGTTTGATGGAGTCTCTGGGGATCTCCAGGATGGGAAAAACGGTGTTAGCCAATTGATGCCGTCTCAGATATGGCACCTGCCTGCTGGCTCTGTGGCTGTATGGAGGGAGGGTTCAGAAATGGGACAACAGTCTCTGACCACCTTTCTGTCTGGGAGAAAGCTGTCCCTCAGCTCTTGCCTTGATACCAGACACTCCAATTCCTCCCTGGTGCCTTTCAAGCTGCTACCCAAGGGCTGGAGCTCAGAGGGAGTGACTCTGAATAAGTCTGTGTATGGGTTTTTTGTTTTGTTTTTGCAGTGTATATGGGTTTTTTAAGGGGAACTGTTTGGGACTCCAGAAGTCTGTATCACCAGTTCAATCCCTGCTGGTTTTTGCAGCCAGGATTTACCAGGTCTTGTCTTCCTGGTACTGGAACCCTTGGCTAGGGGCCTGGTGTGGGACTGGACCTCCTCGCTCCTGTTCTATCCCTCCCGGATTTTTATCCACCACACATGGATGTGGGACCAGCCCATTTCTTGTCTCTGCCCCTCCTACCAGTCTGGATGGATGTGGCTTCTTTAATTCTGTAGTTGTCAGACTTCCATTCAACTTGATTTCTGACAGTTCTAAGTGATGGTTGGTCTATATTTTAGTTGTAACTTTGATGTGGTTGTGCGAAGAGATGAGCCATGTTTTCCTATGCTGCCATCTTGACTGGAAGTCCAAGACAAGTCTTTATCAAGTCTGTAAGGACCTACGTGAGTAAGCTTTACAAATCAATCATGCCTGTTTTTTTTCTACAGCCTTCAACACCTTACGACGCAGAAAACTTCAAGCACAACTATCCCACACTCATACATATAACTGTATGAGTCATGGTGAATACATACCACCACAATTTGGCCAGCCTACCTCTGCTGCTGTGTAACCATATGCTCTTAACTTCAGGCCGACTAGTTCTCTAGAGTAAGGCCTTAATCAGGTGAGGACATGCACTGGACTCACTCTGGGTAGGATGTGAGCTCCATGCTATGTTCCTAGTGGTGGAGATGAATTTGTCAAGCCATCTATTCTCTGAGTTGGTCTCCATGTGGCGAATGCATTGGCATTATGAGAACTAGTTATGAGAAGGTCTGCAGTACTGCAATGGATTTTTCTACCTATTACTTTACTGTTCCTATGGAAATCGATCTTGGGCAATGGCTAATAATATGGTCTACTTTTTAACACTAAATATAAAACATGGATATGTGTATTTGCTCTAAGACACAAAGGAAAGTTGGCTGAATAGAGAAATGCTTCTTTTATGTCATTTCATATTTGCCATGTAATTACAATTATTATCATTTTTAAAGAACCAATTTTCTTCTTAGCATTAATGTAATAAATGTTTAAGGTGAATAAATTTAATAAATTATAAATACTTTATAAACACTGTATCTTAGATTTTTTTTGAGAACTTCAACAGAGTAATGTTAAAAAAAGAAAAGATTCATTTGTTGTAAAATACAGGAAAAAATGAATATAAAATATGATGGGAAAGGTACAGTCTAATTTCCATATATCTTTTATCTTATTTTCATAAATTTAGATTATGCCAACCTTATGAAGAGTTTGTTCACACCCAATGTCGATGGCAGTAAAACCCAAAGCCAACTCCTCTGTAATTCAACGGCAGACTGCATTTTTAATTAAACAGAAAGAAAACTCAGCAGTAATGATTTGAAACTGGCAAACGCAGCCAAATGTTGCACCTAACTGAAGCCTGTCTGGCTACAGCACCCAGTTTTTCAGTGCCGTGAGAGTCATGAAAACCAAGGCCATATCTGACACAAAGCTGGAACCCAGCCAAATCCAAGTGTGGAGATTCAATATCCCAAACCCTGTGCATGCTGAAACTAAACGACATCTTGTTTATAACAAACAGAGAGAAAACAACATAGGTAGAGTCATTTGCTTTTCATTAAGCCACATCACACCAAGTCAAATCTGAGTCTTGATTTATAGGCCAAAAATTAAAATCTTTAAATGTTTCTATTTAAAATTTAAAAAAAAAAAAAAAACACCAAGGCTGTCTATCTTTCAGCTGACAGTTTTAGAATTTTTCAAATATTTCTCTTGTTTTAATCTGTAAGTGACATTGGACTGTGTTCATACTGATCTGGGTGAGGGACTGAAAATGGCCTGACCTACCAGGCCAAGTCCAACCAATCAGAGCGAATCCCTGGTTGATTGGCAACACGTGCCATGAGCAGAGAAGGGAGAACAGGGCCACATATTTGCCAACCACATCTAGGAAGTCCATGTTTCTAAAAATACTTCTACGACACCTCTCTACACAATTTGTTAAAACGTGGTGCTCGAAGGGCAGGACAAGCTCATGCGGCTACACAGACACACTCACCAGGCGCCTCGCGGTGGTACACCTCTGGCCAGCTGTCCCCACGGAGGCGAAGAGAGCTGAAGGAACGACTAGGCTGAGGTCCGCATCATCAAAAGCTTAGAGAAGCACAAACACACACCCATCAGTGTCATGAAGTAGGCAGACAAGATACTTGCTAACTGGTATAAATGATGCTTTACTATAGGACTTGCAATAAAAGAGCATCAGAATGATCCCTGTGAAATAAGCCTGTTCACACTGCAGAGGCCACTTTTCATCCAGAGAAAATTACGTGAGAATAGAGCCCTATGGTCTCTACCCAAGTACAGATAGATGTACATGGAGGCTCTCGCTCCTCTGACCTCCTTATCTTTCATTTCTCAAAGTTTCTCATACTGAGTAAGCCTCCTCTGTAGCCTCCTCTGTAATCTCTTCTCTAAGACCCCATCCTTTCTGTCAGCTGTACTTGCCTCCAGTCTGAACCCCAAGGCCCATGTTCATGCCAGCTTCCCTGGGCCTGAGGAGAGAATAACGGGAGGCTTCTGATTATCACCACCATCAGGCTCGCTCTCTAACATCCATATCCTCACCGGCGTCGCTCCATGCCTTTCAATGCCTCCTGTTGCCCCTCTACGGAAGCGTTTCCAAATCTGTGAAACCCCTCAAGCTCTTTACTCCTACACCAGATTACCTTACCCCACTCAGGAAAAAAATCTCAAAGTGATCACACACAAAGGGCCCTTTTCTGCTTCCTCTGTTCCTCTAAAGAGATCAATGCAAAACCAAATTTCTCTTTATTTGGGTTTATTCGTTCCTCCACCTCTTCTGCCCTCAGAAGAAAAAACTAGCATAGTCTTTACAAAGTTAATCCTTCATTTATATTATTTGTAATTCCTTCCTTCTTATCCCTCAGAGAAACTTACAGACACAGTTCCCTCTTACATCGTCAATTATCCCTTTTCCAAGCTAATAGCATTCTCAGACAAGCATGACGGTTAAGAAGGTGGTTTGTGCAACCAAACAGATCAGGGTTCTTGTCCACTTCTAGCACTTTTTAGTTGTGTTACTTTATCTTTTTAAGTCTCAATTTCCTCACCCATAAAGTGGGCTAATGATGCCTGGAGTACTGATGGGCATAGTAAGGAGTTCAGGAAAGAGCAGTGCTCTGGGGTCTGATTGCCGAGGTACCAGTGCAGGTTCCATCACCTGCTGGCCCATCACGTGAGGCAGTGATCACTAAGCATCAGAGTGGAACCTTCAAATGAGATTAATCACAGTATCTCCCTCATGGGATTATTGTGGGGATTAAATGAAACAATACACATAAAACAATTGAGCATAGTACCTAGCAAATACCCAGCGCTCACTAAGCGCTAACTGTATTTTTGAACTTTCTCTTTAGCCAGATTAGAAGTTCATCTTGAACAAACCCTTTGCCATATACTTTTTAAACTCTATATACCACAAATATATAGGCATTCAAACACGATGATGGCAGTAATATACAAATTAGTCAATTTTGCTTTTTATCACAAAATCCATGCTTTTATTAAGTCTCAAACTACTGATATTCATTATACTACCCAGTTACATTGGTAGACTATTTCTTTTTGTGCCAAATATTGAAAAACAGAAGTAATATCAAAGTCTACAGATAAATGACTAAAATGCTTTGAGGAAGCATTCCTTCTCAGTTATAAAAGCACTAAATATTCCACTAAAGACAAACTAGTGTTTTTGAAATCCAGTGTAATCAACAAGTCACATAAGTTACTTACTCATTCTAGAGACACATGTGGTCAGTTTTCAGAAAACAGAAGGAAAACAAGAAACAAGGCCACATTAGGAAGTCTCATGCACAGGTTCTAAGCCCGGGCTACATTTTCCGAACACGAACACTTTTCCTTCCTGGTTATCTCTGCCTTCAAACCATTGTGTCCTGTCTCATGAGTAAAATTCTGAAACATGTGAATTAGGCCTTGGCGCAGACAACACAGGACAGAGGATCTCCTGAACAAGGTGTATATACTCAGGACAACTACCGAAGACACTCTGAATGGAAAACAAAGTGAAAACAAAAGGCAGCCTTACCAATAATGGCATTATTTCCTCCAAGTTCTAACAAACTTCTCCCTTTAAAAACATATAAACACAAATGAATGCCTATTTTAGTATTTAATGCACAATGATAAATGGCCTCAAATCATAACCTATCCCAATTATGTTTTAATTTATTTCCTGATTTAAAACACAGCATCAACACTGAATCAACATCAAATTTCCTGATTTCAATAATTGGACTGTGGCTGTATGACAGAATGTACTTGTGAGGAAATACACTGAAACATTTAGTGGTAAAGGAACACAAGGTCTTCAACGTTCTCCAAATGGTTCAAAAATAATATGCAACCACAATGTATATGCATGTGTGTTACTAGAGAGAGAAAATGATCAAGGAAATGGACCAAAATGGAAGCATTGGTGAATCTGGTCAACAGGTATATAGAAATTACTTGTGTATAACTTTTCTCTAAGCTTGATGTTATGTCCAAAAAACCCCAGGTTGGTGTAAATGCTATGTTTTCCACTATGGAAAACTATATGGCAATTTCCCAGGAAATTAAACACAGAATTATTGCATGGTCAATCTAGCAATTCAACTTCTGGGTATACAACCAAAAGAAGTAAAAGCAGGAATTCAAACAGATAGTTGTACATCCGTGTTCACAACAGCATTATTTATAATGACCAAATGACGGATGCAACCCAAGTGTCTGAGGGATGAATGGATTAAAAAAATATGGCATATATATATAATTCAACCTTTAAAAGAATAGAAATTCTGACACATGCTAAAACAGGGATGAAGCTTGAAGACATTACGTTAAGTGACATAAACCAGTCACAAAAAGACAAATACTGTCTGATTCTAGTTATATGAGATTGACAATAGTCAAATCCATTGACTCAAAAAGTAGAATAGTATGATGGTTGCCAAGGGGTTGGGGGAAGGCAGAAATGGGGAGTGAGTTTGTTTGTTTGTTTGATCCTGGCCTGAGGACATTCCTTCACTGCTTGTACAGAGGGAGGAAGAGACAGAGAAAAATGCCCATATGAGAGGAACATTCATCAGCTACCTCCCAAACCAGGCATTGAACCCACAACCCAGGTATGTGCCCTGACTGGTAATCAAACATGCAACCCCTTGGCAATGGGATGACTCTCCAACCACCTCAGCCACACCAGCCTGGAGTTAGTTTTTAATTGGCACAGGGTTTCAGTTGGGAAGACAAAAAGAATTTTGGAGATGGATGTTGTTCATGGTTGCATAACAATGTAAATATGCTTAATGCCATAGAAGGGCATACTTAAAAATGGTTAAAATGGTAAATTTCATGTTTTACATATTTTACCACAATAAAAGGTTTAAAATATATGTGCTCATTGTAGACATTTTTTTTTTTTAGCCCTGGCTGGTGCAGCTCAGTGAATTGAGTGCTGGCCTGTGAGCTAAAAGGTCGCCAGTTCAATTCCCAGTCAGGGCACAAGCCTGGGTTGTGGGCTAGGTCCCCAGTAAGGTACACACAAGAGGCAACTACACATTGATGTTTCTCTCCCTCTCTTTCTCCTTCTTTTCCCCTCTTTCTAAAAATAAATAAATAAAATATTTTTTTAAAAAAAGAAAATTATTTTTTTTTAAAGAGCAAAATGTTATCAAGCAGGAAAAACCTATGACCCAAACATCACCATGAAATCTTTCTATATACTTTGTTATAGTGCCTTCCAATCTTTTTCCTATGCATTTATATTTAGTTGAGATCACACTATCTAACTTTGATTTGTTTTCTGATTGTTATACCTTCTCCTTAAAATTATCAGGGGCCATTTTTTAAAAAAATCACTACACAGTATCCATCATGATGATGTACCAAATTTTATTTAGTTCTCTAACGTTCAATATATCGATTGCTGAATATCTACCTTGTACCTACTTAGGTCAGGGCCAAAGGGCATGAACACAAGGGTCACTACATATATGGCCAACTTACAGTCCAGGCAAGTTACAGAGCCCAGTCTGAACGCCATTCTGACCGTACGCTCCCCAGCATAAAGATTTAAAATTTATTTGCCTCAAACTCAGAGCTGTGTTTACTACATCTTTGGAACATACATTTATTTTTCCTTAAATGCATTTTAAAATCAGCTTCTATGCAAATACCTTTTATTGATTTGTGATACCAGGAGTGAACGTGACAGCAGGAGAGTATGCTCCCACTTCCACCGCTCTAGAACCGCTAAGCACCCAGTGAGCGTTAATTATAAGGCGATAAGGCTGCTCTTACCAAAAGTCACTGAACGCTAAAGCTACATCAGCTCTAGTCTCTGCAACAGTCGATTTAATGACGATTCTGGCTACAGCGGAGCACTATACTAGATGGCAAAAAAAGGAGAGGGAAACAGAAGATTCTACACCTAATACCGGCTCCTCCTGCCTGGCTTCAAGTACTTTGTGGCAGAAGAGAGCAACTGTACTTCCTACATCCTTCCCATTCTCTCTGCTCCCTACCTACACTCCTACAGCTAACCCCTCCAAGAAAAGCACCCGTAACTTAAGACAGGCAGATACACTTTTCAAGAAGGGGAGAGAAACATGAGAAGAGGAAATCTGCTGGTGGGAAGAGTGGAATTAATGATCTTGAGCGCCTCTGCACTTAGTTATTGGCCAGTTGTATATCTTCTTTGAAGAAGTTTTTATTCAAAACCATTGCCCATTTTTAATTGGGTTACCTATCTTTTATACTGTTGAATTGTAAGAGTTCTTTATATCTTCTAAGTACAAGTCCCTTATCATATAAGATTTGCCAATGTTTTCTCCCATTCCACAGGTTGTCCTTTTTATTTAATGGTATCCTCTAAAGCACAAAACTTTTTAATTTTGATGAAATCTAATTTATCACTATTTCCTTTTTTGCTTTTGCTTTAAGTGCCATAGCTAAGAAACCATTGCCTAATCCAAGGTCATAAAAACTTATTCCTGTGCTTTCTTCTAAGAGTTTTACAGTTCTAACTCATGTTTTGGTCTTCGATATATTCTGAGTTAGTTTTTGTGTGCCAGGTGAGGTAAGGGTCCAACCCAGTTAGTTTTTGCACACTAAGTGAGGTAGAGGTCCAACTTCACACATAGTTATGTGGCTATCTAGTTGACTTAGCATCATTTCTTAAAAGGACCATTTTTTCCTCATTGAAATGTCTTGGCACCCTTGTCAAAATCAATTGGCCATGAAGGTAAGAGTTTATTTCTGAACTAATTCTATTCGATTGACCTTTATGTGTATCCCTTCGCCAGTACCACGTAGTCTTCATTAGTGTAGTTGTAGTTAAGTTCTGAAATCAGGTAGTGTAAGTCCTTCAACTTTGTTCCTCTTTTCCAAGATTATTTTCGCTATTCAGGGTTCTTTGCATTCTCATGTGATTTTAGGATCAGCTCATCAATTTCCACAGAGAAGTCGTCTGACATTGAGAAAGGGATCGCATTCAGTCTGTAGGACCCTTGCACAACATTGATCTTGGGCAGTAACAATATTTACTTTCCAAAGGTGTGAAAATGGGATGACTTTAAATGTCTTTAATTTCTTTCAACAATGCTTTATAGCACTGTGTGAAAAACTTACACATCTTTTGTTGAATTTACTGAGTATTTTCTTCTTTTTGATGCTATGTTATTATATGGATGTTTTTCATTTTCAGATTGCTCACTGTTAATGTATAGAATGTCACCGGTTTTTGTTTACTGATTTTATATCCTTGCTGACCTTATTAGGTCTAATAGTTTTTTTGTAAACTTGCTTTTTAAAGGCAATGCCCAAAATGCAAAAGGGCTGGCAGATTACCTAGTCAAGTCCCCCCTTGTTGAAGTCTATATTCATGATAGCCAAAACCTGACAGTCAGAATTATCCTTAAAAATCTTTTTTAATCACTCGTAAAGTAGAGCATACAAAGCTGTGTTTATATAAATGACAACACATGCAAATCTTCTGTTCCACATTCACTACAGGTCCTGTACTCAGGGATTCTGTTTAAGTGGTGGGTTTTCTTTTTTTAATTTGCCAAATAAGTCTCATAGAATTTGAAAAATACATTTGATATGATACTACTAGACTCATTTAGAGAGAAAATGACATCCTTTTTCACACTATGCTATGCAAATTTGTGATTGCCCTAATATTAACCTACCAATAACTGTACCCTTCTTTTTCTTGGACACTCAAATAAACATGGCTGGTATCTCTATGGGGAAAAAAAAAACCAACTTTTAGATTTCACATCTGCACCTATGAGGGGATTAAGATCCTCATCAGAAAGCCAACACTTACCAAACCTCTCCTGCACCATAAGGGCCACCTGTTTTCCCACCTGAGTGCTCCCAGTGAAGGACAGCAGGCTCACTCGCTCATCTTTGGCCATTGCGGTGCTACAAGGCAACAGACAATGTCACTCAAGCAGAGAAACCCAGAAATGGTGACACCTAATGGTACTGGCCAGAAAACCCTGACTTGGATTCTCAGAAAGGCAGTTGAAGTGACAACAGAACATGGGAAGGTCTCCTTGAAAATGAACTAGATCTTCACAAGCAGAACCATGTAACAGAATAGGCTAACCTCTTCTGGGAGCTCTCTATAAACAGAAATCATTGTTATGGTAGAAAGGCCTTCCAGTACCAACTAGGTGAAGAGACAATGTGACCTTGGCATTTCTTTGAGGAGCATCCCAGTTATTTTGCAGACTCTTAAACTACTAATTCTTTTAAGAATTAAAAATCTAAAAAGTGTAAGGATACACCCTAAGTATCCCTCATGGAAGATGATTTATAAATTTAGGCTGTGCTAGGATTTGCAGACACTAATGATTTGAACCTCTTTGCTCATAACTGGTGCTTCAAAAGCTTGGTGTGGGCCAAGCAGGGTGGCCACAGCATCGATCTAATATAGGGCAGGAAGAGCTTGATGAATTCACCCATGCAGGCTTCACCAGGCTCAGCCCAGCAAACATGAGCACTGACACCCAAGGCAGCTGTTCTCTAACACACTCCCACATGAGTGCAATTACTGCAGTTACTCTAAGGTCAAAGCCAAGGACTGGATGCCCAGAAGGCAAAAAAAGAGTTGGTGGAAGGATAGACTACTCATGTTGTAAATGACATTTAGATAATGCACCACACATATTTTTCACTTATAAAAAAAAAACAAAGGAGTAACTAATTGCTTATTTTGGAGGTCACTCAGTAAGAAGCCTAGTATGAAAAAAGTGACAGAGGGATACTAACATTTCAACCACACTGGTAAAAGTTATAAGACAACCTCAAGGACATCTGCTCAAGATGGTGGCATAGGCAGACATGGCTCACCTCTTCACACAACCGCATCAAAACTCAGAACAACTATCACTCAGAACCATCAGAAATAGAGTTGGAGTTCACAACTCCATTAACTACAGAGTTAAAAAATCACACTCATCCAGACTGGTAGGAGGCGTACAGATGTGGAACAGCTAGTCTGACACCCATGAGTGGTGGATAAAAATTTGAGCCCTGGCTGGTGTGGCTCAGTAGATTGAGCGTTGGCCTGCAAATTAAAGGGTCGCTGGTTCGATTCCCAGTCATGGTACATGCCTGGGTTGCAGGCCAGGTCCCCAGCAAGGGGTGAGCAAGAAGCAACCACACATTGATGTTTCTCTCCCTCTTCCTCCCCTGCCCAAAATAAATACATAAACAAAATCTTTTAAAAAAATAAAAATAAAAATTCAGGAGGCATATCTCCAAAGCAAGGAGTCCCAGCCTGACAGCAGGCACCAGCCCAGGGTTCCAGTGCCAGAAAGGTAAGTCCCTACAATTTCCAGCTGCAAAAACCGGAGCGGATTAAGTCAGTAGAAGAAACTTCTGGAGCCCCAAGCAGTTCCTCTTAAAGAACCCACACATGTATCCATTTACTCAGACTCACTCCCTCTGGCCTCCAGCACTGGGGTAGCAGCTTGAAAGGCAGCAGTGGCATACAGGGGGGAACTGAAGTGTCTGGTGTTAAGGTGAGCAGAGGCCACTGTTTCTTTTGTAAACACTTTTTCCTCAGAGCCACAGAGCTGGCAAGCTGGTGACATATCTGACACTCCATCAACCTGGCTAATACTGTTTGACCCTCCTTAGAGATCCCCAGAAGACTCTGCCCCACCCAAGCAGCTTTCTATATGAATGGCCTGTCTTGGCTGCACAACTTCCTAAATCCTCTCAAACATGCCACAGCTGGCCTGAGGGAGCCCAAGGCTTGGCACTAGTAGCAGTCAGCCTAGATTCATAGCATGGCTTCACCTGGGAGTCTCCAAGACAAGTAGCAGCCATCTCAGACTGCTTTATAGCCCAGGCACAGTGGCCCTGGGCAGACCACAGGTTGGGGCTGACCTTGGCTTGCAACACCCTGGAAACCCCAGTGGACAGCTACAGATCACATCAGAGACCCACCACACTACCCCTGAACAGCTGATCTTCCATAGAGGGCACAGGGTGGTGGTCAGTGGTCACAGCCAGTCCTTATAGCTGACTGGCCAGGCTAAATCCCTCCCATTGACCTGTCAACAGCAATCAAGGCCCAACTAGAAGGGAGGATGTGCTCAGTCCATACTAAGGGTACACCTCGAGTAACCCAGCTTGGGTGACAGGGAAGACTGTGCCACTGGACCCTACAGGACACCTATTATATTAGGCCACACTATCAAGACATGGAGGCAAAGCAGCTCTACCTAAAACATAGAAATTAACACAGGGAGGCTGCCAAAACAAAGAGACAAAGAAATATGGTCCAAATGAAAAAATAAAACTCTAGAAAAAATACTAAACAAAATGGAGATAAGCAATCTATGAGATGCAAATTTCAAAACACTGATTATAAGGATGCTCAAGGAACTTAGTGAGGACCTCAGCAGCATAAAAAAAAGCCAGTCAGAAATGAAGGGTACACTGATGGAAATAAAGAACAATTTCCAGGGAAAAAAAGAGTGGATGAAGCCAAGAATGAAATCAGTGATTGGGAACATAGGGAAGCAAAAAACAACCAACCAGAACAACAAGAAAAGAGAATCCAAAAAAATGAGGATAGTGTAAGCAACCTCTGGGACAACTTCAATACATCCAACATTCACATCATAGGAGGGCAGAAGAAGGGAAGAAACAAGAAATTGGAAATCTATTTGGAAAATAATGAAAGAAAACTTCCCTTATTTGGTGAAAGAAATAGACATACAAGTCCAGGAAGTAGAGGGTCCCAAAAAGGATGGATGCAAAGAGGCCCACTCCAAGATAAATCATTATTAAAATGCTAAAGGTTGAAGATACAAAGAGAATCTTAAAAGCAGAAAGAGAAAAGAAATTAGTTACCGATAGGGCAGTTCCCACAAGACTATCAGCTAATTTCTCAAAAGAAACTTTTCAGGCTAGAAGGGACTGGCAAGAAATAATCAAAGTCATGAAAAGCAGGGACCTACAGCCAAGATTGCTCTACCCAGCAAAGCTGTCATTTAGAACCAAAAGGCAGATAAAGAGCTTCCCAGACAAGAAAAAACTAAAGGAGTTCAGCACCACCAAACCATTATTACATGAAATGTTAAAGGGACTTATTTAAGAAGATTAAATGTATGAATAATAAAATGGCAAATACATATTTACCAATAATTGAATCTAAAAAACAAACTAAGCAAACAAGAGACGAGACATAATCATGGATACAGCGAGCATTTTGATGGTTGCCAGATGGGTGTGGGGGAATGGGTGAAGACGTGAGGGGATTAAGAAGTACCAATAGGGACCAAATGATAATGAAAAGAAATATAATAAAGATTATATATTTAAAAAAATAATACTACTACTAAATAAAAGCAAAAAAAAAAAAAAAAAGTACAAAAAGGCAGTTCCAGAATAGCCACAGGATGTAGAGTAAGGAAATGGGGTAGCCATAAAACCTACACCCATGACCCGTGGGCATAACAATGGTTGGGGGACTGTCTGAGGGAGTGAGGGGTGCTGGGTGGAGGGGAGACAATGGGAAAAAAATCAGGAAAACTGTTATAGCATAACCAATAAAATATATATTTTTTTAAAAAGGACGGCCTCTATGAAACCTCACCTAATCAAAGTCTAAGCCGGTAATAACAACCTCTTTCATCAAGGTTCTGGGCAGTTATATAGTCAGTTCCAGTTTAAAAAGAGGCTGTGATATTATGCTAAGTGAAAGAAGCCAGACACAAAGGCCACATGCTGTATGATTTGAGTTTATGAAACGTCCCAAATACGCATACCCATGGAAACAGAAAGTAGTTTAGTGATTGCTAGGGAGAGGGGAATGGGAAATGACTGCCAATAGTTACAAGGTTTCTTTTCGGGCCCCCCACTCCAAAATGTTTTGAAATAAGACAACAGTCATGGTTGTACAACAATGAATATTCCAAAAACAACTGAACTGTACATTTTTAAAGAGATAATTTTATGGTATGTGAATTATATGGTGGTTTTTTTAAAACAATAAATTAAAGAAGCTGTATTCCCAGGGTTCCCTTTTCTGGTCAGCACTTCAGCTGCAACTGGGCTTAGTTATTCTAGTAAAGATGACTCTAGCCAATCAACCTGGGGCCCTTCCACAGAAAGATATTCTCCATCACTGACCTACCCGATGTCCGCTCCACCACAAGTCAAGGAACAAATCGCACCGGGCAACTTGTTGTCCTCCAGAACCTTGGCTACTATCCTAGAAAGGAAAGACAATTACTACTAAGTAAGGGAGCAGTTTAATTTCTTGGGGTTTTTGAACAACTAGGAATAAATTCCAACTACCCAACTTCTCTGTTTCAATTCCCTCTCCCTCCCCTCAAACATCCAGGACTGGGTTTCTCTTCATAAAACAGAAATGAGGTTTTCAAGCCCTTAAAAGATTCCCTAAGAGAATATTGAAAAGAAATGTTTAAAAATCCAAAATAAACAGCCCCAGCTGGTATAGCTCAGTGGATTGAGCGCAGGCCTGTGAACCAAAGGATCGCTGGTTCAATTCTCAGTCACAGCACATGCCTGGGTTGCAGGCCAGGTCCCTGTCAGGGGTGCATGAGAGGCAACCACACACTGATGTTTCGCTCCCTCTTTTTCTCCCTCCCTTCCCCTCACTCAAAAAATAAATAAAATCTTTTCAAAAATTAATTTCCCTTTTAAAAAATCTAAAATAAACAAAAGACATAAAGCATTGGGCAGGTAGTTCAAGTGATCATTGTCTTCAAGTATTTTCTGCCAAACTATGAGGACATATCTGATTCAAAGTCAAGATGGCTGACTGATCACAGGGCATTTTTTTTCTTTTGGTCTCTCACTACAAATCTGTTAAAATGATGGTAAAGAAATAGTAAGGAATAAAATCTAGAAAGATGAAAAAATAAAAGGGCATCCCCATCAGCAAAAAAAAAAGAGGTTTCAACACATCTCTGCAAAGCAGAGCCAGCTAGAGAAGTGTTACATGACAAAGTGGAAAGAAGTCCCCAAACCTACAGCAGGTCCTGAGGAGATACAGCAAAGGGAGCTAGACCTGCCTGCAAAACCATAAAGAAGTTCAGGACTAGCATCTGCTGGCTTCATATCAAACCTTTCCTAGTCTCCTCCAGGTTAAAGCACTGCAGACAAGCACAGCTTTTTTCCTAAACTTATACTGTCAGTTAAAATGATAAACACAGTTCAATGCTGATTAAATCTTATTTCAAGTTCTAAAAATGGCTCCAGTAATTCTGTTTTCTCTGAAACAGCATTCTTCACTGCAAGCTTCCCGAGGAGCATGGGCCTAAACAGAGCCAAGATTCTTCACATCAATCATCTACCTTCTAACTGGTTTAGTTTAAATCTCAAAAAAGATCCAAATCCTATACCCACTTTCATAAAAAAGAGATACCATTGCAAATGCAAATAAATACCCAGACTGTCCCCCGCAAAAATGTCCTTTATAGACAAGCACCCTGACTTCACTTATTAAACAGAAAGCAACACAGAAACAAAACAATGAACTTACACACACTAAGAGAAGGGTGGTTACCAGAGGGGGAGGGGCTGGGGGAGGATGAAGAGGGTAAAGGGGGTCAAATTATGGTGATGAAGGGAGTCCAGACTTTGGGTGGTAAGCGCACAATGCAATATACAGGTGACATATTGTAGAATTGTGCGAGAGAACTGCTTGTGATTATTTGGAGTCTTCTAATAAATGTACTTCATTGGGAAAAAAAGAAACATATAATGTTATTAACTAATGTCATCCCAATAAACTTAATAAAAAACGTCCTTTATAGTGGTTTTCTTTTTCCCATCCAAGCTAGGAATCCACACTACAGCTCTCATGTCTGAGACTAGGTGTCAGGTTGTGCAATTTTTTCCAGGGACTTAGGTATATATCCTATCTACACAAGTAAACTGGTTGCCCTTGATAGGTACAGATTCCCTTTGCAGCCATGAGTAAAGATTAACAAAACCCTTTCCCCCTAACGCATGAGAATCTAACCTCAGTTTAACTCTCTGGTTTTGTTCCCCATGCTACCTGATGAATGTCAGAGTGTCAACAACGCTACCTACACAGACAACATAGCTTCTGGTAAAAACGACCCCTGACTGGCCAACCACATCTGGACCAGGATAACTACCAGAGAACGATAAATAGGAACCTCATACTTCTTGGCCTTGTCTGAGTGCAGGGACTCTTGGAACTGCATGTCCCTCATAGGCGGCTAAAAGCTCTGCCAGTGGAATTGTTACAAGGCATCCTGGCTCCTGTGGGGCCTTCGGCTATGACGTCAGGGCAACCCCCACTCCGGTCCATTGTAGATCTCATCTCCCTACCCCTGTGCAAACTGCTACAAAGAAATTAAAAGAAATACCTAACGCTATCCTGGTACACAAGAATATCCAACAGAGAGGGATGACACGTGACCTCTGTTCATCTTATGAGACTGAATGTTCAGTTAAATTTGAGAACTCCCCCTGGATAAGGCAGTATCCTTCTGAATAATGGCAAAATTAAGCATCATTTTACTTATTGTCTTCCATTACAAAATAAGATCATATTCTAGCCCTGGCTGGTGTGGTTTGGTGGATTGAGTGCTGACTATAAACTAAAAGGTCTCAGGTTCGCCCTGGCTGGTGCAGCTCAGTGGATGGAGCGAGGGCCTGCAAACCAAAGGGACGCTGGTTGGATTCCCAGTCAGAGCACATGCCTGGGATGCAGGCCAGGTCCCCAGTGGGGGACACATGAGAGGCAACCACACATTGATGTCTCTCTCCCTTTCTCCCTCCCTTCCCCTCTCTCTAAAAAAAAAAACTAAATAAATAAAATCTATTAAAAAAAAGTCTCAGGTTCAATTCCCAGTCAGCACACACACCTGGGTTTCAGGCTGGGTTCCCAGTAGGGGACATGTGAGAGGCAACCTGATGTTTTTCTCTCTCTTTCTCCCTAACTTCCCCTCTCTCTAAAAGTAAATAAAATCTTTAAAAAAAAAGATAATATTCCCAATTACCTAAAATATCAGCCACATTCCTACATGAACATTTCAAATGCTTCAAAATGATTAAAGTAAATAATAAATATAAAACATCTCAAAGCAACAACAACTTCAAACACTTGACCGTGTTTTAAATCAGTTGCTTAAACTGGCAAGCCAGTTCACCATGATGACATTAACTGTTTTAAGGGTTTTAATTTAAAAAATTGCCTGGGGAATCTCATCATTTTTATATGTTTTATATACAGAGTTCTATGAAATATTTAATTTGAACAGTCCTAACTTGCAGGATATATTTCCCTCAATATTACACATTCCTTTCAAGCAAATATTATTCTTTTTCAGTCCTAAGCTAGTGCGTGCTCCTAAATGCTCTAATATTAAGGGCCCTCTTACACAGAGACTCCACCATGAGTTCTCTACCAACAACTCTCAAATCAGAGAATGCAAACCACGAAGTCAAGCATGAAGGATGCATCATCACCCCACACAGCAGGCACTCTCTCATGCACAATCTCTAAATTCTGGAATGATAATTAGTAACACTGATTTTATGACGCAATCAGAGTTGCCAAGTTTTCAAATAAGAGTAAATAAAACAATTTTTTCATCAAAAGATAAAATCATACATTTTATATAGTGTGAGAGGAATCCATGGAATAATATAGTAAACAGTTCTTTCTGTTCTGCTAGCAGTCTATTAAGCAAAAGCAATAAAAGAATTAGCTGTGTAGAAATCAAAACCATTAACATGTTGAATGGTTATAAAATATAGCTCCTAAATTGCAAGGAAATTTCCTCTCAGTTGGATTTGCTTTTATTTTGCAAGTGATGGTAATGTTTATAAAAGTTCAGTCTCAACACTTAACTCAATATCTGGCATGTTTCCAAAGAGTTAAATGATGTGGCTCTGAAAGAGCTCTGTAAACTGCAAACACTACACACAATGTACAAATGTTATTACAACCAAAAGAGAAAGAGGTGATCGAAATCCCATGCTAATTATGACACTTTGACACTGCATTAAAAACTCAATGCCCATCAATCACCCGTTTGAGATTATTCCATACCCAGGAGAAAGAAAGCCACACATACTCACTTTGTGACAGCAACACTAATGAGGGAAGTTGTTGGAGCTCCTTTCCTTGAGGGTTAAAAAAAAAAGCAACTTAATTTGGTGGAAGTCATAAGTACCTTTTTATTATCAAGAAGCAGCATAAGTCTTTGTGAGAAAACCTTCTATTTAGACAACTGAGCCTAGTAACTGAAATAGGAATCTATCCTTTGCCTTGGTGTCTCTGAGACCCAGCAGTCCACAAAACTTTCATAACGCCCTGGCTGTTGTGGCTCAATGGACTGAGTGCCAGCCTGCAAACAGAAAGGTCACCGGTTCAATTCCCAGTCAGGGCACGTGCCTGAGTTGTGGGCCAGGTCCCCAGTTGGGGGCATGTGAGAGGCAATCGATGTGTCTCTCACACACTGATGTTTCCCTTCCTCTCTTTCTCCCTCCCTCCCACTCTCTCTAAAAAATAAATAAATAAAATCTTTTTTAAAAACTTTCATAAATATAAAAATGGCAAAAAGCAATTTTGAACCTGCTTGCTGCACTGATCATAGGAACTGTTAATTACTTTTCGCCAATTATGGAACCGAGTGAAATGGAAATAACATGAATTTTTACGGGAAGGCTCAGAGAGCTGCAGGAAAGCATGGGTCCCTTTGGCAACACGGTGCCAAATCATTAATCCTCCCAACTAGGCCTTACTTTTGTAGATAGTCTTTGAGTACATTCGTTTGACTACATTAAGATCAGCATATAACTAGTAGTAAAATGCAAAACAGGTGAAGACAAATCTCCTGGTTTTCCTGAAGTTTTTCCACTGAACATGAAAGCTAAAAACAGTTTAAGTGTTTCTGTCATCTACAAGATACAGACATTTTCCCACTAAACTTTTACTATAGAATATTTTATAAAGTGTAAAATTTACTATATCAATGGGAATATTGGCCAAGTGCCTCAGAATCACATGGGAATTCATTTATCAAATTTTTATTCAAGAAAAAAGAGTCAGCCCTGGCTGGTGTGTCTCAGTGGATTGAACACCAGCCTGTGAACCAAAGGGTCGCTGGTTCGATTCCCAGTCAGGGCACATGCCTGGGTTGTAGGCCAGGTCAGTCCCCCAGTGGAGGGTGCATGACCCCCCACACACATACATTGATGTTTCCCTCCCTCTCTTTCTCCTTCCCTTCCCCTCTCTCTAAAAATAAATAAAATATTTTTTTTAAAAAAAGAAAAAAGAGTCAAACTTTAAAAGAAAGTTGTGACTCACTACAAGTTCTTTTTTTCTCCTACTTGTTTACTTAGTTTTCTATTTGGGGAGGGTAGTAAAGATTATTTACCTGGTCTGTTTCTGACATAGAGCTTCAAAACACCTTGGAATTCTGAATGACAGAAGTCTTGGTTATGCTAACAAGGTGACTTGTGGGGCCCCCTAGGTAGCTTCAAGATGGGTTGGTTGGTCACTAGAAAGACCAATCATGGCAAAGGGGGTAGGAATCTAGATTGAGTTCAATCACATGTCAATAATTTAATCAATAATGCCTATGGAATAAAGCCCCAATAAAAAAATCTGGACACCAAAGCTCAGTGGAGCCTCCCAGCTGAGAGGGTGATGTGCCCCAAATTCACAGGGAGAGGGCATGGAAGCTCTTCAATCTGCAACCCTTCTAGACCTTGCCCTATGTGTATCCTTTATAATAAAACTATAATTATTAAGCATGGTGCTTTCTCAAGTCCTGGGAATCATTCTAATGAATTATTGAAACCGAGGGTTCATGGGAACCTCCCACTTTGCAGACGGCTGGTCAGAACTGCAGATGTTCTGTGGAGCTGGGGATACTTGCAGCCTTCATCGAAAGCCAGTCTTGTGGAGGACAGAGCCCTTACATGTGAGAAGCCTGACACTAAATCCAGGAAGCTCATGTCAGAATTTAATTATAGTACACCTGTTTGGGGTGGCAACAACTGGAAGGACAAGGCTATGTCAAAAAAAAAAAATAAGTCAAAAAAATAAATTTTACCAATGGTTAAAATACGTCATAATTCAAAATTGATGTTTCACAAATAGCAAGCAGATGTGACTCAATATGTAACAGAAAGAGTAGAGTAGTAGGAAGCATTTCAATACATTTAAAACACTTGTACTAGGACCTAACAATGGCTTCTTTTATCCTCTTACTACTAGACAAGAAAGTGAGCAGGTCTCACCAAAGGCAGACATTCCCGCAGATCATGGCGATGGCATTGTTCCAGCCATACACCGCCACAGGGAAGTTGAAGGCAGTGATGATTCCAACCAGGCCCACAGGATTCCACTGTTCAATGAGCGCATGGCCAGGTCCTGAGGACAGAGGAAGGCAAGGAATATGCTCAAGCATGTTCACGTAATTCAAGTCAAATTAATAAGAACAAAGTCTAAAATTTTTCATTTTCAGAACAAAGGTACGCAGGGCCAAGTGGGGATTCCAGATGCCTCGTGGTGGATCACTTCACACAGCAGTGGGATTGTGTACACTAATTAGCACACCACAAAAGCTGTTATTACTACATTACATTATAAACCATAATGACAGACACTATGCCCCTGATCCTCATACGAACTGATTATTTTAATCAAGGGCACCCAACTGGAGCAGTGAAGAACCAAAGCAAGGAGTGATGGACAGCTCACGGACCCTGGTGAAAACCACAAATCAACTGGAAAGAGTGCTCCTGGCCATCCATCTTACAGGCCACGCTCACACGGCAAGCTAGGAACAGGGAAGCCACCAGTGGCTGCACCCCACTACCAGACCCTCCTTCAGTCTAGACATCCTAACCGCCCTTCAGATGATGTGCTGGCATGGCCTCCTCCTGGCAGGGCCTGCCTCCTCCCCTCTAGTCCTCCCCCTTTTCTTTATCCCTCCCCTAGAGAGGCCAGTGCAGCCCTGATAACATCACTCCCTTGCTTAAAACCCTTTGATTGTCCAGATGACTACTGGAGCTGCCCTCCAGTAAATTCCAAACTTGCTCTCAGGAAAGCCTCTCCCCTCAGACTGTGCCCTCCCGCTGCGCTACAGCAGCACAGTTCCCCAAATACGCCACATTCTCCCGCCCTAAGCTTTCATTTTTCCCCTCCCTATTTAAAAGAATTCCTGCCCAGCACTCTACCCCGCCCTTCCTGGAGGACTTAACTTGAATTACTTCCTCTGGCTTGCTTAGGGGCTCACTATCTTATCCTGTCCTACACCCCATCACAGTACTTAGCATGTTCTATTATAATCATCCCTTTACTTATCTCCCATTTGCCTCTCACCCTTATATGTAAGGCATCTATAACCTTATAAATTCCTTAAGGACAAGGACTACGGCTCGTTGATCAAGTGTCACCTATCAGATCACCTGGCACCTGGCAGACACTCAATAAGCATTAACTGCATGAATGAAGTCAAAGTTACCTCAAAGCCTTTGCACAGATGAATAATCTACTCTTTAAAATATACATTTAAAAAAAATTTAAGTAAACAAAAATTTGAAAAAAATCTGTAGATTTTCGCTCTGGCCAGGTAGGTTATCCCGATATATCAAGGTTGTGAGTTCGATCCCTGGTCAGGGCACACAGAAAAACCAACCAGTGAATGCATAAATGAGTGGGACAGAAAGTCGATGTTTCTCTCTCTCTAAAATAAATTATTTAAATTTTAATATATATATATTTATTTTCTTTCCCAATCATAAATGTAACATAATTCTCATCATGGACATTTTTGAAAACTACTCTAGAATAGAAAGACAACAATAAAACCAACAAGAATCCTGCCACACCAGGATAACCAGCGTTATCACTCACACAGACTTCCAGCCCCTGTATCTTCAATGTAGCCACCCAGAATCGTCTGTTTGCTCTGTAAAACTGCAAACATCACACATCACATAAGCTCTTAACTCATCACTGAAACTTCCCAGAGTACAAGGCTGGTCCTTGCAGCATAGTGTAACTCAGAAAACTGAAAACATCCATCATTTGGGAACAGGCTAAGTAAGTTACAAAGAGGATCTTTACAGCAAATTGCCATAAAAAAAGATAAAGGGGGCACCTTAATGGAATAATATGAAACAATTTCTAAGACCCATTAAGTAGGAAAAAGTATGGAACTTAGAATGTATAATTTGCTAATGTTTGTGTTTCCAAAAGACACATATTTGGCTGTAAGTAAACAGAAGCTCTAAAAAGCTACACAAGAAACCAGAAACAGTGACTACTTCCATGGGGATACCATGGGGTACCCAGGGGAAGTATTTTTCATCCTTTACTCCTTTATTCCTTTTTAATTTTGTGATGATTGTAACATCTCTTCAAAAAAGTAACATTACGGTAATTTAAAAATAAGTAAAAACAACCTTCTCTTAAAAGTATGGTGTTGAAGTTAGGCAATTCATAAATAGGATTTTTATTACCCACTAACACATAGCCAAAATGAGCTCTACCTTTGCCTTATGACATTTAGGTCATTTTTAATGTTTCCTACCAATACCACAATGAACATCCTTATACACAAACCTTTGTCAGATTTCAGATTATTTACTTAAATTAGATTCTTGAAACTGGTGCTAAATGTAAGGCTCCAATTTTTTTCCAGATGGATTGGCACTTCATGTCATTACAAGTCCCCATAAAAGGGTGTTTCATCCATGGACTGACACCAAGTTCCACCTTTAAAAATTAAGGTGTCCTGAATGATGTTTTCACCTGTTTCAATTTGCATTTCTGAGTAGAAAGATTAAAGATATTTTCATTCATTTCTATGCCATTTACAATTCCTCTTTTGCAAACCGTTCACAGCCAGGCCATTTTTTGGAGCTCCCCATGTCAGAGCACAGAACTCAGAGCTTCCATGACATCATTGCTTACGTTCAGAAGGCAGAATGGGTCCCCCGATCATCCGTGATAAGCCAACAGCATAATCACAAATATCCACATACTCTTGAACTTCTCCCACACCTTCTACTAAGATTTTCCCCATCTCCAAAGACACCTAAAAATACAAAAAGTCAAGCTATATTTTTCCAACAGAAATGCGTGAAGGCCTTATTCACCTCTAAAAGATTGTATTTTTATTACAGAAATACTTTACCAAGTTTCCTAGTATTTGAATCTTCTCTCGCAAAGCATCACCAATCTGTCGCACTACTTCTCCTCGCTTTGGAGCAGGAACCTAAAGAAAAGAATGGAATGTTAGTGTCCCATTCAAAGTGTAAACTTGTTGCCCTGGCTGGTGTGGCTTAGTTGGTTGGGCAGCATCCACGAACCAAAAAGTCACCAGTTCAATTCCTGGTCAGGGCACATGCCTGGGTTGCAGGTGTACTCCCTGGGGCACATACAGAAGGCAACCAGTTGATGTTTCTCGTCCTCTCTTTCTCCCTCTATTCCCCTCTCTCTAAAATCAAAAGTAAAATAAAATATCAAAGTGCAAACTCATGTCTCTAATACTGTATTAGGTAAATGTGCTGTGAGAGAGCAAACTACAAGCAAATGACTTTTTTGATCACAGCAGGACTGTGATATGGCAGGCCCCAAAGCCAAGGCCAATAGCCCAGAAAATATTCAGATGATAGGTTCATAGTGAGCAAGGGACTGTGCCAAGAAGAGAGAAATTCAGAGGTTGAACACAATCTTTTGGGATGATTCCAGAAAGCTTAAAATATCTTACAGATCTGCATGCCCTTATGATTCCCAGCAATGAGTTTTTATGGGCCAAACTGGCTTCATGCCCAAACCCTTGATGCAACTTCCTTACAAACTGGTATCCCATAACACATTCAAATCATGTCCTTCGCTCACCAAATATTTTCTGAACACCTACTCAGTGACAACAGCACTAATAAGCACTGAGACTAAAATAAGAAGTGAGGCATTTATGGAGCTAATTAATATCTAGTGGAAGGAACAGGGATTAAAAAAGGCTCGAGTAGTTACAAATTGCCAAAAGGGTCATCAAGTCCAAGGAAATGAAGAGGGTGCTGAGACAGAGAATACGGCAGGTTTGGGGGATAAATGGGTAAGTTATTTAACCTAAATGGTGGTTGGGGAAATCTCTAAGAAGGTGAAATTAAAGTTGAAACCCAAAGAATAGGAAAAGTCAACCATGGGAATAGTCTTCCCAGCAGGAAAAAAGAACATGTGAGAGAGATCCAGGGAAAATAAAAGCTTGTCATATTTGTCATATTTGAGGGCCTACATGGGAAGGCCAGCATGCCTAAAGTTAGAAACTTTTAAGAAGTCAGAATCTTAGCCAAGTGCAATGGAAGTCTTTAACAGTTTTTAAGAAGCAAAACAAAATGATTTGCTTTACCTCTTAAGGTCACTGTCTGATGGGTAGAGAATAGACTGAGGAGAAAAGAGGCGAAGTAGGGAATCCAACTGAGAACTTATTAGGGGCTCTTGCAGGTGACTCAGTTGATTGGAGCACGGACCCATACATACACCAAAGGTGGCGGGTTCAATCCCGGGTCAGGGCACACACCTAAACTGTGGGGTCGAGCCCCATCTAGGGCACATATGGGAGGCAGCTGATCGATGTTTCTCCCTCTTTCTCTCTCCGCTGCTCCCTAAAAATCAATAAAAACAGAGAGAGGGAGAAGACTCTGGCTCTTCCCCACCAGAGATGGAGAGGAAAAGGGAGGACACATAGGGGATGCAGAGGGGCAGAAAGAGGTGGGCTTCTTAGCTAAAACTGTCTCATGAAAGAAAGCAGCACTCAGCATTCCCAACTACGCTCTCTGAGGTAGTTCCAGCTAAGAGGGAGAAATATGTTTTTATTAACTAGTCTTCCACATTTTTATACTTTTCTTTTCCTTTCCAGAAAAATGTTCTTGAAAAATCCCAGGCTTAACTCAAATGAACTAAACGAAACAGTGTTTTGTCCTCACACAGGCAAGGCCAGCCCAGGGGATCATGGCCACCCAGGGCCTCCACACATGTGAGGAGCCAAGAGAGAAAATGCATAGATCAGGAGGGGACCTGGGTCCACTTGGTTCTTGTTTGAGGCCCCAGCGACCTCTAACTCACTGCCCCCATTGGTGGGAGCCCAGCAGGCACAGTTAGGAAAGTCTCTGTCTCTTCCCTAAGCTCTGAACTCAATTCCTGAACTCAAATTCTAATAAGTGGATCCCCAACTGACCCTACCATCACCCAGAAAAGCAACCTAGTCCCACTTAGCAGCCCCCATTCTGCAGGGAGGTCTGGACTGTATGAGAAGTATGAGAAAGACATAAGGCGCAGGGTCCGGCCCTGCCGAGTGAGAGCAGACTGCTGAATGACTGCAAACACAGCAACACAGCACAGCCCAATGTTAGAGGCTGGCATCACAACGTCAGGGGCCACCCTGGAGCGAGGACAGATGTAAAGGCCATTCAGGAAAATAAAAGGCTCTGAATTCACACGAACTCTCTCCTGTAACACGACTGTCGTTATCCTGGGTAAATATACACTAAATCGATAGTTCTGGTCAAATGTTTCACTGGCGTTCAAAATGGTGTATACAAAGAGTTAAATCCTAATATAAATGATGGACTTTATATATATATATATATATTTAATAATAATGAACCAATATTGGCTCACCAATCATAGAAATGTACCACATTAATGCAAGATGTTAATAAACTTGCTAAGAGTGAAGGAGGAGGGAGAGAGAACCCTGTACTTTCTGCTCCTCTTTCTGTTGAGTGGGCTCAGAACAAGTCACCCCAGAACCTGCCCCTTTGACATGTGGATTACTTTGTGCTGAAGGCACAGAAGACCTAGCAGACTCAGAAAAAGCATTTTACCTCCCCTTAACTTCCTAGAAAAATTTAGAAAGGGGGGGCTGTATCAGGAAGAGAGCTAGAACAACTTTTTTATCTGAGAGACTTATCTGCATAGCCGGGCAAACATCTGTGAACCAAGCATCTGCTCGTTGAAGCCCCAGACCCCTCTTCATTTCCTTCACTCAAGATGCTATATAAGCATGTTACCTGGTTGCCTTTCAGTTTAATATCTTCGAGGGAACCTTTATGTACAAAATTAAAATTTGTTTTTCTGTTAATCTGCCTTAGTCAATTTAATTATTAGACCAGCCATAGAACTCAGAATGAAAGAAAGGAAAATGTTTCCTCCCCCATACTATGAAACTAAAACCTCTCTAAAAAATAAGGGTTTTTTGTTTTTTTTGTTTTTTTACAAAAAGTACAGTGCCTCAGTATTCATTGTTAATTCGTTCCAGAACTCACATCCGGTGCTGAAACCTACAAGTACCAAAACCTACAACTCCTGAACAATGAAACACTTTTTCTTGAGGGGCAACATCATGACTCATACAAGTTCTAGCAAATGTGACAAGTCCTGAGCAGGTGTCCAGTGCTGAAACATTTTTTTCTCATCAAAATGCAATGAGTACAGGGTTTAATGAGTTCTGAAGCCAATGAGTAGTACCAAGGTATAACCATATATGTACAAGAATACATACATGATGGTTAAAAATTCTGCGATAATTCTAGGCTGGCATAATGCAACTGCAGGTCACAAAATTTTACACACATCATGTATATATGCATGTAACTAGAATAAACATAATTATGAAATAATCACATAGAAGAATGGAAGGAAATGCACCAAGACATAACTGTAATAACCATTCTGTACTGAGACTATAAGGGGAGAATATAAGGCAATCAAATTTGATTCTCTTGTTTACTGCATCATCCAATTTTTTTAAAAAGTAGGGAATAAGTATTATGTTACTTTTATGATCAGAAAGAAAATAAGTTCTTACTTCTGGTCAAGATGGCGGCATAGGCAGAGATGGCTCACCTCTTCCCACAACCACATCAAAATTACAACTAAAATAGAGAACAACCATCACTCAGAACTGTCAGAAATCGAGCTGAAGAGAAGTCTGACAACTATGTAATTAAAGAAAACATCCATCCAGACTGGTAGGACGGGCGCAGATACAGAACAGGCTGGTCCCACAAACGTGTGGTGGATAAAAATCAGGAGGCATACCTCAGCAGCAAGAAGTCCCAGCCCCACGCCAGGTACCCCAGCCCAGGGTTCCAGTGCCAGGAAAATAAATCCCCACAACTTCTGGTTGCAAAATCCGGCAGGGATTGAGTCAATGGAAGAAACTTCTGGAGCCCCAAGCAATAACTCTTAAAGAACCCACACATGGACTCACCTATTCAGACTTACTCCCTCTGAGCTCTAGCTGAGGGGTCGCAGCTTGAAAGGCACCAGTGGCATACATGGAGATACTGAAGTGTCCAGCATCAAAGCAAGCAAAGACCATTGTCCCTTCTCAAAACATTCCCTCCAGAGAGCCACACAGCCAACAAGCCGGTGCCATATCTGAGACTACATTAACCTGGCTAACACTGTTTGCCCCATCCTAGAAATCCCTTGAGACTCTAGCCTACCCATGCTGTTCTTTCACATGAATGGATGATCTTGCCTTCCACTTCACAACTTCCTAAATCCTATTAAACAAGCAACAGCTGACCTCAGTGAGCCACCAGCCACGCTACCTCTTGGTAAGTAGCCCCAGAACCTGCACTAACAGCAGCCAACCTAGACTCACAGCTTGGCTTCTCTTGGGAATCTCCAAGCCCAGCACAAGTAGCAGCCATCTTGGATTGCTTTATAGCCCAGGCAAGGTGACCCTAGGCAAAACACAGGTAGGGGCTGACCTTGGCCTGCACCACCTGGGAAACCTGAGGATGCACACCCAGTGGGCAGCTACAGACCATGTCAGAGCACCACCACCCTGCCCTTGCACAGCTAATCTTCCACAGAGGGCAGAGGGTGGTGGTCAGTGGTCACAGCCAGTACTTGCAGTTGACTGGCCTGGGTGAATCCAACCCATTGTTCTGCCAATAGCAACCAAGGTTTAACTAAAAGAGGAGGTTGTACTCAGCCCACACAGAGGGTGCACCTCGAGTACCCAGCTTGAGCCATAGGGGAGGCTGTGCCATTGGACTCTATAGGATACCTAGTACATTAGGCCAAGCTACCAAAACAGAGTCAAAGCAGCTCTACCTGATACATAGAAACAAACATAGGGCAGCTGTCAAAAGAAGGAGGCAAAAAACATGGTCCAAATGGAAAAAACAGATCAAAACTCCAGAAACTAAGAACTAAACAAAATGGAGATAAGCAACGTATCAGATGCAGAGTTCAAAACACTGGTTATAAGGATGCTCAAGGAACTTAGTGAGGACCTCAACAGCATTAAAACACCCAGTCAGAAACAAAGGACACACTAATTGAAATAAAGAACAATTTCCAAGGAAACAAGAGTAGAGTGTCTGAAGCTGAGAATCAAATCAATGGTTTGGAACATAGGGATGCAAAAAAAACAACCAATCAGAATAACAAGAAAAATAGAGAACCCCCAAAAATGAGGACAGTGTAAGCAACCTCTGGGACAACTTCCAGTGGTCCAACATTCACATCATTAGGCTGCCAGAAGGAGAAGAGAAAGAGCAAGAAATTGGAAATCTACTTGAAAAAAATAATGAAAGAAAACTTCCCTCATGTGGTAAGGGAAATAAACATACAAGTCAAGGAAGCAGAAGAGTCCCAAACATGAATGCAAAGAGGCCCAACTCCAAGACACATCATAATTACAATGTAAAGGTTAAAGATAAAGAGAGAATCTTAAAAGCAGTTATTTGCCTGCAGGGCAGTTCCCTTAAGACTGTCAGCTGATTTCTCAAAAGAAACTTTGCAGGCAAGAAGGGACTAGCAAGAAATATTCCAAGTTGCAAAAAGCAGGGACCTACAGTCAAGATTGCTCTACCCAGCCAAGCTATCATTTAGAATTGAAGGGCAGATAAAGAGCTTCACAGACAAGAAAAAACTGAAGGAGTTCATCATCACCCAACCATTATTATATGAAACATTAAAGGGACTTGTTTAACAAAAAGATCAAAACTTTGAACAATAAAATGGCAATAAATACATATCTATCAAAAAATTGTATTTAAAAAACTAAACAAACAAGAACAGAGACAGAATCATGGATACAGAGAGCATTTTGACGGTTACCAGATGGGAGGGGATCTGGGGGAATGGGTGAAGAGGTGAAGGAATTAAGAAGTACAAATAGGTAGTTACAGAACAGCCATGGGGATGTAAAGTACAGTATAGGAAACAGAGTAGCTAAAGAACTTATACATATGACTCATGGACATGAACAATGGTGTGGGGATTGTCTGAGGGAATGGGGGGTACTGGGTGGAAGGAGGGGCACAAAAGGAGAAAAATGAGGACAACTGTAATAGAATAATCAATAAAATATAATTTTTTAAAAAAGAAATGTTATTTTTTAAACATCACAATAATGACACTGCTCCGGACACTGGTCTCTACCCAGGTAGGGTAAACTTTTACTTGGCACAACTGTTTCCTTTTGGAGGTGGTATTTTCCTGCTCAGGGATAGCTTTGATTGTGTATCACTGAAACTTTAGCCTAATTTATGGCCAGAATTAGTGAAGTAGAGAAAAAGTGTTCCTCGTGGTTTGCACAGAAGCAGTAACTTAGCAAACAACAAAGCTACATCCAACCCAGGGCTGTCCTGGAGAGTCTGCCCCTCCCGAGACCTCCTAGCAATCACTGACTCAGAGAAAACACTTGGCTCAGCACACGGTTTATCACTGGCAGGTTACTGAGGTTTGTCTTGTGCCAGGCTCTTTGCAAGCATTTTACATGATTAACTCATTTTACCCTGGTGATTACTCAGGAAGGAGGCACACAAGGTGTCTCCTTTTTGCAGGACAAAACACACTGAGGTGAAGTAATTTGCCCAGGTATAGTGCTGGGTTAATCACCCAGGATAGTCCTACAGTCTCCGTTCTAGAATTTTTGGTGGCAGACCAAAAGGGATATTCAGGATGAGGTGAGGACCGACTGGGAGATCCCAGCTATCCCTGTTTTTTACTCTCCCCTCCTCCAGAGCCTGGCCCTCATCTAGGGACAGCTCGGTGGGGCCAAGCTCCAATCACAGTCCCCACTTGTGCGTGTAGCCCCTGATGGACACAGAGCTGAAGGAGGCAGAACCCATCTCAAAGTCTGATCTGACAGTTGAGGAACTCCAGCCCCAACCTTTGAAGGAGCTCCCACCAATGCCCTGTGAATCAGAAATGTGGACCTATTTTGGAGGTACTCCCCACCCACCCCCCATAAAAGTGGCAAGGAGGAAAAAGAAGCAAATGGATATTTTTAGTATAGCTGTTCCTTGTACTTTGCTTAATTACAAATTGGTGAATAAAGAGTAGTCAACAGCATGAATTTATGCTACATCAGCAAGAATTTAAATACATTTAAAATGACCAATTCACACTGAAGGCCAAATATGTAAAAGGCCCTATTCTAAGACTACAGCAGGAGATTGTAACAGCCCCCGAAGAGCTCCCAGTTCAGCAAGGGGGCAATGACCTGCTCTTCTGATGTTTCTTTATCTCACTGAACTACAGTAAGTAATCATGCCATGGCCTCCATACTTACGTCTGCCCAGATTCTCCATGCTTCTCTGGCTTTCTTCACAGTTTCTTCATAGTCAGCCATACTAGCCTAAATAGAAAATTCAGGAGTTTGGGTGGGGTGAGAATAACAAAAAAGAAATTAAAAGAATTAATAAAAAGAATTAGGGGGAACACTGACCAGTAAGGCTCAGTTGGTTGGGTCTCATCCCCCAAAGCAAAAGGTCCCTGGTTCGATTCTTGGTCAGGGCATCTGCCTAGATTGCAGGTTGGGTCCCTGGTCAGGGTTCTCTGAGACTGATGTTTCTCTCCTCTTGCTCCCTCCCTTCCCCTCTCTCTTAAAAAAGGGGAGCAGGGGAGAGGAAAGGGAAGTGATCCTCTTCTAAGAACACACAGATTATTTATGGAAAAGAATTAGAAATCTCTAGGTAACCCTAAAGTTTGTGGTTTGGAATGATTTTCACAGCCTATGCTTCCAAAAACTCGCTGGGACCCAGTAGGAGCCTTTAGAATCTAGCTGTGCTTTTTCAGCCTTGATTCTCAAAGCAAGGTCCATCAGCCTCATCTGCAAACAACACCTGAGGTGTATTAGAACAGTAGAACCTTGGCCTCCAACCCAGATTTTAAGAGGTCTGAACCTTCACCCTAGAAGTCCCCATGTGATTCTGATGCAAGGCCTTAAAGCACAGGTGGCAAACACAAGGCCCACGGACTGAATCCGGCCCAGCATGTTGTTTCTACCGAGCGGCAGAGCTGAGCTCCTTGCCGCTAGTTAAGGAGTAGTTCCATTAAACAGTCCTACAATTACATTCGGCCCTGTGAGGGCAACCACAGGTTTGACACCCCTGCCTTAAAGGGACCCCCTCTCTTCCTAGTCTTCGTTGTGGTTCACTTTTTCTAGGGCACACACACTTCCACCCAGAGAGTGGACAGTCTCTCCTAGGCATTCTTAAATGTCAGTGAAAAAGGAACACACTGTTCTTTGACTTTCTGATTTTGTATTGCTCTTGATCAGGCCCACTAACTCCACATAGGCTGTTTGCATGAAAAACAAAAGTACTTACCTGTCGGACTCTTGCTATTGGCTCATTGTTAGCAGGACAATAGGTTGTGATAACCTAAAAACAAAAAGATGACCACTATATGTAGAAAATGTAATCCCTTCCAAAATTGGGGGAGCAGACCAAATGAGGGAAGAAAAAGGGAAGGAAGAAGAAAAAAGATGAAGAGACAATATCCACACTTGGAATCTTAACTTGTTACAAATAAGCCACGCTACAGAGCTTTTCATTTTGACCTAAACATTCAGAACCACCTTTCTGCAAAACCCATCCTTGCCATCTAAGTATTTGGTACATTAACAAAAGTGTTATTTCATCTTTTTCCATTAACAACAGACCGAACTCGAGTTTTCCTTATTCCTTCTGTCCCTTACTCTGCCCCGCCTCTGGTCACAAGTTAAGACAGCCAAGGCCAAACTGTGGGAAAGAACTGTGCCCACACAAACTGAAAAGGTCTAGTCAAAAAGGTCAACTAGAAAAAAAAAGCCAGGTACATTAATTAAAAAAAAAATGCCTTCAGCAGGAAATATTTTATCCAAGAACCTAACGATTAGATGGCATAAGGGGAAAGAAGAATCCAACAGGAAACGACCAATTGGGAGTTGGGGGAAGGGTATTAAAACCACTGGCGTTTCCTACAGTCACCAAAAGTAAGATGTTTCCTCTAACAAAGCAGGTTCATTATATAAGATGAACAAAGTTTGTTGCATGTTATATAACATTTCCTTACAAAAACTTTTATGCGACTCTCAAAAAAATCTAGGCGACAATTACCTTATCTTTCCATCATATTCTATAGAACATTTTATTGAGCACTACCTGGATGTTAGGCACGGTGTTAGGCTCTGGAAACTGAGAAATGCGGAAAAGCCGGTGAAAACACGACAGGATTCCCGGAAGTCCGAGCTTGCAAATTCCAAAGGATTTCAGAAAATAAGGCAATATAAAACTATAGTGTAAAACATTACCTGTGGCATATGTCATATCTGAGAAGCCACAATCAAGAACAAAATTCATTTCCACCGTTAAGCGTGCGGCATTTCTCACTAGAGATCGCATAACTCTACTCTAAGGTAAGGCTTTAAGTAAGCGTGAAAAGTTTAACCCCAACCAGCTCCAAAATGGCATCGAATCGACTCTCCACAACGCACGAGGACCTAAAACCTAGGGTATTTTTTAAGGCACCCTACATGACAAAACTTTTGCTGTGGAGCACAGAAACTTCCCACCCAGTACAACCACGTACAGCAGCAGTGGGGAGTGGGACTGAGCAGAGCCCGCCCGGCCTCCCGGAGCGAACAGAAACTGCAGAGATTTCCCGGGACGCCCGCATACCTCTCCCTGGCCGCCCCAGCTTCCATTATACACGCCCTCGTTTTCCTCGCGGAGCCCCAGCTCCTTCAGCCAAGCATACTGGGGCTGATTGATGAGCAGAGTGGACATGAAGGCGGCAGGCCTGTTCCAAGTTCCTAAGGGCTTACTCCGCCTCGCAACGTGCACACACAGCTGGCGGAACACAAGCCACATACCGACCCTCCGAAGCACAAAGCGCCTGCGGCCTGAGGAGCTGCTGCAATAGAGCCCCGCCCCCCGCCCAGGAGAACCCATTGGGCAGGCCCGGCCCCGCCCGGGACACGCCCCCTGCCGCCTCAAGGCCAGCTCCAGTCTTCACCATGAGCTTCATTTTTAGGTCCGGAACAAAGTGGGTGCTACAGAAAAGAAACGAGAGGGCTACTGCCACCTAGTGAAAGACGCCGGAAGCCGCGGCACCAGCTAGAGGTTGTTTCCAGCAAAATCCTGGCTCTCAAGTACTCTAGGTTAGAGCAGGGCTTCTCAGACCATAATGTGCATGTAACCATCTGGCCGTAGTGTTAAACGCACTTTCTGAATCCGTGGCTCTGGGCTGGGGTCTGAGAATCAGCATTTCTAACCAGCTACCTAGTGATGGTGGCGCCGCTGTTCCATGGAATAACCAAAGGAGGGGTTTTGTTTGTTTGTTTTGGTGAAGGGAGGGAGAGGTGGTTTTCACTGCTTTGTTATATTACAAATTAGAGTTTTCTAATTAATGAAAATGTTATACTTCCTTCTAAATATCCTGCCTGAGTATTCTTGCTTTTGAAAAACAAAGACAGTTTTTTATCAGTTTTCTTCATTCTCAGTTGCTTCTATCTTCCAGCAATATCCACCCCACCACCATCTCTTTACCCATCTAATTCCACAGCAATGGGGCCTATCCTATGTAAGGGAAATACTGAGATCTCAATCTATATATAAACACATCCATATAAACCTACATAGTCTCCTCACTGTGCCTTTGCCCTTGCTGTTCTCTCCACCAGTCAAACACTTCTGTCCACTTCTGCATTCAAGCTTGAGCTCTATCTTTTTCACCGGTATGGCATAAATAATTTCAGCAAATACTAGACATGTATCAAGCACCTACCAAGAAACTGCAGTAAGTGCTGAATAATGCTGTCTGTAAATGTTATATTTTTCCCAGTGAAGGTAAGTACCATCTCTGACTCATTCTTTCATAGCTCCACAATTCCCATCATTGTATCAGGGTCATGTCCACCTATATGAATGAATGAATGGATGGATGGATGGATGAATGAATGAATGAAAGAAAAAATGAAACTTTGAACACACCACAGGAGTAATAAGCATAGATACCCTGTCCAGAATTGGTAATTTCTTTCAACAACCCAGCTACTGTCTTCCATCTACCCCTGGAATTGAGGCAATAATTCTCTCCATTTAAAAAAAAATGTATATATTGATTGATTTGAGAGAGAGAGACTGATTTATTGTTCCACTTATTTATGCATTTATTGGTTGACTCTTGTACCTGCCCTGACCAGGGATTAAACCCACAATCATGGTATATGGGGACAATACTGTAACTGAGCCAACTGACCAGGGCATAATTTCCTTCATTTTTTTTCTCAGATATTTTAACTGAGAATTTAATTGTTCTCAATTTCTGGCTGCCAGCAAGATTCTTTGTACATATATCCCAACAACACACCCTTCCTTCTCTTTTCCTCATTTGATTCAAAAATGAGAAGACATCTACAGATGCACTAAATTTTAGGAGCAACACATAATGCCCTTAGGAAATGCTAACTCCCTTCTCTTCACTAAGTCAAGGAGAGAGAGGTTCAGGGTTGTCAGCCATATCTGAGAAGGTAATGCCAATTTTGAAAACCAGGATCACATCTCTCTTCCACTTTCTTTTTTCAAAACTCAATTTTGCCCAACAAGAGGTCAGGAAAAAAATGAATTTTGATGAGGCAGAGCAGGAGGAGATAAAATTAAATGAATCACATAAAAGCATATTTCATATATGAAAGAGAATTAAATGAATCATATATGAAAGCTTATATAAAAACTGCAAAATACTATAGAAATTTAAATGTACTGACTGAACTCAGAACACCTTGAATTAATTCCATATTAAAAGTGGCAGGATTTACAAATGGCCAATTCTGCTTTTTCAAATGACTTAGCAAAGGCATCACAGGATGGTGATTTAGGCAAGGACTCTGGGATTACAACATAAGTACGAATAACCTGTGCTTAGGATATCCTTGGCAAATGCTAACTGTTTTCATTCTTCAAAGATAACTGGCCAGGAGGCAGATGAAAGTTGAACATGTATCTATGCCCCAAGGCAGTGGTAAATTGGAGAAATCATTGCGAGTCAGAATGCAATTCCATTATTACAAACTGGGAACCTGATTGATTTGTCAGAGAGCGGGTAAGTGACACTATTGTTCCGGGCAAAGTGATATTAATCCAATTTACAAAACTGGATGCTACAACTAGAATGCTGGCTTATTATTTTACAGCAAAGATTATATTCAGAAACCTGACCATTTACACCCTCTGATCAATTCATTCTCTTCCAGGACACTTACTACCTATCTGGTTGTTTAATGAGTCCAGAATCAGAAGAAGAGTTGTTGATTAACAATAAATGATTCCAGCCCTGGCCGGTGTGGCTCAGTGGATTGAGTGCTGGCCTACGAACCAAAGGGTCACCACTTCGATTACCAATCTAGGGCACATGCCTGTGTTTCGGACTAGGTCCCAGGTGCGGGACACATGAGAGGCAATCACACATTGATGTTTCTCTCTCTCTTCCTCCCTTCCCCTCTCTAAAAATAAATAAATAAAATCTTTTAAAAAATAAATAAATGATTCCAGGGTGGGTAATAGCACTAGACTAAGATAGTCTCCCTAAATGTGCAAATTAATTAATATGCAATCCCAACCAAAATACCAGAATTGGCAAGCAGATTCTAAAGTTTAAATGTAAATACAAAGGATCTAGAACAGTCAAAGCAGTTTTTGTAGGGGGAAAAAGAACAAATTTACCTGATTTTAACAATTAGTATAACAATTTCACAATTATTACAAAGCTATAGTAATCAAGAAAGTTTCACATTGGTGCAAAGATAGACATAAAGATCGATGAGGCAGAGCAGAGAACCCAGAAATAGATCCCTGTATAAATAATCAATTTTCAGGGAAAGTATCAAGGAAATTCAATAAGGGAAAGGATAGTCTTTTCAATGAACGGTGCTATAGTGATTGGATATTCACATGCAAAAAAAGAACCTTGACTGTTACTTCATGCTATATAGTTAACTCAAAATGGACTGTGGACCTAAAGGTAAGAACTAAAATTCTAAAACTTCTAGAAGAAAACATTGAAGAAAATATTTTGGGGGTTGGGGGAGGCTGTTCTATGATATTTAGTTGCATCCCATACCATAAATTATAGCATGAAATTTGACTCCTACCTCACACGATACACACATCAGTTCCAGGGGGATTATAAGTCTGTGTAGGAAAAGTAAAACAGTAAAGTTATCTAAGACTTAGGAGACCTGGAGTCAAGACTCAGCTCTTCAATAGCTTAGCTGTGTAGCTTCTACTCATTTCTCAAAAGAAGGAATTGGACCAGGTGATTTTTAAAATTCTTTTATATGTCTTGCCCTGGCTGGTGCGACTCGGTGGATTGGGTGCTTGTCTGTGAAACAAAAGGTCTCCCGTTCCATTCCTGGTAGGGCCACATGCCTAGGTTGTGGGCCAGTCCCCACTTAGGGTTGTGTGAGAGGCGATCAATTGTTTCTCTTGCACACCAATGTTCTCCCTCTCTTTCTCCCTCCCTTCCCCTCTCTCTGAAAATAAATAAGTAAAATCTTTTTAAAAAATTCCTTTATATGTCTTAAATTCACATTTCAAAAGCCTATATTCATTCTTTTCCATACAGTCTAGACACATATCCTAAGGAAATAAAAAAACAAGTTTGCAAAAATATGTTAATTGCAAAACTGGCTACAGCCTCAATGTATACTATCAGAGACTAAATACATAATGGTACCTCCAACAATGGAGTACTAGGGGGTCATTAAAATGGAACTAGATCTTTGTATTTAGGTACATAAAGATGTCTAGGATAAATTGCTATATTGCTTATTTCTTTAAAACAGATTACATAATAGTAAAAGGCACAAATAATAAGATCCCCTTTATGTAAAAAAATATTCAACCAATATTTCTTGATCACCTATTACATACAAGCAGTCACCGGGCAGGACACTGGGGGAAATGACACTGAATAAAACAGACATTTTGGTGGGAAATTCAAAGAATAAAACAAATACACGTGTGAGTGTTGATGCCATGAAGAAAATAGAAGTGTTGGGGAGTGACAATAGAGGTTCCTGTTTGGCGGTAGTGGAAGAAGCTTCTCTGAGAAGATAACATTCAATCAGAAACCTGAATCATCTGCAAAGAATAGGGTGTTCAGGGCGTTGGATAGGGGCTGCCTGGCAGCAGAAACAGCAACTGCAAAGGCCTTGAGCCTAGAGAGAACAAAGATGCCTGAGGAAACACGTGGACAGAGTCACCGTGGCTGAGGAGCCGGAAAGCTGGAGAGGACACAGGCGCAGGCCAGGGGCCCTGTTTGCGGTGCGGATGGCTCGGCCTTATGGTGTGGAGGGGAGACCCCAGAGGTATTAGCAGGACAGTGACCTCAGGTAATAGCTTAGATTGCCCCGAAGCAAGAATGGAATCCGGAGGTCTGGCATCCAGGTGAAAGGGTGAGGCCAAGGAGGAATCCCCGATGACCTCTGTCCGTGTGAAGATTTCGGATTGCTCGAAAACCACCTTTGGAAGAAAACGCGCCAAAGTCACAGAGAAGCAGAGGACACATATTCCTGGAGTAATGCAAGTGACTAATTTGTAGTGATCGTGCGTATCCGTCAGCCTTGAGCCTGCCTCCCAACAAGAGACCCCTCGGCCCCGCCACACACACATCCCCCCAACTACTAGGCAGCCAGGGCGGGAGCAGCCCCTCGCGGGGGCGCCCGAGATGCCGCCGCCGGGCGGACCTTCCCGCCGCCGCACCGGAAGTGCTCTCCTGACTTGCCGCGCCGCGGGAACATGGCGCAGGAGACGGGCGACATGGAAGATGGACAGCTTTCTGACTCGGATTCCGACATGACGGTCGCACCCAGTGACAGGCCGCTGCAGGTGCCGGTGAGCGTGAAGGGCAGGCGGGTGGTTCTGGGCCCCGCTCGCAGAGATCGGACCTCGTGGAGGCGCTTGCGGCGTTGGGGGCCGCGGGCCCTGCGCACCCTGGCTCGGCAGCTCGCTAAGAGGAGGGACCCGCGCGGGCTCGCGGCCTCTTGGCGGCCGGCGTGCGGCTGTTTCTTCTCCGCCCACCATCAGCGGGTCTTCGTTTTCCAAACTCACCGAGTTCCCCACTCCAGTGCCGCTGGGATGCTCCGGAGGGGGCACCGCCCAAAACAGCCTACTGAGCTCATTTTCGCCCTGAGCAGATACGGAGATTGAGGATTAGGAATGAAGTTCATTACTTGCTCGGGGGCCTGGTCTAAAATATTCCCATCGGACCTCGCTTTGTCAGGCGATAACGATCCACTATTTTTGTATTAGTGTCCCCGTTTTCTAAATGGGAGTTTGTCTTGGTGCCAGGCTGCCCGTTGCGAATCCTAGCGCCGCCACTGTGGTACCTGGGGCAGGTTATTTAGCCTAATGCCCCTGTGTATAGACTAAGAAGGAGAGTGCTACGCCATTGATAGGGTGGTTGTTAGGAGTCAGTGGAGCATACAGCCTGAGGAAGGTTAGCTGCCATTCTTTGAAGAGAGGAAGGCTACCTGATTGACTTCATCAACCCCCGCCCTCAACTGCAGGACGTAATAGCTCAACGATACTTTAGTGTTTGGTACCAAAAGCAAAGGTGAATCTTTTGCATATAAATGATACCAACGTATTATGTTTTACAATCTGTTTCAAGTTGTTTTACATAGATTGACCCACAATTTGGCTTTTTAAAAGTAGTATGTCACGGATTCCTACCCAGAGTTTACTGTCTAATCTAAGAAGAATATAGTCACAAAACTGAAAAGGAAGTTGGTGTGTTTCAATGAGTGAAAGGGCATCTTTGGGAAGAAAGAAACTCTGTTTTAATTGCTAGTAACAAGTGTGTGTACGTCATTTTCAAACATTCTGACAATGACCAAAAAGAATGAAAATCGGAGAGCTGGGTGGGGGGAGGACTGGGATGGGAGTAAAAGACAGAAAACTGCACTTGAACAATTAAAATAAAATTTTTTTTAAAAGAATGAAAATCTTCTCAAGGTGGGAATGCAGGGCTTTCGTAATTTTTAGAAGGAGGACTTAGAACTAGGTTCTGCATTAGTTATAGAAATAAGAGTTTGTGCCTTCAAAATTGGAAATCCTTTGTGGACCTTTAGAAAAGTAGGGGCTGAATTGTATTCAGAGATGTTTTTGAAAATCAGTTCTGCTACAAAATGGTCCAGCTGAGTCCCTAAATAATTTCTTTTTAAACAGCACATGGTGGGTAAGGTTAATGTGTTTCATGGAATTGATTTATTTCCTTTTTCTTGCAGAAAGCACTGGGCGGGGAAAGTGCTGCGAGGCCCTTCCAGGGCACTGCAGCAACCTGTGCACCAGTCTCTCATTATCGGACCATTAAAGGTGTGGACTCAAGTGAAGAGAGTTGTTCTGATTCAGATGATGATAGCTCTCTTTGGAAACGCAAGCGACAGAAATGTTTTAACCCTCCTCCCAAACCAGAGCCTTTTCTGTTTGGCCAGAGCAGCCAGAAGCTGCCTTTTGCTGGAGGGAAGAAGATTAACAACGTATGGGGTGCTGTGCTGCAGGAGCAGAGTCAAGATGCAGTGGCCACTGAACTTGGTATCTTGGAAATGGAAGGCACCATTGACAAAAGCAGACAATCCGAGACCTACAATTATTTGCTTGCTAAGAAACTTAAGAGGGAGTCTCAACATACAACAGAGTTAGACAAAGAGCTAGATGAATATATGCAGGGTGGCAAGAAGACAGACTCAAAAGAAGAGGAAAATGGGCAAGGTCACCTCAAACGGAAACGACCCGTCAAAGACAGACTAGGGGATAGACTAGAAATGAACTACAAAGGCCGGTATGAGATCACAGAGGACGATTCTGAGGAGAAAGTGGCTGACGAAATTACTTTCAGGTGAGCATTTCAGTTTTTCCTGCAAATAATCACTTGACCAACTATCTTCCATTTATAGGAAATAAAATAGATTTCACATACATTAATAATAATGTTACTTTTTAAGATTTTTTTAATTTAAGGAATGAACTCTAGGCTTGTTTGCTTGTATGAATATATTTGGATTTTATTAAATTTGGACAGGCTGGTAGAATAATTCTGAAAACTTTTATGAACTTTTAAGCAACTCTTTCCATTTAGTGCTTCAGATAAAAACATACCTTTTTAAATTGTGTGGGGTTTTTTTTTAGAATAATCAAATGTTCATGACTTTTTTGTTACTTGATTGAGGCATATTGTACATGTGGTAATATTTACCCATTTCAAGTGTTGATATTACTGTAAATTTATCAGTTGTACACCCTCACCATAAACCACTTTTAAAATATTTCAATCACCCCAATAAGATCCCTCCTACCCATATGCCCATTTAAAGTTAACCCCTGCTCCCATCCCCACATAACTGCTAATCTACTTTCTGTAGTTATAAATTTGCGTTTTCTGTACATTTCATATTAATAGAATTATACTGTGTGTGGTCTCTTGTGCCTGGCTTATTTAGTGCAATGTTTTATTTATTGGGTTGGCCAAAAGTGTGTTTAGTTTTTTCCATAAAATAAAAGACACATTTTTTATTTTCACCAATGACTTTATTGATGTGGATATTTTGAGTATGTCAGCTATCCCCCACCAGTGGCTCTGACGGATAGAAGCCAGGGGTGCTGCTCAACATCTTCCAATGCATAAGACAGCCTCACAGAAAAGAATTATTTGACCAAAATGTCAATAGTACCAAGAAGCTTCACAAACCATTTTTGATACATTCAGTTAGTCACAGCACCTTTTCCATACACTGCACAAATCTTTTCTTACATTTCAGTTCTGTTTTTACCTTTCTTAAAATGAGCACAATACACCAAATGTTGCGTATCTTCTTCCATCTTCAGTATTAAAATGGCTGCACAGCCCTGGCTGGTGCAGCTCAGTGGATTGAGCACGGGCTGCGAACCAAAGGGTTGCCAGTTCGATTCCCAGTCAGGGCACATTCCCAGTCAGGGCACGTGCCTGGGTTGCGGGCCAGAACCCCAGTGGGGGCCACATGAGAGGCAACCACACGTTGATGTTTCTGTCTCTCTCTTTCTCCCTCCCTTCCCCTCTCTCTAAAAATAAATAAATAAAATATTTTAAAAAGTAAAATAAAATGGCTGCACAAAAATTCACCAATTTTGATAAGTTTTTTTCAAATACACGCTGATGTGACAACTGTCACATTCCAGTGTAACAAAACTGTTCCAAGCCCTGGCTGGTGTGGCTCAGTGGACTGAGTGCTGGACTGCGAACCACAGGGTCGCTGGTTTTATTCTCAGTCTGGGCACATGCCTGGGTTGCAGGCCAGGTCCCCAGTAGGGGGTACGCAAGAGGCAACCACACATTGATGTTTCTCTCCCTCTCTTTCTCCTGCCCTTCCCCACTGTCTAAAAATAAATAAATAAAATATTTTTTAGAAAAAGAAACAAAACTCTTTCGAATGATGTTAAAGACAACTAAATGCTACTAGAGCCATCGTACGGAAAAAAACATAAGAGACTTTTTTTGGCCAACCCAACATTATACTCACATACACATGTCAATATTGAATGGCAGTTCCACTTTTCGGCTACTCTGAATAATGCTGTTATGAACTTTCACATGTAGATCATTGGACATGTATTTTCTTTCTCTCTTTATTTTTTTAAAGATTTTATTTATGTTTAGAGAGAGGGTAAGGGAGGGAGAAAGGGAGGGAAACATTGACTTGCGAGATAAACATTGATTCGACCTGTAGCCTCTCACATGTCCCCATCTGGGGACCCAGCCTACAACCCAGGCATGTGTCCTGACTGGGAATCAAACAGGCAGCTGTTCAGTTTGCTGAACAACATTCAGCATACTCAGCCACACCAGTCGGGGCTGGACATATATTTCCATTTCTCAGGTTAAATACCTTGGAGTAGAATTGCCTGATGTAAATATCATTTCATGTATTTTTATCAAGTTCAATTTTTTTAACTTCATTAGCTGAAGAATGTCACTAAATCATTAGTGAACAGTGTCACAAATTTGAAAACAAATATGGTTAAAGAATAATATAGCTAGTAGCAAAACAAGTATTTACTTTGGAGGCAGGCTTGTGACCGCTAGTACTGGATGTTTTAAATACTGAGGGAGTTTGGAATTTGAGTGCTGGGAAGGAACTTAGAGATTTCCTAAACCAAAAGCCCTCACAGTATAGATATGAAAACGGAGGCCCAGTAGTTGTGTAGCTTGCCCAAAGTCACACAAATTTAATAAGTGTCAGACCTGGAACCAAACTCAAGTCCCTGTGTTGATGGTCCCACCGCCCCCTGCAGAGAAGAAAGGCAGGAAGCCAGCTGTGGTGAAGGGGGTGGTAGGACCTCTGCCGGGTGGATCCTCCTCCATCTCTGGAGTTGGGCTCTGAGGGTGCAGGTGTCACTTAGGCTCCTGGTGCTTTTACGTCTGGGTGGCAAGGTGAAAGTAATAGTACCTATTTCATAAAGTCTTTGAGAGAATTAACTGAAACAATGCATGTAAAGTTCTTAGGATTGTGCTTATGCTGTAATGAGCCATCAGTGAATATTAATTAGCTGTATCCTTTGTTCTGAAGTAGGATCCCTGTGAGGGAAAAATCCTGTCTATTTTAAAGCTCTCAGATGTCTCTGAAGTTATGAGTGCTAACTTTCAGGCTTAATAGTTTCTTTTCTTTTCTTTCTTTTTCTTTTTTTTTTTTTTTTTGTGGTTATGGGTGGTGGTGGTAGAGTGGGGTGGGTCGTGGTGGGGGTGGGGTGGGAGTGGGG
>PVKU01002534.1:0-222549 GCA_004027475.1 Anoura caudifer
GTCTCCCTTATACAGGGGTGCACGACAGCCAGGGCAATATAATTATTAACCATAAGAGAAAACATGTTGGCTTATTTGAATTACCCTGGTTTGAGAGACTTAAGCAGTCCGGGCCCCTTAGTGTTCAAGAAATAAAAAATAAAATGATAAGTTAGACTTCTTGAATTAACAGCTGTAGCTGGATTTCCTGTTTATCTCTCCTTACATGTTTGTTTTGGTGATCAAAAGGTGGTGGGATTGTTAGACATCTGTATTTTAGGTTCATTGATTAGTATAATTCCAATGAAGTTATACAAAATAATAGAAAGTCCCTGAATGTCTAAAAGTCGTTAGAGTAACAGCCCCTCCTTTATCTTGAATAGGAATATATATCAATTAGACAGCCTTAGAAATAAGAAAAGCTAGTTGGCTATTAAGCAGGTAGAAACAGTTACTATGAAGTTAAAGTTTATAGTACACAGAGAAACATTTTAGACAGAAAAGATATATAGCTAAGTTAGACATCACAAAGGCCTTATTGCCTCTGCTCAATTTACTGTATACTTTTGCCCTATGAACAGATTCTGAGAAATTCTAATTGTCTGATTTATGGGTATCCTGGTCAAAATAATCTTTGTTTAATATAACTGAATCCTTGGAAACTTTCGTACTGTTCCTGGTTACTTTTGTATTGATTTTTTCTGCTTAACTGATCATGCTATGCACCTGCAAATGTTGATCTATGCCAAAAAAGAAAATATAAAAATCCACTTATGCTTGTAATAAACGAGTCAGTGCTTCACCATCCTCTGAGGTGTGTAGTTGCCTGATCTCCACGCACTGACGCCTTACCCACCTTCGGGACCCCCCCTGGATCCTGCTGCAGCTGGACTGCGGCAGTCACAAAACCGTAAAGCTGAGGACAAGATTTGGTCTTTAATGTTTGATTATGTGATTGATTAAAAGCACATTGACAGCCTTCTCCATGCTAGGCACTCTGCTAGGGAAGCAGATAAGGATGAAAAAGTCAGAATCTTTGCTCTGAAGCCTTCACAGTCAGCGGGGTGGGGCTTGGGGGAGGATGGAGAAATGGATGCAGTGAGCCCTGGCCCCCCAAAGCCAGCCTGTACCCAGGGAGGAGCAGATGAGACAGCCAGGCCACCTTCTGCCTCTCCACCACAGTCCCCAGGAGAAGGAAGCGTTCTGGAAGGATGAGGAAAATTACTGAGAGAAGCTGCAGCTGATCCAGACAGCTCAGAGAGGACAGAGATGGGGAGGGAGGTGGAGTTGGGTATTCTAGTTGACGGGTGTGCGTGGAAGAGATGGAGGCAAGCTCTCAGGGGACCTCAAGGCCTCTGCCAGCCATTGAAGAACAAGCAGGCCCCAGAAAGACCGGCCCTGCCGGTGCCTCTGGTCCACCCTTGGCTGCTAAGAGCAACACTTCGGTTGCTGTTGGGAAGCCAAACACTGTTTGCATTTCTGTCACTTAAACAGTATGGTGTTGTGACACTCTGGAATCTGAAGATAAGTGTTTAATAAAAGGATTCAATTTGATATGATGTCAGAACTTAATTAGATCCACAATGCACAGAAGGCTTTGCAGGTAGGAGCTACTTCAGGGTCTTGTGTGTGTGTGTGTGTATGTGTATGTGTCCGCAGTGCTGTGGAGGGGCTGCCTGGGCTGGGATGGTGCCTCACAGCTCTGAGGCCTGCAGGTTCTGGCTTACAGGCACTGCTTTTGGCAGCTCTGGCAGAGGTGAGGGAGGATCCCAGCCCATACCATGCTTGGAAATCTGCATTTTCTCAGATTGCAGCTGCAGCATGTGACTGTAAAATGGTGCAAAGGAATCTAACCTGTTTGAGGCTCAAGGTCATGACCCCAGGTCAGGTGAGGACTCCTCAGAGGAGGTCAACCCTGGAGAGGTGAACTGTCTTTAAGGTCACTTGGTCCTCACCCAGGGGCATTGAAGGTCAAGGCTGCTGTAAATGTAAACAGCTGTGTTTTCAATCCCAGCCAAGGCTGACATTCCACAGGTATGTGCTGATACAGCTACACTGGCCACTAAGTATGACCACCGTCCAAGCGGTCCCCCATTCTCCTTCTCTCCATTGCCCAGGCCATGCTGGTGCCTCCTCCAGGATCTCCTTGCCACCTCCATTTCTTCCTTCCCAGCAACTAAAGTGTCTGAGCCATACACATGGGTGTCTCAGGATGCTGTTCCAGCAGCACAGCCAGCACCCCACTCTGCCTGGGCAGGGTCTTGGCCTCAGCAGTTGTGAACTATGCTGGCTGTTGTTCAGTTTCAGCCTGCAGAAATGACAGCACTCTGGGTGACACGAGGTTGTAGATTTAGAAGCACAAGCTTTGAAGTCAGACCCACCCACCGTCAGATTCAAGAGCCTTAGTGCAGCCCGCTCTGAGCTGTATGAATACCCTGAGCCTCCGCTGCACATGGGGTTAATAACACCGAAGTCAGACCACTATTGTGAAGGTAAAAGAACATAAATAATGTGGGCGTTCCAGGGCATAATGGTTAGCATTTTAGATTCATACTTAGGAAATCCAAGTTTAAGTATCAGCTGGACATTTTAAAACAATGTAGAATGTAGAGTTTAAGAGTATAATATCTGGAGCAGACCGTCTAGGTTCAAGTCCCAGCTCTGCCACCTAGAGGCCATCAGCTTGGGCAAGAAATGTCACCTCTTAGTGTCTCAGTTTCCTTACCTGGTGAGATCATAAATATCTTCTGAGTTGGTTGGAAGGATAAATAAGCTAATAGACTTGGGACAGTGTTGGGTGCATAGTAGGAATTCAGTAAAAGTTAGCTGTTACTATATTATTATTATGTAAAGTGTCTGGCACATAGTAGGTGCTTAATAAATGTCAGTAACTACAACCACGTTGAGAGTGGTCCTCACTGGTGCTCTTCATCACCCTCATCGCCCAGTGTTTTCTATGTTGTGTTCAGTCCCCTGAACCTCATACTTCTCGGAGGAAAGAAGGCCACCTCCTGGTGTGGCTTCTTTCCTCATCCCTATCCGGCCAGCATCTGCCTGGTTATTCGGCTAGCCATATCCTCCCTGGGAGTGTGCAACGTGTGTTCAATGGGTGCTCTCTCTGGGTCTCCTCAATGCTCATTTCCCCACACAGACCACGTCTGTCCCACCTTCTAGGCTATGCTGCTACTTAGTAGGTACCCAACACATTTTAAATTGATAAGTAAATTAGGGAGCCCAGACCAAGGAAGATGCTTTTTACCAGGGATTTACTGGCTGCAGACATTTCATCAGACACTCCCTTTTCCATTGATGCTGTGATCTCCAAGGCGTGTTTTGCTGACGCTAGCTGGAGGAGTGCTAGGAGGGGATGCACCGTAACAGGGCTCCCTTGATGAAGAAGTTGGGGAGATACTGGGTCGGCCACGGTTAAACAGGTCTCCTTACTGTAGGGCTTTTCAGAGCCTCTACTATGCTAATTGCATTGCCAGACTCTATGTGGGGCAATAGTGCACAACCGTTCCAGAAATTCATTTCACTACAGACTCTTGTGTGTGTGTGTTTTATTTCATGGGGCTACAGTCTTTCGATCATCCTTTGGGAAACATTGTGCTTAACGAATCTTAGATTTCACACCTGTACACTCATGTAGAGCAGAGAGTAATGGAAGAGAAGTGTACCAAGATTTCCAACACCTTTTCTCTTTGGAGTGCTAGTGCGGGAAGCCTTTTCGACCACATCCTTATTATGTTCCCTGGCCTATGCCATGCCCTTTTGGCATTATCTGACCCAGCCGAGCACTCCAGTCTACTGAGGTGCCCTCTTCCCTTGGAGCCTGGGCTCCCTCTCTCACCCCCGTTGCCTGGTTTGCTTCCTGCTCATCTTCAGTCTCCTTTGCAAGCTCCTCTTCCTCTGATGATCCTGTAAATTTGGTGTCCTGGGGGCTCTCCCTTTGGTCCTCTCCTCCTTTCACTCATACACGTTCCTTCTGGCTTCAATTTTCATCTACATACTGGTGATGCATGAGCCTCTGTCTCCAGTCCAGGCTGTCTTTTTTCACCTCTCTGTGAATGTTCCACAGATACCTGGACTTCAGCCTGAACTTACTGTCTCCTTCCCCCCGGATCCTCTTCCCGGAGGGTCTCTCCTAATAAAACCACCCTTCATTCAGCCACTTTCCCAAGGTGCGCACCTGGGAGTCATTCTTGATTTCTACTTCTGCATCCCCACCCTGATCTCACTGCTAATTCTTTACCATGTTTTGAACAGTTGTGCCTTAGATAGCCACTGAACTTCCACGTGGTGTTATAACACTCTCCAGCCTCCATTGGCTTCCTTGTTTCCCTCTTATCCTTTTCAAATCGACTCTCCACTCTGCAGCCGCTGTGATGCTCAAAAGGTGAAATTTGGGTTGCCTTTTCTCTGCTTCAAAGACCCTTGAGCACCCCCCATTCCTAAAGGATAGGATCCATACTCTTTGGCAGGGTCTGCAGAATCCATAATAATTTACTGCCTAGGTCCCCTGACTCACTGATTTTCAGAAGCCACATGTCAGCCATCCTGAGCTGCTCTGACTCCTGTGCTCCACTGTGCTGGCTCCTCTCTGCACACCTTCCACATGCTTCCTGCCTGTACTTCCTTCCTCACTTTCCTAAAACCCCCTTCCTCTCTGCCCACCCTCTGGATGCCCCATGTTGGCGTTTCAGCTGTCGGTTTATGCATAATTCCCTCTAGGAAGGCTTCCATGGAGTCCATTTCTTCCCTCACATCTCCCAAAAAAATGGGCTGGCCCCTCTTCTGTTTCCCATATGCTCACCCTGGCCTGTTTTGTAATACCTCTCATACCACACTGAGATGGCACATTGGGCTGTTTCCTTGCCTGTCTCTTCTGCTAGAGTGTAAGCCTCTTATAGAGCTTCCGTGTCTACCATCATGTCCTTAGGTGAAAGGTAACCTAGCCACCTCTTGTGTCTCCCGATGTGCCCATGCACCCACCATCTTAGCCCTTGCCAGAGAGTGGGCAAGGTGGTGGTGGCAACAAGCAGTGGGAACTACGAAGCCACAATCAATTTTGCTGGGTTAGTATAGCTCATGAAAGGCTTGCGGAGGGAAACGATTGCAGCTATTGACTCCGATGAGGTTGGGGGATTTTCTGTGGTTTGCAGTGATTCATTTGCCCATTACCAGCTGTGATGTGAATCGGCAGCTCTGACATATGGCCTGGACCTACTGCACAGGAGGGAGGGGCTTCAGAGGCTGGAGGCAGGGTGGAGTTCTCCTTTCCCAGCTACTCTGGTGCCTTCCCTCAGCTCTAGAGCAGTGCTAGGCCGGCAGCAAGGGCCTTTCTCACCAGGCACCATGACTTGGTTCACTGCCTGTCTCCCTCACTGGAGGATGTTTGCAGTAGGAGCAGGAACTACATATGTGTTTTGTTCCCAGTGTACCCTCACCACCCAGCAAGGGCCTGGGCTTACACCAGGTGTTCAATGAATGTCTGGGGAATGAATGAACTGAATGAACGCTTTCCCAGCTATACACCCATGCCAGCATGTAAGGAAGACCCCCTTGGACTGTTTAGGAGGGAAAGAGTGAGCACAAGCTTTGAGGTGATTGGCTGGAATCTCACACAGAGAAGACCAATGAGCAAACTGCATGAGTTGTCACCCACTGTATACATTTTTGTGTATTTCATAGGTACCATGCCTATAGAGCCCTGCCTGGGTTACTCTGTGATGACTGCTACACTCAACTGTCATTCTCCCCCAGTCACTCTGCTTCAGACACACAGGCTTCCTAGTCGGTGCTTAAACACACCAAGCAGGCTCCCCTCTCAGAGCTCCCTGTCCGCAGCACTCTTGCCGTATCTGCGCAGCTGTGTCTCTCACTTCATGCAGGTCTCTGACCAAAAATCCTCTGTCGTCCTCTGTTCCCTTAGCTAGATTTCTTTTTCTTCTTATTTAATCACTAGCTAATGTCCAAGTGCATTTCTATTGGCTTATGTGTTTCCTCGTTGTCTCCCTTGTTAGAGCAGAAGATCCACATGGGCAGGGCTTGGCTACGTTCACTGTTGCAGCCCCAGTGTTTAAAACAATGAGGCACATAGCAGGTGCTCAATAAATACTTGTGGATTACATGAAAACATCTTTGCGTGTTCTGCTTTAGCCTTCTGCTTTCTAAAGAAATAATGCCACAATAGGTATCAGTTAAAAACAAAACAAAACAAAACAAAACAGACCTTACCAGCACACTGCATTTAAAGGTACAAAAGTGTATTTATATTCATCCCCATTTATTCCTCAGAGCTGCCAGGTGGTAGGTGGGATTTTCTTTTCCCATTTTCCTAACCCAGGGCTCAGAAAAATAAAGTCACTGCCCCAAAGACTCCAAATCTGGTATCCCCTGAATGATGATGTCCTTGAATTACTTAACCTCTTGTTGCCTTGGTTTCCTTATTTGTGATATTAAGACAAGAAAAGTTTACGCCTCATAGAATTGCTGTGAAGGAGTTGATTTGGTTACATGCTTCGACTGGCACATACTAGGAACTCTTTAAATGCAAATTATACTTGTTGAGTCATTTTAACATCGAGTTCTTATTGAAATCCTCCCTTATTAGAAGTCCATCCTTGAATTTCTTATGTTTTTCATGCAGTTGCATTGTGAACTTAATATGGAGATAAAAGGGAGACATCTATGAAAATCCCTATCCCTGGCAGACCAAGTAGGTGTTCAACAAAACATTAGTTTCTTTTCCCATCTTAAATTCGAAAGGCAATGTGGTGTGGTGGAACAAATGTGAGCTTGGGGATCGGACAGTGCAAGGATGGAACTTTGTCTTCATCAGCTCTCTGCTTAACCTCTGGGAACTGTTTGCTCACCTGCGGAACGGAATAAGGGCTCCTGCTTTTGAGGATTCCTGAGAAGATAGTTGAGACAATTTGCATTGAACACCTGCCATATTCTAGGTGTGGTAACTCAGTCTAAAACTTAGAAGCCCTACATGTTTCAGCTGCTTGTCAAGAGGACAAGCATGTCTACCTGGCCATATCGGTTGATCAACAAACACGTGCTAAATGACTGTCTCTGATTTTATAAGGCTAAATGGCACCCCAGGTGAAGGTTGAGGGCAGAGGGGGAGGGGCAGGTAGTGAATTCTGAGTGATATCTGGAGGCTTTTGGATGGTTCCAAGACTTTGGGTCTGGGACACTGCCAGCCTCTTCTCCGTGACTTTGCTCCTTTGGGTCTTGGAGGGATCACTCTCCCCTTTCTTCCCATAGAGGAGCCTGCTGCCATATGGCCGTATCTTCAGCTGGGCTGGAACCTGGGTGGAACCCAGAGGAAAGCAGCCAAGTGTGCCTGCAGGGGCCCCTCAGAGGCAGCTGCTCCTCTGTCACACCCCAGGCTGCAGAGGCTGCCCCAGTTTGCTGCCAGGTCTGCTGACTGGCTCTCCCCTTCCTGGGGAGACAGGTGGCAGCTATGTGTGCTCGATCTCCCTCCACCTCTCTGCCTTCCTTATGACCACCAGGGTTTGTCTGCCCCTGGTCCAAACAAACCAGACAGAATGAAACGGATGTGGTGAAGCGAGAGTTGTCACCAACAGTGCATGAGGCAGCCTTTGCCAGCCTGGCCATCCTCCACATGTGAAAATAGAGAAACAACAGCGTGGCGTGCACATGGGATACAACCTGGAGGAAAGGGCAGGGAATTCACTTTCAGTGAGTGCCTCCTACATGCCTGGCACTTTCCTCGAAATGTCTTTTTAAATTCTCACTGTGATGCCAATGTTGTGGTTCCTATTCAGATGAGGAAACCGAGGCCCAGAAAGTTTAATAGGGAGTTGCCCAAGATCATGCAGCGCCTATGTGGCAGAGCCAGGATTTAAACTTAGTTCTGTCGGGCCCCCTGATTCTATGCTTATCGCACTGCATTAGGGTTTCTCACGCCTGAGTAGTGTGGGGGTGTAGCAAATGTATATGATTCTCAGGGCTCTGCGGGGATGACGGATTTTAAAACACTGATATTTGAAAGGTAAAAACGGATCACTAGGTACAGATTTCTTATGCTCACAGCATAAGAGCTTATAGCACTTATATGATTGTAAAATATAAACAGAATTACCAAGGAAATACAGAGTCACAATACTAATCGAATTCAAATTAACAACATTGATTTTATGCGATGAATATTTTTCTGCTGGAGCCTGTCTTGAGTACATTATGCCTTGGCCAATGTGTGCCAAGTGATTTCTCTGTTTGTCTACCAGTGTTTTCACTTTGAATAATCTCAGGACTCTCAGACGTAAAGACCCCCACCCCGTCTTTGACCTGGGTTCACAGGTGCCCACCATCCACAGTTACTCCTGTTCTTGTCCTTAGTTTGAGACAATTAAAGCAGTACATTTCCTGCCCACTGATGCTGCATTTGTGATGTAAAATCCAAGTCTCAGTTTGTTAAATAATTTAAGAAGTGCAAGTGATACTCTACGAGTCTGGCTCTCCATTGCTGCAGACTGCAAGACAGTTTAGTCTTTACAATGTAAAATATTTCACCCTGAGGGCTGGTGGTTGTGGCTTGAAAGTTGGACATATCTGCCACTCTAGTGGCAGCTGGACATGTTTGTCAACCTGTTAAAAGTTAAATGCTGTCACTAAGGGCACCGCTTTATGTAAACACAAAGGCAAGTTCCAGCACCGAAATGGCGTTCACAGGGTCTGTATAAGCCAGTTATGTGTTAGTGGATTTTAAAAGATGACCTTCAATGAGAAATCATGTGGAAGTGTGTGCACACATACAAACGCACAGAGCCTGGGCTGTCAGTCTAGGAAGGGCTCCGCCCTGGGGGTCCTCCCCTGCCTGCTGTGGCTTTGCTCGGTTTAGACCAGCAAAGGCAAATAATCGGACATTCCTTTCAGCACAAATCTTCCCAGCCTATCTGAAGAGGGCAAGTGGCTCAGAGAAGTATCCCCTTACTGGCATGAGAACTTAAGGCAGCTGGTCCTTTAGGAGACAATTGAATGACTCTCAACTAAATGATAGCAAAGCCCTCACTCCGGAGTGGGGATTGCAGTGTAGGGGGAGAAATGTATCCACCCAGATGCACCTGGAGAAATAGGATTCTAATGTTTTTTCCCCTTCCCTTCAAATAAACGGTCACTACTTAGAAAATCTCTTCTGATCCCTCTGTCAGCCCATTTGTTCTATGATATGGTAGAATGCTTAAGAGCATAGACTTATGAGTGAGGCTCCCCAGCTTTGAATGCCAGCAGCACCAGTTACTGGCTGTGTGATCCTGAACAAGTTATGAACCTCTCTGTGCCTCTCTTTCTGTTCACCTGTAAAATGGTACTGGTGGTAGTGTGTGGCCACCTACTAGGTTTGTTATGAGCTCTTGGGAGGCTTGCATATTAAATCCTTAGTGTAGGGCCTTGTATCATTGAGTCCTTGAGCTAGTGCAAGGTTACATTGGCAGTAATCACTGACTTCTCTCTTGCATCTGGTCAGAGGCCAGTAGGAGCTCCAAAGGAAGGAATATTTACTATGTAAGTCATTTTCCTTGAGTTGCACCTCCTTTGGGAAGCCTTCTCCACTTTCAGAAGCCCAGCTCTCTTGGTGAGAGCTGCCTTCACCAAGCTTTCTCCTGGCTGCTAGATTTGCTACCCAGTCCAAGACTGGTCACATATTTTGTCTTTAAGAATTTTACATCTTGGACTTATGGTCAAAATGGCAGCGTGGGCACACATAGCTCACCTCTTCATACAACCACATCAAAATTACCACTAAAATATAGAACAATCATCACTCAGAACCATCAAAAATCGAGTTGAATGGAAGTCTGAGAACTATGAAATCAAGTTGAATGGAGGTCTGGCAACTACAGAATTAAAAAAACCACATCCATTCAGATTGGTAGGAGGGGCACAGATGAGGAATGGGCTGGTCTCTCACCCACATGTGGTGGATAAAAATTCGAGAGGGATATCTTGGGAGTGAGGAGTCCCAGCCCCACACTAGGCCCTGCAGCCCAGTGTCAAACACCAGGAAGATAACTCCCCACAACTTCTGGCTGCAAAAGCCAGCAGAGACTGAGTCAGTGGAAGAAACTTCTGGAGCCCCAAGCAGTTCCTCTTAAAGAACCCACATATGGACTCACCTACTCAGATTCACTCCCTCTGAGCTCCAGCACCAGGGTTGCAGCTTGAAAGGCACCAGTGGCACACTGGGAGACACTAAAGTATGCCAAGGAGAGCAGAGGCCATTTTCTTTTTTCTAAACCTTCCCTCCACAGAGCCAGTAAGCTGGTGCCGTATCTGAGACTCCATCAACCTGGCTAACACTGTCTGACCCACCTTGGAGATCCCCAGAGACCCTGCCCCACACAACTTATAGGCCCACCCAAGCTGCTTTTGCATGTGAATGGCTGGGCTTGGCTCATGCATCACAACTTTCTAAATCCTCTCAAACAAGCAACAGCTGGTTTCAGTGAGCCTCAGGCCCGGCACTAGTAGCAGCCAGCTTAGATTCACAGCTTGGCTTTGCCTGGGAATCTCTTAGCCCAGCACAAGTAGCAGTAATTTCAGATTGCTTTTTAGCTCAGGCAGGGTGCCCTGGCAAAAACATAAGTGGGGACTGACCTTGGCCTGCACCACTCAGGAAACCCCAGGGCCAGCACACCCAGTGGACAGCTACAGGCCATGTTGGAGCACCACCACCCTACTCTGCACAGCTGATCCTCCATGGAGGGTGGAGGCTGGTGGTCAGTGGTCACAGCCAGTCCTTGCAGCTCACTGGCCTGGATAAACCCCTCCCATAGATATGCCAACAGCAACCAAGGCTCAACTACAAGAGGAGGGTATATTCAGCCCACATGAAGGGCACACCTCGAGTACCCAGCTTGGGTGATAGGGGAGGCTGTGCCACCGGACCCTCCAGAACACCTACTACATTAGGCCACACTACCAAGACATGGAGTCAAAGCAGTTCTACCTAATGCATAGAAACAAGCACAGGGAGGCTGCCAAATTGAGGAGACAAAGAAGCATGGCCCAAATGAAAGAACAGATTCAAACTCCAGAAAAAGAGCTAAATGAAATGGAGATAAGTAATCTATCAGATGAAGAATTTAAAACACTTGTTATAGGGATGCTCAAGGAACTTAGTGAAGACCTCAATAGCATAAAAAAGATCCAGTCAGAAATGAAGGATACACTAATTGAAATAGGAACAATTTACAGGGAAACAACACTAAAGTGGATGCAGTCAAGAATCAAATTGATGATTTGTAACATAAGGAGCCAAAAAACAACCAATCAGAACAAGAAGAAGAAAAAAGAATTAAAAAATTGAGCATGGTATAAGCAGCCTCTAGGACAACTTCAAGAGGTCCAACATGTGCATCATAGGGGTACCAGAAGGAGAAGAGAAAGAGCAAGAAATTAGAAATCTATTTGAAAAAAATAGTGAAAGAAAACTTCCCTAATTTGGTGGAAATAGACATGCAAGTCCAGGAAGCAGAGTCTCAAACCAGATGGATGCCAGTCCTTCACACATCATAATTATAATGCCAAAGGTTAAAGATAAAGAGAGAATCTCAAAAGCAGCAAGAGAAAAGAATTACCTACAGAGGAGTTTCCACAAGACTGTCAGCTGATTTCTCAAAAGAAACTTTGTAGACTAGAAGGGATTGGAAAGAAATATTCAAAGTCATGAAAAGCAGGGACCTACAGCCAAGATTGCTCTACCCAACAAAGCTATCATTTAGAATTGAAGGGCAGATAAAGAGATTCCAAGATAAGAAAAAACTAAAGGAGTTCATCATCAGCAAACCATTATTATATGAAATGTTAAAGGGACTTATTTAGGAAAAAGAAGATGATCAAAACTATGAACAATAAAACAGCAACCCCCCCATATCTATCAACAATTGAATCTAAAAAACAAACTAAGCAAATAAGAAGAACAGAGACAGAATCTTGGATACTAAAAACATTTTGATGGTTGCCAGATGGGAGGGGGTTGGGAGAGAATGGGTGAAGAAGTGAGGAGATTAAGAAGTACAAATAGGTAGTTACAGAATGTAACAGGTAGTTACAGGGATGTAAAGTACAGTATAGGAAATGGAGTAGCCAAAGAGCCTATACCCATGACCCATGGACATGAAAAATAGTGTGGTGATTGCCTGTGGGGGAGGGGAGTGCTGGGTGGAGGGAGGCAAAAGGGGAAAAATTGGGACAACTGTAATAGCATAATCAATAAAATATAATAAAAATCTTGCAATGAATACATGTGTAAAAAAATAATTTTGCATCTTATGAGATGGGAGAGATTTGGGGGCCAAGATGACTTTTGTTTGTAGATTAAGCTTCGTGCCTGGATGAATCACTAGTTATGATATCACATAGGTATTAAGCTTATTCTTGAAAGTAATGAAGGAGTCAGGAGAACAGAATAAATCCTATCCCTAGTGTCCATATGTGCTTTTTATGAAAAAGCCAAAGACTGAGTAGAGTCTCTACATGCACACACACATACACATCCACCAGCTCTGGGAGTGGTTCCCCTTCCAGCTGCCCACCCATACTGGGCACTGGGACACGTGCCTGCCCCCACCCCTCCCCGAAGTGCAGTTGAATTTGTCTCCTGGGACAGTGTTGTTCTAATCCTGGTACCATAGAATTGAAAAGGCACTGACAAATAGATGCTCAGTAACTATTTCTTGAATAGAGCTGAATTGAAAAGACAACTGGAGCTCTAGCCATTTCAGACAAACTAGACTATTTATAAGGCAATCCACACTGTTTCCCATCATGTTAAATATGCAAGTTGTTGGTTCATGTATTTGCCAATGACAGCAACAATGAAACAGCAGGTGACATGTGCTGAGTGCTTGCTATCTGCTGCTTACTCTATTCAATGCTTTATATCTATAATCTTATTTAACCCTCCAAACACAATTACAGAGCGGGCACCACTATCATGCGTGTTTACAGACAGGAAACAGAAACAGGGACTTGTCCAGGTTTGCTGAGCTAGTTGGTGGAGGAGCAGGATTCAGACCTGGCCAGTTGGCCCAACCTACATTTCCATAGGTCCTTCTATGCAGGAGGCACAGGCTAGGTGTGACACAAACCACTGTGTCAGTAGTTCTGAGTTGTCCGCATTTTTCAGAATGTCCTGGAGGGCTTGTTCAAATACAGATAGCTGGACCCCAGCCCTAGAGTTCCTGAGTGCGTGAAGTTGGGGTGAAGCCTGAGACTCTGCCTTTCTAACAAGTTCCCCAGGTGATGACAGTCCGGGGCCCACTCTGAGAGCTGTCGATCTAAAACTTCCTTCCTCAGCCCTAGAGCAGGAACAGTGAGTTCAGTAATACGTGCAGACACAGCCATCTGTGGGTGGGACTTAGGGACAAAAAAATGCCCAGTGAAAGCAGAAATTCAGCTCTGGAATTCTAGGGAAGAGAATGAACAATTTTTAAGGCCTCTACTATGTGCCAGCCCTGCTCTGAAACTAACTTACTTAGAAGACAAGGTAAGACATCTTTCTCACTTGTCTGCAGAATTTGGAGAAGTTACAGAGGCCCAACTTTGGAGAAGGTTTTGAAGTGTAAAGGGTATGCATTTGACATTTCTGGGCTGGAGCCAGACTGCTCAGGAAAAATCACAGCTCTGCTCCTTCCTGCCAGTGTAATCTCAGGCACATGACTTAGTTGCCTTGAGCTCAGTTTCCCTCTCTGGGAAATGGATGAACAGGAGCACCTACCTTATAACATTCACTGGGAGTGTCAAGTGACTTGGGGGAGCAGTGTTTGGCCCAGAGGCTGTCAGTGACTTTGTAAACTGTTGGTTAACACAGACTGACTCTGGAAGAATGAGGTTCAAGCCACTGAAAGAGAACTAGACTGAGAGTCTAGAGAATTGCTTAAAACCTGATGATAGCTTGGACTTCCAGCCAAGATGGAGGCATAGGTGGACACACTGTACCTCCTCTCACAACCAAGATTAAAGACAACAAAAATATAGAACAAAAAAAAACCCCAACCAGAATGGATAGAGGATGGAATTGTACGGAAGTCTGACAATGATTCACCCAGAGTGGTAAGAGGGGTGGAGGCGGCGGCTGGTGGAGAGGGATCGCGGCAGGAAGAAGCAGTAGCTGGTGGTCCTGGGTGCACAGGCGGCGGTTACCAAGTGCAGGGAGGCAACAAGCAGACCAAGCGAGGCGCACAAGGTGGCTGACTGCGGTCACATATTCGTGCTCAGATAAGCCAGGTGAAATCAGGCAGGAAGACAGACTGCACAGTGCAGGGCCCCAAAGCAGGGCCCCAGTGCTGGGAAATAAAGCCTAAAGGGCACCAACTGAGAACACTTGTGGGGGTTGGGGTGCTGGGAGAGAGAGTCCCAACCTCACGGGAGAGTTTGTTTGAGAGACTCACAGGGTCATAGAATGCGCACAAGCCCACCCACACAGAAATCAGTGCCAGAAGGGCCCAATTTGCTTGGGGAAAATAGCGGAAGGGACTGGAATCTGAGAGAGAGTGGAGCAGGCACCTTTGTTCCCTCTCAGACCCCGCCCCCGCATCCAGCATCACAACCCAACGACTGGGTTGCCCTGCCCTGGTGAATGCCTAAGGCTCTGCTCCTCACTACGTAACAGCCTCGACCAGACCCCCCCCCCCCCCGCCAAAAAAAAAAAACCACAAACCAAAACCAAGGGTGTCTCAAATGGGAGAACAGATCAGGGCTCCAGAGCTCATTCATCTAAGCGGCCAAGAGGTAGCCAACCTATCAGATGCACAGTTCAAAGCACTAGTGATTAGGAAGCTCACAGAATTGGTTGATTTTGGTTGCAAATTAGATGAACAAATAGAGGCTACAGTAAGTGAAATGAAGAAAAACGCACAGGGAACCAATAGTGATGGGAGGAAAACTGGGACTCAAATCAATGGAGTGGACCAGAAGGAAGAAAGAAACAACCAAACAGAAAAGAATGAAGAAACAAGAATTCAAAAAAATGAGGAGAGGCTTAGGAACCTCCAGGACATCTTTAAATGTCCCAACATCCGAATTATAGGGGTACCAGAAGGGGAAGAGGAAGAGCAACAAGTGGAAAACTTATTTGAAGAAATAATAAAGGAGAACTTCCCCAATCTGGCAAAGGAAATAGACTTCCAGGAAGTCTAGGAAGCTCAGAGAGTCCCAAAGAAGGTGGACCCAAGGAGGAACACACCAAGGCACATCGTAATTACATTAGCCAAAATTAAAATGAAGAAGAGCATTCTAGAAGCAGCAAGGGATAAGGGGACAGTCACCTACAAAGGAGTTTCCATCAGACTGTCAGCTGATCTCTCCAAAGAGACCTTCCAGGCAAGAAGGGGCTGGAAAGAAGTATTCCAAGTCGTGAAAGTCAAGGACCTACATCCAAGATTGCTCTATCCAGCAAAGCTTTCATTTAGAATGGAAGGGCAGATAAAGTGCTTCCCAGATAAGGTCAAGTTAAAGGAGTTCATCATCACCAAGCCCTTATTATATGAAATGTTAAAGGGACTTATCTAAGAAAAAGAAGATAAAAAATAGGACAGTAAAAAGACAGCAAACTCACAGATATTAACAACCACACCTAAAACAAAAGTAAACTAAGCAAATGACTAGAGCAGGAGCAGAAACACAGAAATGGAGATCACATGGAGGATTAGCAACAGGGGAGTGGGAGGAGGAGAGAGGGGGGAAAAGGTACAGAGAATAAGTAGCATAGATGGTGGGTAGAAAATAGACAGGGGGAGGGCAAGAATAGTGTGGGAAGAGTAGAAGCTAAAGAACTTATGACCCATGGACATGAACTAAGGGGGGGAGTGTGGGTAGGAGGGGGTGTGAAAGGTGGAGGGGAGTGATGGGGGAGAAATGGGACAACTGTAATAGTATAATCAATAAAATATAATTAAAAAAACCTGATGATAATAATATTGGTGGTGATGGTGACAATAAGATGAACCGCTGTTAGTATTATTCATTGAGACATTAGTGGGCCAGTCATTGCGCGAAATGCTCTACTGCAAAGGTTCACTGACTCTTCTCAGCAATCCCAACTCTCACTTCTCCTGGTGAGTGAGGAGACCAGCCTCTACCTGGTTGGCCCTGTTAACACCATGTCCCTGGGCACGTTGCCTGACTTCTCTGGGCCTCCAAGATAGAGTTGGTCTCGATGTTTTTGCAGGGCTGTGCTGCTCCTATCTGGTGGCTCCTCATCCCACATCATTAGGACATGTCAGTTCTTGAAGACTTAGCGGTCCCCAGAGTGGGAAGCTCCTCTCCTTTGAGCTTCAGGTGTTAAAGCACTAGGCCCCCTGAAATTAGCGACTTGGAATTCTAGATACCTCATGAATCATTTCCAAATGATGCAGCACCTTTGAATGTCAGGCATCTGTGGGAGGTGGCAGAGTTGGCCCAAGGTGAAGCTGTGCAGCAGACAGAGGTTTCTTGGCACCTTCTCAGCCCACCCTGGGGGTGGGAGCAGCGGCTCTCCTTTATGTAGCACTGACTGTGTGCCAGGCACCACACATCACCCCCTGAGCCCTTGTAGCAAGCCTCTGAAGTAGGAAGATGCAAAGTGTCCCTTTACAGATGAGGACACAGGCCCAGGTAGGTCAGGATGCTCACCTAAAGTCACCCAGCTCAAGGGTCAGAGCCAGGATTTGAACACAGGCCTGCCTGCCTCCTCAGCCCATGCCAGTAACCACCACCCCTGTCTCCCTATGTCTCTTTCTTTCTCTTTCCCCTGATTTCCAGTCATCCCTCCACCCTGCTGGCCCCTCTCTGAACCTGCTGCCAGTGTCCCAGGACAGGTCTGATATGCACCTGTAAGTCAGTCTCGCCATCTCTCTCTCTTCCCCATTCTTGGGCATGCTTTCTTTGGGTCCCTCCTGTGCCTTCTCCCTTCTTCTTCCCCTGGGTGCATTACCTTTGCCTTTCTTTCTTCTAAGCTCCAAGGGCCCTTCTTTTGCCTCTGTAACTTGTTTCCTGTTGGCTATCTTTTCTACCTCTGTGACTTTCTAAATAAACTTTCTCTTATAATTAAAAAAAAAAAAAAATAGGAGAGCAGTGAAGACGCTGACCCCCAGACTCTGATTTGGTAGCTCTGGGGTGATGTGCGCTCTTGACTATGAACCATAGGGACCCTTCTGGACCCAACATTCTTTGAAGCTGTGGTTAAAATGTGTTAAAAAGGCTCTCTGCAGTTCCACTAGGTTTTGCACAATTGCAGGTGTGGGATTCAGCACATTTAAAAAATTACACTAAAATCTATTCTTTATACAAAGGAAAGGGCACTGGATATGGAGTCTGAGAACTCATTCTGGCTGTCCCACGAACTCCCTGTGTGACCTTGGGCAAGTCCCTTCCCCTCTCTGTGCCTCATTTTAAATGAGGGTTGGATGAGATGGTCCTTCTTGGCTGTACAATTTGGAGATCACAATCTGCCTTCAAAATGCTTGTGTACCCGGCCACCCCCTTGCTGAAGGTCAGGGTCCTTCAGGACAGGGCACTGGTACTCCTCATTTGCCTTGGTTGGTGTCCCCAGGGTCTAGACAGAGCCTCTCACAAAGTCTGTGTTGAGCAAATACTGCAGAAGGAATGAACACTGTTTCACAGCATCTAGTAGGCTGATCCGTTCTGCAAACTAACATATTACATTAGATAATCACCAATGATAGTAGCTAATCTGGATTCTTAAAAAGAAACTGTATTATGCTTTGTTTTATTTGATAAGAAAAAGCACAGCTTTGGAGGAATTGTGTTTATCTTTAACTACAGTTTAAAAAAATATTTTTTAGTAAAACATTCTGAAAGTCATTTAACTATATGGAATTTCCTCTAGTATAGTAGTTTTCTTAGAGAAAAGCAAAAAAAAAAAAAAAAAGTGCTACTCAGTCACAGGCAATGCTTCTTGGGGATTTAAAGACATTGATATGAAAAATTTAGCAGAATGAGCTAACTGCCTGAAAACCTGGTTATGGATTGCATTGACATCTTTAAAATTAGTGTCAGTTGCAGACCAACTAAGAGCTCCAAATTCTAATCTTATTTCTGATCCTGGCTTGTTTTAGCCTTGTTAAATGCCTGCCCCAAGCTTGCTCCTATGACAAAGGATGACAACATCACTCTATTTCAGCCTCGCCTATTGCTTCTTCCTTTCTTTTTTCTTTTTGTTTTTAAGGAAGCATCTAATCCATTCCCATTTTTATCCTTTTCTTCTTTCTCCCTTCTCCACCTTTCCCCTCCCCTCCTCTTCCTTCTTATTTTTTAATTGGGTGAAATGTGGGATTAGGAAATAGAAACTACCAGGGGTCTGTTGGTCTGTCTCCTTCTTTAGCAATGAAGACAATAATTACAAAAGATCTTTGTGCGGATTTCCCAGCAAAGGCAAGCTGAGAACCTCAGCCAACCAGGAGAGAGCTTTCTGACGGTGGAGTGATATTTTGGTTCTTGTCTACTCAATGTTTTGCTTTTCAAACCAAATTCCCAGCCCTTTGTGAGGGTTCCTGCTCTAACATTAAATGTACCCCTTTATCCAAGTGGAAAAGTCTCAGCTGCTTCAGAGTCTGTAGCTAAGGAGATTTTGGCCTCAGCCATGGTGAAGGGAAGGACTGATAGTTTTAGAGTAAAACTAAGGCCCCAAGATGGTCGGTGTTGAAGGCAAATGGTGAAGGCATTTATTTGGTACTAGCTTTTGTCAGAGATGATTTCACTTAATCACAGTATAATCCTGCAAGCTGGTATCCCTATCCTTATTTTACAGATGAAACTGAGGTTCAGGGAGGTTGAGTGACTTGGCCAGGGTCAACAGATAGGAAGTGACAGAGCCCTTCTGACATCATAAGCCTTTTTCCCATCAAAATTTGTCTCTATTCTGCTGAGCAATGTTGTGTTCTGGCATCAGGCTTAAGACAGGTGGATTGGAGCCAGGCAGGAAGAGCCTGGGGAATCAGGTGAAAACCCCTGTTCTTTCTTATCCCTGCCCACCCAGGAGCAGGGGGAAAGTGTGGGCAGGAGAAAATGGGGTGTGGGAATGGACTCCTGACGGTGTGTGTCTGTTGTGTGTGTGTGTGTGGGCACAGGGACAGAATGAGAAGGGGAGAACCAGGGTAAATATATCGTTAGGTGTTGATTGCTTCCAGCTTTAAAAGCAAGGCATGCTTGTGGTGACAGATTTAATCTGTACAGAAAGGGATACTAAAGGAAGTGAAAACAGCCCATAATCCCATAATCTAGATATAGCCATGATCCACAGAGGAGCTCTGAGCTCCACGTTCTCAGGTTTGCAATCTTAAATTCACCTCAGTCTTACCTGTTGGTGAGTTGCCATGGAGACCACCAGAAAGCAGTTAACATGAATAACTCTGATTTTGAATTTTGGTCTCACTTGTCACTGGGGGTAGTAGGGAAGCTGATAACTTCTTTGGATTTATTTGATCTAAGATGGGTGTTAAGGCTAGCAAAATGTGATTAGCTAATTCAAAGTTATGTTTTCAAAGATAAGGAATATGGGAAAGTTTTTGATAGGATGTTTAGACAAAAGAGAACATAAAAATTGTATCTAATATGATGAGTCTTGATTATATATATATATATTCACAGAAAAAAGACAAAGAAATTTAAGTATTTCTCTTAAAATGTTATCAATACTTGTTTCTGGGTGAATTATTTTAATTATCATCTTTATATTTTTCTGTATTTACTAATGATTTTATAATGAGCACGTTTTGCTTATCGGGTCAAAGAATAACGTATGCTATTTTTAAAAAAGGATAGATGTTTGGGGACGAGATGTTTTTGAAATACACAGTGACTAGTACGTACAGAGACACAATGAAGCAGAGTATCAAGCAATTTCCTGTTGACCTTAATCAACATTCTAGCCTAGATGGACATTGGCGAGGGGGGTGGGAGTGACTGGCTGAGGGAATGTTCATTTGAGTTTCTGAAATATTCATTTCCTGCAAATGCCTCAACTCAGCACCATCTTGTGAGTGGAAACATCAGTTAACATGAGCAAGAGAAAGTTTCTCCCTGCAGGAGCCCCCCCAGAGTCTGCATTTACAGGTCACGTTTTGCTTTCCCAGTGGATTGGTGGTTTTACTAATGGACAGCTGCTAGAAATCAAACAAAAGGGATAGATAGGAGAAAATGGCCTGTGATTTTGGCTCTGTGGATGGGTGTCATGGAGTAAGTTTCCTCAGCTTGCTGTTGTGGTAGGAAACTGTCAGGAGCTCCCTTGAAAGCTCCCACTATTTGGGTCCACTGGCAGGGAGAGTGTGAGCCCAGCAGTCCCACCCGGGGGAGCTAATAAGCCTCTCCAGCCTCCTACTGCTCTGTCCTTTCCAAATGAGCAGTAAAGATCACGATAAAAATCAAGAATCCTTAAACCTCAGGGGAGAGTGGAGAGGTGAAAGAAGGTCTGCTTTATGGTACACCTTCAATAAAAAAAGATTTACAAGTAAGTCATTCTCTCTTCTTTCTAGGTGTTAGATTGAGAGGCTACAGTAAACCAAGCCCCAGAGAGAGCTTGGTATAAATAAAAAAATCTGACAACTGTCAAAATGAATAGCAACCAATCAGAAATACAATGTTGAAGGAGGCTTTTGTTTCCAAATAATTCAGAGAAGTGTCAGCTGGTTACAGCAAGAGTAAAGACTTAAAGAGACATTTGGAGGGTATTTAGGATGCCCCCCACCAAATCTTGAACTTTGAGGCTGACTGAGAAAAATGCCTCGTATGGGTCTAATTTTCTCTCCTAAGGAATAATCAAAGCCCTAAGAGCGGAGAAGAATACATTCCTTCCTTCATTCAGTAGGTAGTCACTGAGTGCTTGCTCCGGGCAGGCTGTGAGCTGGGTGATGGAGATGCAGAGTGGGAGGACTGAGTTCCATCCCACGGAGCCCAGACCAGGGGAGAGAGCAGCCACAGCTGTAATGCAGGGTGTTATGTGCAGTGGTAGACATATCTGCTGGCAGTTGTTGCATAAGATAGAGTAGAGGCAACTGTGTGTTTGTGTGTGTGAGCTGATGATCAGCAGAGCTGAGTCTGAAGAACACAAAGGAGTCGGACAGGTAAAGGGAGCCAGGTGAGAAGCATATAGGCCAGACAGGTGGAATAGTCATTTGTTCATTCATTCATAAACATACACAGGGTGGGGTAAAAGTAGGTTTGCAGTTGTGAGTATGTGAAACAGCATTTATTCTTGTATTTATTATTTATTAATTATTGTATTATTTTTCTGATGAACAACTGTAAACCTACTTTTGCCCAACCCTGTGTACTGAGCTTACACTGTATTCCAGGCACCATCCCAAGAAATGAATGAACAAGACAGACAATGTCCCTGCTTTCAGAGAGCTTATATTCTTGAGGAACAGACTATGAACAAGCAAGCAAACACATCAGCAAAGTAGAGGGTTTCAAATGGTGATGTGTGTGAAGAATATAAGAAAGCATAGTGTGATCTGAGGATGTGGTGAGCATGAAGGTGGCCAGGAACTCGTGTATGCCCTGAGTCAGCAATGGAAAGGCTGGGGAAGAACATTCTAGGTGGTGGGAATAGTGAATGTAAGGGTTTTTAGGCGGAGATAAGCTTGAAATCTTTTAAGGATCAGAAGAAGGGGCAGTGAGTGAGGGGGGCAGTGGAGGGTGGTGATGTGGTGGAGAGGTAAGCAAGGGCCAGAACACATAATGGACCTTGTGAGGACTTTAAGAATTATTTGTAAGGGGCAGGAGTGGGTAAGCAGACCAGTTGGCCAGCTATTGTGATAGAGTTGGTGGGAAGCCATGGTGGCCAGGTTTGAGGTGGTAGTTGTGAATGTGGACAGAAGATGACAGTTTGGGATTATGTTTCTGAGGCAGAATCAACATTACCTGTGGAAGGATTAGATGTGATGGGAGAAGGAAAGAGAGGAATCAAGGATAGCTAACTCCTAGGGTATTTTGCCTGAGCAGCAGGTAGCCGGTGGCTATTTGTAGTAGAGGTGAGGAAGAGGAGTTTTGTTTGCTTGTTTCAAGTGGGTGATAGCAAGCATTTAGGGACCTGTGGATGGTTCAGTATGGTATAAATGTGAGTTTATGGAAAAATGCAAGAGATGGCAGGAGGAACAGGCAGAGGTCATGAAGGATCCTGTTGGCCCTGGGAGAGAGCCAGACTCAATGTTGAAGCCTCAGGCAGCGAATAACAGCTTTTACAAAAAGGAGTAACACTGTCAGGTTTCATCCTTTGAGAGATAACCTTCCAGTATAGATGTTTGATTGGAAGGATGTTGCGGGAAGCAGAGAGGCCAGTAGATGCTGTAACAGTCCAGGTGGAGTTGGCTATAATCTGACATAAGGCAGGACTGATAGAAGTGGGAGGATTCTTGAGCTACTTAGTATGTAGAAGATACAGAACACAGTGACTCATTACACACGTGAGATGAGGGAGATGGTGAACTCTTATGTTCTAGGTTGGGTATGTTCATAGATGGTATTTACATTGACTGCAGTGCAGTGCAGAGCATGGGGAGGGTTGAGGAGGAGAGGATTCTGTTATTGACTCCGGTGCAGTGGATGCAATGTGTCTCTTCCCTAGTACCCATGTGGCTCTTCCTCCTTCCTCTCTGAACACTGATTTCTTCACAGTAGCCTCCCTTTCTCTCCCTCCTTTCAGCTCATGTACTTTGGGGGAAGCTGACCTACCCCCAGTGCTGGGATGGCGCTCCTGTCTAGGTAGGTGACCCGCCCCTGGCCAGTGATTGAGAATGGTTGTGTAGCCAATCTAGGCCAATGAGATGGGAGGAGTGGTTTTCTGGGGGCTTCTGAGAAGCAGCTTCCTTGCTTTTATCTGAGAGAGCACCTGGAAATGACACTTTTTGGTTGTCTGCGTGTTGTCATTTGAGGATGGGTAGCCCTAAATCACTATCACTGTCTTGCTACCACCCTGAGGATAATGAGAAATTCAGGCCAACCGGCTGGAGCTGCCCAGTTATATGAGCAACCCCATTTTTGTAACATGAAGTCAGTTTGAGGTGCATTTTCTCTTATTTGCAGCTCAGGGCATCTAAACATACAAGGCCCAGTGGGACATCCAGGTGGAGATTTCCAGCAGGCACATGGACTTTCTGTCTAGGACTGGAGCCCACACTAATGTCTGAGATGAAAAAACAAAATCTGTAATGTTCACACTCTTCTGAGAACTGGTGTAATAGGATTGTTTTCCTACTCAACTAAGACTTTTTTTCTTAAACGAGGAAGGAAGTAGAGTAATAAAAGGAAGAACTTCCTTGGATAACGCACTGGTAGTGTACAGGGGTGGGTTATGGAATCTCTTTAAGAATCTGAAGGAGAGATGCATCATTAGAATGATTCAGACACTATTCAAAGAGAAGCTGAATGACCTATTTTCTGAGATTTTTGAAAAGTGGGAACTTGTTTTGTGTTGGTTGCCCCAGATGACCTCTAAGAGACATGGACTAGCTCAGAGGAAAGAAGACAGGAGCTTTGGGGTCTGGTGCACATGAAGGCCAACTCCAGCTTTCACACTTATAAGCCACATTATTTCCCTGAGTCTCATGTGTAAAATGGAGAAAACTACCGCCCCCCAAGGTGGTCCTGTGAATTAAATTGTGAAACTCATATCAAGAATCTGTACTGTGCCTGGAAAATAGTAGGAGGGAGGAAGAGAGGGCAAGAGCGAGCGAGGGAGCAAAAGAAGTCACTTTTTCTTCTGTCATTGTCTCTCGATCTCTCTCCCATCAGGCACTAATCTCCAGGATCTTCTACACATGGTGTGGTTACCATTGACTTCTGCTTGTGTGACCTCATAGTTAGTTCTCTGTCCTAATCTCATTTGACTAAGCAGTGGTATGCAATCTGGTCAGTCACTCCCTCCTTAAACTCTCTGCTTGCCTTTAGGCACTCCTTGTTTGGTTCTCTTCCTACCTCTTTGACTTCTCCCTCTCAATCTCTTTGCTAGCTCCTCCTCCTCTCCCCCCCCCCCCCCCCCCCCCCCCCCCCCCCCCCCCCCCCCCCCCCACAATGGTAGTGTGCGCTGGGACTTGATCCTTAAACCTCCTCTCTTCTCTGGCTATTCTCACCCTTCAGGGCTCCTGATCTCAGTCCAAGTAAAAAGCCCAACATCCTTATCATGGGCCACAGCCTCTACCCAACCTGTGCCCTTTCCCAGCCTTCTCTGCCTCCTCTCCTACCCCTCTCCCCCAGCTCAGCTGATCTCCTTGGTGTTTCTGGAGAATGCCAAACATACTCTACCTTCAGACCTCTTCACATCCTGCCCCCTCTATTTAGAGGCTCACTATCTCACTTCTTTCAGATCTTTGTTCAAATGAATGTCACTATATCAGAGAAACCTTCCTAGCGCCCTGTATAACCTAGCAACCCGCTACCTCATCAGTCTGCTTCTTCTCCTCTTAACCATCTTCATAGCACTGAGCACCACTTGATGCATTATATGTTTATTTGTCACTAGCTCTTTCTCCCATTAGAATGCCAGCCTCATGTGCTCAGGGATCAAGTTTTATGCACAGTTCTGTCTCAAGCTTTTATAATGGTGCTTAGCACAAAGTGGGCCCTCAGTCAATATTTTTCTGATGAATGCATTCATTGAAGGTTACTGTTATCGTTATTACTAACAGCATTATTTTTCCCAACTTTAAGATTCTACAGTTTATGCTTGCAAAGCAAGAGGTAGAGCCAATGACTTCCCAAGATTCTTTTCAATTTTGCAAACCCAAGACCTTAGCACAACGAATGCTCTGTAAATTACTCACATGGGAACAGATCCAAACAGAATTACTGACCCTCAAGGGCCTCAGATCACCACATTCCTGGATGCCCTAGACTTCCTCAAAAGCCATCCTGAGGGATATGGTTAGACAACTATTTAAGACATGTCTGTTTTGGAGGCAGTTTGACCTATGGTGAGAATGTCAAATGGAACAAAAACATTCTGACATTTTAAAAGCTTTAATTTACTCAACATAAAAGCCATGGCATCTGAATATGTCAAGTTTATAAGGCAGAGACTTTAGAACAGGAGTATGTGCCTACCTAATGTGAGGGCATGTCAGCGAGTTGATATCCTTGTTGAGGGAGGACACTGGTAGCAAAGCTGGAAGGAATGGAGGCTGCATCTGCAAAATACATCTGAACCTTGGTTTTAGGGTGAATCTGTTATTCTCAGTGCATTTTGAAGTTAAGATATGTGAAACCAAACAACTGCCAAGGTGATTCAAATAGGTTCATCTCAGAAGCCCCAGAAGGACAGCACCCCACTGATCGCTGTCAGTTTGCAGGGTGTGGGGGAGAAAGCATGGACTTTGGAGTTATGCAGACTGGGGTGTGAGTCCTAGCTCTGCTGTGCATAGACCAAATATCATTAGGAAAGTTACTTAACCTCTCTGGGTTTCTCCCACCACATGGCAGAGACTGCTGCGAATCACCCAAACCTGTTTTCCCCGGAGCCCAGCACTCAGCCGGACTCTGTTTCCCAGCCTTCCTCACAGGAAGGTATGATGACACGATGGAGCCCCAGCCCGTGCAATGGCGTGCTCGGGATGTGTGCCACTTCCACGTGTAGTCCGAAAGAGCCTTTCACAGGCCCTCTGTCACGCTCTTTCCCCTCCGGCTTTGAGGTGGCAGAGCCCCGCACACCCAGAAGCTGTGTGCTGAAGATGCTGGAACCACAAGATCAAATCAGTGCTCCCCAAATCAGTGCTTGGAGGAGAGCTGCCTGTTTTGAACTTCCACTGAGTGAGAAACAGATGTGAGTGAGAAATCAACTTCTATGTGTTAAGCCCCTGGGATTTGGGAGTTTACTTTTTATATCAGTTGCTTTTACCTAGTGTCTTTGTAAAATGGGGATAAAATGGGGTTTTTTGGAGGGTTGGAATGTATATATTATGTTTAAAGCTCTAAAAACAGGTATTGGTACGTAGCAGGGGTTTAATTAATATAGTTCTTAGCATCCTCTTGCCCAGCTGGTTTATTTACAATGCTCATTACATATTGACCCTGCACAGTTTTATTGTACTAGGCCCCAGGGGAAGTCAAGAAGTACAAAACAGTTCCATCTCTCAAGTTCTAAATATATACTAAAACATCCGGCCCGTGGAGAACAAGAATGGAGTGAGTGCATTCGGAGGAAGAAGGTCCCTTTGGTTGGGCTAGTTAGGGAAGACAATAAATCACCAGATATTAAAAGAGAGCGGTACATAAACCACCACAAATAATGGTCCATCAAAAAAGAATTTTTTTTTTTATTTTGGATCCATGATATAGTCATCCTCTTAGCAGTTATCCATTGCTAACCATGTTAGAAAGGCAGACTATTTAGAAAATTAACCTAGAAATATGGTTAAAGCTATAAATGAGGACCAGGATATTTATTACTGGGACATTTATAATGCCAAAAGATCAGAAACAACTCAAATTCCAATAGCATTAGAATGCTTGAGTAAATCACGGTGCATCCCTCTGATGCACATCCCTAGGAAACCCCATCGATGCCCACAGCTTCCACAACCGCCTGGTCATCAGTGACTTCTGTGTTTATGTTCCTGGCCCTGACTTCTCCAAACTCCACTCTTGTATCTCCAGTTGCCAGCAGGATGTCTCCAGGACATCTCAAACTCAGTGCTCCCAAACTTGAGCTTATGATTCATACCCTTTCCCCAACCCTCCAATGTGTCCCTCTTCCAGCATTTTCTCCTCACCATCCCCAATTGTGAGACTCAAGATTCTGGGAATCTTCCTTGATGTTCCCCCTCCCTCATCCCCATGTCCAGTTATGGTGTCTAGTACATTAGGTCCTCAATCTTATTAAAATCCATTCTCTTCTATTCACCTCTGTGGATACCTCCTTGGTCTAAACCCCCCATTTTCGTTCATCTGAACTGTGGCTTAGCTTCCAAATCGGCCTACCTGCATGCAGCCTAGGCTCCTCTCCAAGACCACATCTGATCACCTTACTCCTGCTCTTCCTCACCCCCAGAACTCTCCACCGACTTCTGAATCAAGACCAAAATTCTTAACTTGGCCATTGAGTATGTCATTGTCTGAGCCTTGCCTGTCTGTCCATCCTCATCTCATTCTATTCTCCATCTCTTTCTCTGCATCCCAGCCATAGGACATTGCACAGCTCTTCTCTCTGCTCAGAGCGCACTTTCCAAACTTAACACCCCCTACTCCAAATGCACCATTGCCAGGTTCTCATCTGCATATGCCCTGGATCACAACTCAGTCACTTCAAGGAATCCCTACATGGTCCTGCGTCTGTTAGGTTCCTTTGGCATACACACAGAGTGGATGAAGGAAGAAGTGGTTTAGGGCATTCTGGATGGTGAAGAGCCAGGTATTTAAAAAAAAATGTCATTGATAATGCAGAGTGGATCATCTATCTTTATACTAACAACTGTCAAACCATATAGTTCAGATACTGAATTTGAATCAGGGCTAGTTGTTCATGCCAAAAATATTTACTATGTGCCAGACACTGAGCTATTTCCCCTGTTCTTGTGGAGCTTACTGTTTATTTAACACATTTCAAAAACCTGGGTATCAGGAAAGCAAATTTGTATTCAGGGAGCTCCCACGAATGTATTTTATTTCCTTGAGTAAGACATTTAATTTTCTGGGTCTTAGTTGCCACAACAATCCTTGCTGACTGCTCTGTGGTGGCTGGGGCTGCTGTTCACACTGCTGAAATACTTGAATATCTTCAGTCCCTGAATGTGTTGCAGAGAAGTCGGGCTTGGAATCTGAGCTGTTGAGAGTGTGGCTTTCCCAAGACCCTTCCTTGATCCCCCAGAGGACTTGTGTTATTAAACCGGAGAGCAGAGCAGATCCTGGCTGGCAAGGACCCAGGGATTAATGTCCAGGCAGTAACATCATAATTGGGCCGGCATTGAAGGCGGCAACATCTGTTGTGTGAGGCTTTGATGCCAGAGCCCACATCGCACCTCTCTGCTGGCTAGGACCTCAGTCTGGGGAGCCAGCCTGGGTGGCCTTAAGGCTGTACTTAGCACATGCTCAATAGCTACTGTCAGGTGTTGAAAAGCTCTTATTAGGGCTGAGAAATTGACTCATGCCCTGGGCTTCTCAGGAAAACAATGGGGACCCATGGGAGAAGTTTTGTGCCTGAAGGTACCCAGGGACTGGTAATTGAGTTACTGCTAAAGCAATGAGAGGCTGTGGTCAGTGACAAGTGTTGCTGGCATGAGGTTGGCAGGCGGTTGTAAGGCCATCCTGCATGTTCTCTTTAGCCTGGAGCGTATGGGGATTAATTCCTTAAAAATGATTACTGGAGGGCAGCTCACCAGTCAGACTACTGCTGCCTGAGGGTGGCAAAGGGATGCTCACCTGTCGGGGGAAGGTCACTACGCTGCACACTGTTACATGTATTATCTCATTCAGTGACAACATTCCTGGAAGGCTGGCTCTTTTATCCTTGTTTTCCAGATGAAGAAACTGGGATCCAAGAGTTTCAGAGGCCTTCCTAGAGCTATATAGCCATAAAAGATGGGCTGTGGATTGGAATCTCATCTGCTTCCGAGTCCACATTGCCTTTAGTACATCACGGGTCCATTTGTAGACATAACCAAGCTATGTTGATATTGTCTTCTGTGTTCAATGTCTTGCTTCTGGAAGGGGTCTTAAATCCATCCATTTCTCTTCACCTCTCCTGACCCAAGTGGCTTTTATCTGCCTGATGACAGTAGCCTCCTCACCAGTCTCTTTGCTTCCTTCTCTGTTTCCCACAGCCCACGAGGTGCGAACAGATTGAAGGGGGGCGCTTCCTTGCTTCACAACCCTCAGAGGGTTCCCGTTGCCAGTAGGCTAGAATCCGGAGTATTTAATGAGGCCCACGAGGCCCTGCACGTGTCCCGGGCTCCATCTCTCATCTCCCCCACTCCTGGCTCTGTCCACACTAATCTTCCTGTACTTTCTGGAAGTCTCTAAGCTCTTCTTCCTGCCTCGGGGCCTTCACATATGCCATTCCTTCTGCCTGAAATACTTTCCCCCCAATTTTTTCCTGACTGACTTTTATTCAACCTTAAATATTTCTTACTCAGAGAACATTCCTGCCTTAACCACAGCCCTCTCCTTAGTATCTTGTACTCTCTCTCCATCACCCTTCAAAAATTTGCAAATATCTTTTCCTTTGTGGCACTACTGACTGTTTGCTTATTTTTGTTTTTTTCCCCCACTCAATTTTATGAGCTCCTCAAGGTCAGGGACCAGGATGGTCTGTTCCCGCAATTTCCCCAGCATCTCATACACTGCCTGACACTCAGTGGATTTCCAATAAGCACTTTAAATTTTTTTGTCAAATGGATAAATGGTTCTGAAAAACTGTTGGCATCATCCCTGACAATGTGAGTTCATGTGAGCATATTTATAGAAGCCAGTTCATTATAACTCTGTTTCCATCCATTTATTCATCCGTGCATCATTCCCATCAATATTTACTAAGTTCCAATGGGATGCTGAGGATACAAATGTGAATGAGTAAAAGTGCCAGCCCTCCAGTCACTCAGTGAGGGTAGGGTGAGGTAGATGTGGAAACATGTGGGGAATAGGTCTGTGTTTCCAAGTCAGGTTGGTCCAGGTTTGGATCCCTGACCTTCCAATTACCCAACTGTGTGGCTCTGGGCACTTCTCTGAGCTCTGGGCATTTTATCTGTAAAATGGAGATAACTATATGCATCTTGTAGGGCTGTTCTGATGCTAAATTGAAGGAGATAAGGTATGTAAAAGCAAAACTCAATAAAGAGAAGATTTGTTGCTGTTATTATTATTGTTTATTACCTGAGTGGGGCATAAAGGGGAGTTAGGTGAATTCTACCTAGCAGGATGGAATTAGGGAAGCTCTCATAAATGAGCAAGTGCCTTAGAGGCAAGGAGGATAAAGAGGGAAAGCCTTTTGGGGAAAGGGGGGAGGGTGAGAGCAAGGAGGGACTTCTGGGGAGACTGCGGATGGTGGTGTTCTGAGAATCAATATTCCTCCATTTCTCTCTCTCCCTGAGGGGTGCACACCACCCTTTCTTCTTCCCAGAATAGTTCAGACTATCCTTTGGGAATCCACCCTCCCCCATCCATTCCTCCTCCCCTCCCCTTATCCCTGTTCCCATCCTTGTCCTCCCCATATACGCTTATACTTCCAGTTCCCCTTTCCTCTTAAAACTGGGGAGAATGAAGGATTGGAAACATCTCTGTCATCCATCAAATGAAACTGGGAGTTGGCAGTCATGTTTGTTAACGACCACTCAGCTTTTCTTTCCCAGTGTCTGGAAGATTTGTGCCCCAGGATGGACAAGCTGGTGATATACAAGGACAGACTTATCAACAACTTGTAGATGGATGGGGACCCTGAGGCCATCTCATCTGGCTTCCATCCTGGGCAGGAAGTCCCTGGCAGCACCCTTGAGGGGAGGCCATTTATCCCTGCCTTGCCACTCTCCAATGTCCCCCCAGTTCTCGTCAACGGGAGTCAGTTTACATGTGTATCAGTAGTGAGAACTTCAGTCTCCAAGCCCAAATTCCAGCACCGAAGTGCTGAAAAGTGAACAACTCTTCAAGGAAGAAATAGTGTGACGTTCAAGAGTTGGGCCTCTGGGAACCGGACTGCCAGGTTTACATCCCAGCTCTATCACCTTGGATCAGTGACTACAGCTAAACCTCAATTCCCTCCTCCATGAAGTGGGAATGATAACCGTAGTCCCTTCGTGGGAGCTATTGTGAGGGATAATTGCCATAACACGTGGGTAGCACCCAGAAGACTGCTGAGTCTACAGCAGTAGCTTGAAAGTTGTTGACTATTATTATCGACTCTTGGTGGAACCCATTCAAAGCAAGGGCTGGAGTGAGATTCCAAGGGCCCAGAAAAATCATCAGCCTCCCCCATTCCTTCTGTTCCTGCTCTCTGAGGGGTAAAATTCCTCACATGGGAAATAGTGCCTTTCATCCTGTGTTAACAGAGAAACTTGTGGCCTAGCAAAGAGGGCCAGGCCTCTGCAGTTGGGCAGCCAGTAGGCCTCAGTCTGGCTGCTTTCTAACCCACTAGCCTTGGACAATTACCTGCCCTCTCTGCATCTCAGCTTGCTCTCCAGCTTGATGGCGACCATAACCCCACCTCAGAGGGTGAGGTCTGCCTATTTGGCATCATTTCCCCTGGTTCACTCCTTCCCAGCCCACCTCCATTGCTTGCCTTGGCTTTTGCAATTATCTCCTGATGGGCCTCTTTGTCCCTGCACTCATGCCCATCTCAGTGGTGCTCCACCTAGCAGGGAAGGCTTCTGGAACCCAAGTCCCCGAGTGCCGCCCTTTCCTTAGACCCTCCATGGATTCTGACGTCCCTCCAGGGTAAACTCTTCATCCTAGCCTGTAAGCACTCCTGTGTCTGGCTCCCACTACCTCTCTGTTCTTCTCTTCTCCATTTCAGCCCCTCATTCACTCTGCTCTTCCCCATTTGTCTCCTTCTTGGAACACACTGAGCACTCTCAGGGCCTTTGCACTTGCTGTTCCCTCAACTCAGAATGTGTTTCCCCAGAAATCAATATGGCTTCTTCATTTTTGTTCAACTGTCACTTCCCCTGAGAAGCTTTCCATGGCTGTCCTATCTTGTATAACAGCCCTTTCCCCTACCTGGCTTTATTTTATTTTTTTGGCATAGCACTTACCACTGCCTGACAAGTGTTTGTGTATTTGTTAGTTTCTTGCTTCATTCTTCCCATTAGGCTGCAGAGCCCATGAGGGGAGGATCTGACTTTTTTTTAATCTCTGTTGGATCTTCAGTACCCAGCACAATGCTTGGTTCAATGTAGATAGTCAACAAGTATTTTTTGAATGAACAAGTATATAGTATGCAACAAAGATTAACCTTGTTTATGAAATGTGCCTGGTCCATTGTAGGCGTTTGATAAATGTGAGTTTTTAATCCCCTCATTATCAAACTGGAAACAACATTTGAAAGGCAAATACCCTTGGGAGGGATAACATGTTATTGGTTTAAATTCACACAGGATTCCTCTAAAAGGGAGGACCGAATTGGGAGGGCAAAGAAGGCAAGCCAGGGGCCCTGTATACAAACTTCACTCACTAAGCAATTTTGCCTCTGGCCAGCTCTGTTTATGTCTCTGTGTATGACGATTCTCCAGGCAATTGAATTGCATTACCCTTTTCATTCTAATAATAAGGACAGAATTCGGATGTGGTATTTGATGATGTCTTGTCTATTGAACGACTTCAGGCCTGCCTGGCACACTGCAGCAAATTACTGTCAACTTGAGGGCTGCCATGCCTCCACCAGAGTGCCAATATTTCTGTGGAAAATCCCGGTCATTTACAGTTTATGTCTCAAAAATGAATTTTTATTTCATTGGCTTAGTCTTTGGAGTTATCAGAAACTTGTGTTTATTCCCAGTGAGACTTCAAATGCAAGATTCTTGTAATGAGACCAGAGCTGGAAGATTTCCTGAAGGGAGAGAAAGAAAAGCATTCCCCGCCTGCTTAGAATTGCTGTGTGTGTATGCTCCCTGCTGAGAGAGAGAAGAGGGTAGACTGGATTCTGTCCAAAAATGAGAAGGGAGGCTGATTCCAGCTGGGGAGGGTGTTCAAGCCTTAAGACCAAGGCCGACCATGTGATGGGAGGAAATGGAGGAGAGAGGGAAACGTGTGAACATCTTTTCCAGCTCTATTTTCTTAAAACCAAATATCTGGAAATCTGCTGCCTCCAGCCATTCCCTGGCCTGGACACATAGTAAGCACTCAAGAAGCAGAAGCTGAATTGGAGTTAAGTTACTTGGTGAGGGTTTGGGGCTGTGTTAGCTGCTGTGATCCAGATGGGGAGTTGACTACATCTCCCCCACAGCCCTCCAGTTCATTCATATGGCCTAATTAATAATCTATCACGAGTGGCAACAGCAGAAAAACCTTTGGCTGTGTCACAGGACCCAGCCCTCCCTAGGGGAATCTCCCCATCACAGACGGGGCACAGCTTCATCCACACACTGGGTCCCTGAGCCAGAAGGGCATAGTTTTTTTTTTTTTTTTTTTTTTTTTTTACTCTGGTGGTTTCTATCAAATTGGTAAAACCCTGTTAGCTTTTTAGGGAAGGGGCCCATACCAGCCAACATCTTGAGGTTAGTAATCTTGATAAAGAGGAATTTTCCCAACCAGCCTCCTACCCTGCTTCCTCAGTTTCTGTCCTTAGAAAACAGCAGGAAGATAGATTGCACAGTGAACAGTCTTAACACAGGAACTTCTGCAGCTCCTCTGCCTGTCAGTGGCTGGTGGAAACATGGGTCATTGGTGAAGTTGTAGCAGCTAGCTAACTCAGCCCCAGTGCAAAGCGATTGGATTAGTGATTGTATTGAACCCTAGTGGCAGGATTAGTCTGAGCAACAGTCACAGGAAGATGCCTTTGCCTTTTCCCGTTCCAGTCTTTTGGGCATATACCTACAAACAACTTGGGGCTTCTATTCTAATGATCCACGGCTATCTAGCTGTCTCATGCAGTGATTTGAAATGATACAGACAATAAAATCACAGAGAGAATCAGGCTCAAAGAATATGTCAATCAGAAGGGAAGGTGAGCTCCAGAGGAGAAGAAAAGAAATGCCAATGAGCAAGTCATAGGGTCCTATAGAGCTGACAATGCTAAGTGGGAATTTTGGCTCAAAGACCCCTGACAACTGAGGCAAAGAAGGAAAGTATATCAGCCACAAGACTCTCATTTTTCAGAAAGGGACATTACTACTTTCCCTATTTCTTATCATAATCAAATCTGTTATTTAGTCATATTACCTTATTTAAGCCTTAGAACAGTCTTATGAAATGAAGATAATGATGACGATCTTGTGATCATTATTAGTACCATTTTACAGATGGAAAAAAACCCTAGGGCTTAAAAAGTTAAGTACCTTGCCCAAGGTCACATCTGGAAAGTGGCAGAGCAAAGAATTCCCAGGCAGTCTGAATTCAGAGCCTGTGCTCTTCACCATAAACCTCACTGCCTTTCCTGCAGGGCAAACTGAAAAAGTACACCAATAGTCCTTGGGCAGAAGCCTAATTGCCCTGGGAGATGGTCTCCTGCCAGGGATCTGGGAGGGAGAAAAAGAGGAAATCGGATGATAAATAGGAAACTCATCAGCTTTTAGACCCAAGGCGTTCCAGTAGCCTAAGATGCGAAAACCAGAGCTATTAGGTCCTGGGAGCAAGATGACCCGGTTAAACTGGTCTGGCAAATTGCAGCCACTTTCTTGTGTTGTAAAGGTATGATCTTAGTAAGAGAAAGGAGTTTAAAAATTCCCCTTCAGCGTGGCTCTCGCCTGTACTGGGGCTGACCTTGTTTTCATGGAACCTTATTAGGGTCCCTGGATAGAGGCTGTACAACCCCACAGCTGGGAGGCGCTCTCCAAGGTGCTGAAGCAAAAGGAGCTTGTTTTTCTTCTTTCCGATTAGCTTTTTATCTCTGAGTCACTACTGGTAACCATATGAATGAAAAATTATACAATCTGCATGACCAAGCTGAGAAAATATGCCAATGTGTAAGCATTCAAGTTTATTTACAGGTGATGCCAACCCTGTAAGCATAGGGTGAGGGATGTAGCATGTACTCTGGAACTGGACTGTGCTGGCTCAGCTGCTCACTAGCTGAGTAAACCTGGGCAAATTTCTTAAAACTTCTATGCTTCAGTTTTCTCACTTATCAAATAGTAGTAGTAGTAGTAATAATAATACTGACTCCAAAAAGAGTTGCTATGAGGATCAAATGAGTTAAAAGTTACTAAATGCCTAAACAGTTCCTGGCAAATAATAGGTCCTATATAGGTGTTTCTCAAGAAAGTCAGTTACATTTCTTAGGGCCAAGCAGCTTGGTAATGAGGTCATCTCTGGAGTGATGAACCCGGCCAAGTTACTTCTGCCACGGGGTAGATCTGCCCCTAGGGGGTGTGGTAATGGCAGACAACGCAGAAAACAGTCCTCTCACCCCTCTCTATCACATTTACACGAAAAGCCTGCACGAAATCCAATTTTTTATTGCGTCTTGGAATACTAAGTCCAATGATTTTCTAGTGTTCAATTCTGTTTGCTATGCAGTTTTTAAACGACAGCTGTTCATCCACCCCAGAGGTAACAGCGAGTCCGTGCTGGGGGTTGTTCAATGCGTACCCACATCTCTGGTTTCCCTCACGGGGATGTTAGGAGCTCTAATTAATTACTGTTTGCAAAGTACTGGGGAATTCTCTAGTGAAAGTTGCTGTAGAGATGCAAGCTGCTGTATTATTACATGTGCTTGTCCTTGTTTTCAAAGTTTATTTATGTAGGGAAAGATGGAGGACATTTTTTTTTTTTTTTTGCTTTGATGGCACTGGATTAATGCTTAACAAGCTGGCATTTATGGATGTTAAGTCACTTTATAAAGACAATTGTATCTCTAGAGCTACAGAGATCTCATACGGGAAATGTTCATAAAGTATTTCCTCTTTTAGTTTTGAACCCTCCCTCTTAGTCAACTCCTATTTCCACTGTTGAACAACTGTGAAAATGAAAAGAAACATTGTAAGAAGCAACTGTGTGTACCCAAACTTAAACAGGTCAAGTACCTATTTCTATATAAAATTTCCTTTAGAGGCATTTTTTTGTATAGAACACTTGTCCCATTAATGTATGATAAAATTTGAGCAACATTAGGTTGAAATAGAAATTTGAAGTAGAAACAACAGAAGTTAGGGACAGACATAAACCCCAACAATTAAAAGCATGTGCTGGCCACCTCCACCTAAAAAGTTATCAAAAATTTTGGCGTGGCTTGATTTTATTTTAAAAAAATGTATGAAATAACTGACAGCGAGCTCACAGCGCAGAAATGTCCTTCCATGGTTACACATGCATTTCTTTTTTCCTTCACTCTCTATGTCCCCTGTTTAACAGAAAAATACTTGTTTTGTAGGTATGCTTGACCACTTCTGATGAAATTTACCCACTTTCCTTTAATGTTTCTGTTTCCTAACTCAAGTTTAAGGTGATGATATCACTCCTGGCATACTGAAAAAAAAATCCCCAAGTTCACTGGGATTAAAATTCCACATCACACAGAGGCAGAGCACAAGACCTTGTTTGCAAGCGGCACAAATGGTGATGAAATCTGAGTCAGGTGAAAATGCCCTCCTTGCTGCTCTTTGCTGCTCCTCAGCCACGTTTCGTGTCTAGCCTCACAAAGATTGATTTGCAAACAGATATATTTGTTTTTTAAAATCTCACAAAATCTAAGAAGTGTATTTAGTTTGTAAAACAAGAGCAAATAATTGCCCCTTTTATGTGAATAAAAATGTAAAACCCATACCTAGAATAATGGCCGTTTTCTTGCTCTCTGACAAGCACTCTGAGCTCCAGTCACACCACACACTGCCTCCATTTCCTAGTGTTAGGCTCTTATGTTCAGTTTGGGATTCTCTTCAGCTCTCCCCACTTTTTTTCTTCCCCCTGCCCCGTCTTTCCCAGCTGCAGGCATTGGTAGTCTCCTCTGGGCTCCCATGCTATTTCGTATGTTAGGAGATTTCTCACATAGTAACCAATGAAGGAAAGAATGAACGAATGAGGTGGGTCTTACTTCAGGAGGGTAGGGACCCTTGTTTTATATTTTCTTAGAGCCTTTGGGATGGTGGTCTGATCACAGGGGCAGGCGGTAACACTGTGTATTCCAGTCGCCCAGTCCCTGTCCCAACAGCTCTGGATGGCTTTTGCTCCTTGTGGCTTAGCTATATTGCAAGTGGTCAGTAAGTCAAAGGATTCTGGCATATCTTCACTTAAAATTCTTAGGGATGCTGTCACTTCCTTGCTGCATTCAGTCCTATTGATTTACCTATCAAATCCTTCCACTTTTCTCCCTCTCCACTCACCATCGTGGTCCAGGCCACCGTCCCCTCTCATCTGGGCAGCTGCAGCGGCCTCCTCACAGCTCTGCCCTCAGTCACTCTTGCTCACTTCCATCCCTTCGTCTGTGCTGTAGCCAGAGGGGTGATTTAAAATGCACATCTTAGAAAAAAAGACATCAGGGGCACGCAGGCATGGCAGGACAACTGTGTGAGTTCACAGCAAGAAAGAGACCCTCTGCAAGCCAAGGAAGAGGCCTCAGGAGAAACCAAACCTGCCAATACCTTGGTCTTGGACTTTGAGCCTCTGGAACTAAAAAATAAGTGTCCCTTGTTTAAGCCACCAAAGCTATGGCAGTTTGTTACAGCAGCCCAGGCAAACTGATACAGAGGCTCAGTCAGAATGATTCCCATGTCATGAGAACACCCGCTCCATAGCGTAGCCCTGCTTCCTTGAACCTTCTGTAGAAAGCACCTAAGAACACAAGCAAAATCCTTCATCAAGTCCTCGGAATACCCTCCTACTGAGACGCTCCGCAGTTCCCGAGGAGCAGCAGCCTCAGTGCTGTGAGGCTGTAGGTCTGGCTCATTCTTTCTGACAGGTGCAACACACTGCCAGCACCCCCAGCTGCTGTCCCTCTGCTGTGTGTCTGCAGTGACCCCCATCTGGTCCCTGAGGCCCCACCAGCCTTTGGAATGCTGCCCTGGCATCTATCTGGCAACTGATACTTTTATGACAGAAGGGGAGGCTTCACTGTTGCTGCCTTGCCAGAGGTCTGTGGTTTCTCAGCATAGCAGGCTCTTGTTGCCCCACAAATGGCCATGAGTATGGGGCTTGGCCTCACAAACTGATATTAGTAGCCTCAGTAAGGGAGAATCTTTGCCCGTATTCCCTCCCACCTGCAGGCCATGAGCCGTCTCGGCCAGGGGGGTCTGAGATCTGCTTTCGTTCTTCCTAAAGAAGCTGTGGAACTTCCTTGTGGGCCCAGAACCCTGGCCCAAGCAGCAGCTTCTCCCCAGGTGTGCACGGACACACTCACTTGGAGAACATATTGGTGTCTGTAGAGAAGAAGGTGTTTCACAGTCTCCCAGTAATGAGGTGTCAGTAAAATGATATTCCTGGTCGGTTCTTGTACACATACATGTACAACTTTTGAAAATACATTTTGAGCTTCATACTTGATATTTTTTAATAAAATAACTGCCATGGATATACCAGTTGCTCAGTGTCCCCATCTATCAAGAATCACCCTGCCCTCGTTTGGGGGAGCAGAGCTAGCCTTGGGAGTTGAGGTCACTTGCCCATCTAGTGGCTGCTGGATTCAAACCCGCACACTCTAGGATCTGGGCAAGGTGGTGAAGTAGGTGGACACTGCGCTCACCGCCTCCCATGAGCATGTGAAAGTTCCAACTAAATTATAGAACAGTCAGCCTGGATAGCCATCGGAAGCCTAGCTGAACGGAAGTCCTATAACTAAGAATATAAAGAGGAAGCCGTGTTGAGACCAGATACATCTCATTTTTGTTACAAATAACATTAATGAACGCTCTTTAATGGGATGCTGCACCATATTTCATTGTATCCTTCGGATAAATTCCTAGGAATAGTGTTGAATTAAATAATGTTAAAAATAAAATAAAATGTAAGTCTCATCGCATCAATTTCTGTTTTTTTAAGATCCGTCAATGGTTCCCATTGCTTTCAGGACAAAGGTAAACATCTGCCTTGCTTTCACTCCCCCACAAGTCTTGCTTCACTTTCTTTGCTGTAGTCACTCTGCTTTCCATCCTGGTCCTTAATTACCTCAATTTGTTCTCCTGCCACAGGACCTTTGCACATGCCGGTACCACTGCCTACAGCACTCATTTCTTCCTCACCTTTCACCTAATTACCAGGTGACCTAAAACCCCTGGTTATACACTCTCCCAACTCCCCTGCTTCTGCACACACAGCACTCTGTGTGTCTACGTCTGTCGTTTGCTCTCCGCTTGACCCCCAGAGCTTAGGCTCCCCTGGAAAAAAGCAACAATTTAAAAAACTTTGTTGAATAATGAATGAATGACTAACTCTGGAATAAATTTAAGACATTTTCTAATAAAGCAGGAGCTAGAGGAGAAATCTATATGCTCAAACATTTATTTTCCAACTGCTGGGAAGGTGTGCCTCCGCCAGGTGATAGCACTGCCCAGCTCTACTATCAGCGAGTCCTAGGCATCAACCTGAGAAATGATGCATTCCCCCCACCCTCCCTGCAGTACAAATTAAGCTCTGCCCTGACCGATGTGGCTCATTGGTTGGAGCGTTGTCCACAAAGTGAAAAGTCTCCAGTTTGATTTCCAGTCAGGGCACATGCCTGGTTTGTGGGTTTGGTTCCTGGTAGGGGTGCGTATAAGAGGCAGCCGATTGATGTTTCTCTCTCACATGGATATTTCCCTCCCTTTTTCTCTCCCTTCTTTCCCTGTCTCTACAAATAAATAAATAAAATCTTTAAAAAAATAAGTTAGACTTACGGCCAAGACGGAGGCATAGCTGGACACACTGTGCCTCTTCTCACAACCAAGATTAAGGAAAACAAAAATATAGAACCAAAAAAAAAAAAAAAGAAAAAAAGAAAACCCAACCTGGACAGAGAAAAATTGAATTGTGCAGGAGTCCTACAGCAACGATTCACCCAGACCAGAAACAGGGGTGGAGTCAGCAGCCGGCAGAGTCTGAACGCAGCGGAATAAGCCGGTGGTGGTCCCGGTGTGCAGTCACTCCAGGTGCACAGGCAGCGGTGTGCCGATCATGAGGAGGCCAAGAGGAGTGCACAGGGTGGTGGACCGCAGACACACATTCGCACACAGATAAACCAGGTGAAAACCGGCAGCAAGACTGCACAACGTAGAGCCCCAGTGCCGGGAAGTGAAGCCTAAAAGCACCCATTGAAAATACTTGTAGGGGCTGAAGTGCTGGAAGAACTCTCTAGCCTCATGGGAGAGTTCGTTGGGGAGATCCACAGGGTACTGGATCATGCGCAGGCCCACCCACATGGAAATCAGCACCAGAAGGGGCCACTTTAATAGGGGAAAGAGGCTGAAGGGACTGGGATCTGCCAAAGAGTGCAGAGCAAGCACCATTGTTCCCTCTCGGGCCCTGCCCCCACATCCATCATCACAACCCAGCGACTGGGCTGCCCTGCCCTGGTAAATGCCTAAGGCTCCACCCTTCACTATGTAACAACCATGACCAGACAAAAACAAAAAAGACCAAAACCAAGGATGGCTCAAAAGGGAGAATAGACCAGGGCCCCGGAGCTAATTCATCTGAGTGACCAGGAGATGGTCAACCTATCAGATGCAGAGCTTGTAGCACTGGTAGCCAACCTATCAGAAGCACATTTCAAAGCTCTGGTGATTAGGAAGCTCACAGAATTGGTTGATTTTGGTTGCAAATTAGAGGAACAAATGAAGGCTACAATAAGTGAAATGAAGAAAAATGCACAGGGAACCAATAGTGATGGGAGGAAAACTGGGACTCAAATCAATGGAGTGGACCAGAGGGAATAAAGACACAACCAAACAGAAAAGAAGGAAGAAACAAGAATTCAAAAAAAATGAGGAGAGGCTTAGGAACCTCCAGGACATCTTTAAATGTCCCAACATCCGAATTATAGGGGTACCAGAAGGGGAAGAGGAAGAGCAACAAGTGGAAAACTTATTTGAACAAATAATAAAGGAGAACTTCCACAATCTGGCAAAGGAATAGACTATTAGGAAGTCCAAGAAGCTCAGAGAGTCCCAAAGAAGGTTGACCCAAGGAGGAACATACCAAAGCACATCATAATTACATTAGCCAAGATTAAAACGAAGGAGGGAACTCTAGAAGCAGCAAGGGATAAAGGCAGAGTCACCTACAAAGGAATTCCCATCAGACTGTCAGCTGATTTCTCAAAAGAGACCTTCCAGGCAAGAAGGGGCTGGAAAGAAGTATTCCAAGTCATGAAAGTCAAGGACCTACATCCAAGATTGCTCTATCCAGCAAAGCTTTCATTTAGAATGGAAGGGCAGATAAAGTGCTTCCCAGATAAGGTCAAGTTAAAGGAGTTCATCATCACTAAGCCTTTATTATATGAAATGTTAAAGGGATTTATCTAAGAAAAAGAAGATAAAAAACATGTACAGTAAAATGACAGCAAACTCACAATTATTAACAACCACACCTAAAACAAAAGCAAACTAAGCAAACAACTAGACCAGGAGCAGGAACACAGAAATGGAGATCACATGGAGGGTTTGCAACAGGGGAGTGGGAGGAGGGGAGAGGGGGAAAAGGTACAGAGAATAAGTAGCATTGACGGTGGGTAGAAAATAGACAGGGAGAGGGCAAGAATAGTGTGGGAAAAGTAGAAGCTAAAAAACTTATGAAACATGGATATTAACTAAAGGGGGGAATGTGGGTGGGAGGGGGTGTGCAGGGTGGAGGGGAATGATGGGGAGAAATGGGACAACTGTAATAGCATAATCAATAAAATATAATTAAAAAACCAAAAAAAAATAAGTTAAGCACTTTATGGATTGATTCCATCAAGTCATGGCAGGTGTCCAAGAGACTCATAATGAAATGCAAATAAAAAATGTAAAAAGAGCACATGATTTGCAAATCAAGCAATGGAAAAAATTACCATGCAAGTGTTCAATGATAGTTCTTTATCAGTGAAATAAAGAACCCAGCATCCATTGATGTGGGATGTCGTGGACACCCATTGCTCTTGGTAACAGGAGATAAATGACCCTTCCTCACGAGGTTGCTGCTGGCAGTTCTACCTCATCGTGCCATCACCGTTTGCATATTCTGTTCCAGGACAACCTTACTCAGAGTGCCCCAAGCAAGTCTACACTGGGGGTGCGTGCTTCCCTTTGCCTTGAACTATCTACCCTTATACCCTTGTCCCTCTTGGCCCCTCCATTTCCAGAAGCCCTGGGGAACATTCATTACCATTTCCCTGCCCAAGTAATACCTTACTCAACTACATTTCCTAATGCTAAACGGCCCCTCCACACCCTCCATTTCCTCAAGACAGAGCCCTGGGGACCCTCTCTGCTTCTTTCTTCTCTCTCCTATACCAGTCATATAGCATCCTTCAGCAAGTCTTGTCCCAAATCTCTTCCTTTTCTCCAACTCCAACATCCTAATCTTTTAACAAATTTTTTATTTAATTTTTAATTTTTTATTGTTCAGTTACCGTTGTCCCCATTGTCCCCATTACTCTCCCCTGCCCTACTCCCTCAGATTCAGTCCCCCCACCATTGTCCTTGTCCATGGGTCCTTTATACATGTTCCTTGACTTGACCCTTCCCCTTCTTTCCCCTGTTATCCTCCTCCCTTCTGGTCACTGTCAGTTTGTTCTTGTTTCCATGTCTCTGGTTCTATTTTGCTTGCTTGTTTTGTTGATTAGCTCCATTTATAGGTGAGATCATATGGTTTGTCTTTCACTGCCTGGCTTATTTCACTTAGCGTAATGCTTTCCAGATCCATCCATGCTGTCATGAAAGGTAGGACCTCCTTCTTTGTAGTATTCCATTGTGTAAATGTACCAGTTTTTTGATGCACTCACCAACATCCTAATCTTAGCCATCATTTTCTGTGCAAAGGTTTCCCAATGGGCCTTCTCCCCTCCACCCCTTCCCCCTATTCTTCCCTCAGTTATCAGTATAAAATCTTCTGGAAGTAAATTAGATCATACTTAAAAGTCTTCTGTGATTTCTCATTTTACCAAGAAAAATACCCAAACTCCCCTTCATGACCTACAAAACCCTGTGTGGGTTGGTTCTTGCCTTTTTCAGTTTCATACTGAACCTACCTCAGGGCCTTCTCAACTTGTGATCTGCATTTCAGGCATCTCCTACTTGACACGGCCTCAGTGGAGCTCCTGACCCCCTCCAGCCCCCAGTCCATCCCTCTCTCAGCCTCTGCCCCTCAGGAAATGCCATCCTTTCAGCTGCGCAGGCCAGAAAACTCAGAGTCACCCTCGACACCTCTGCAGTCCACACTGCATTTCCAATCAGCCAGCAAGTCTGGTTGGGTCTCCTTTCAGAATGTGCCCCAAATCTAGCCACTTCTCACAATTCCTCCTGTGACTGCTCTGGGCCAAGCCACCACCAGCTCCTGCCTGGACCGTGGAAAGAGCTTTGTAACTCGTCTTTCTGTTTCTGTATTTGTCCTCTCTCCCATTGCTACCCTTCTCCCATCATTAAACTCCCAAGTCAGCCTCTGGAGTTGTCTGGGTCAGGTTAGGTAACTTCCGCTCAAAGCCTCCAGCAGCTCCCTCCTCACTCAGAGTCGAAGCTGGAAGCTGACATCCTCCCTGCAAGGCGGCATGCCATCTACCTCCCCCACCCCCATCACTCTGCTGCCTCCACTCCTTTCTCCTTTGCTTGCTTCATTCCAGCCACACTGGCCTCCTTGCAGCAGGCGATCTCCTCCTCAGGACCTCTGCACGGGCTGCTTCCTCTACCGAAGAACCATTCCCTAGATGCGTATCATCTCCTCGGTGTTATTTGATCCCTCATCTCCTCAGCTGGTTCTTCAAGCATTCCCTTTACACCAAGGCCTTCCCCGTCCACTCTGGATAGAATCACATCTTCTCTTCCCCTGAACCATGCTCACTAGCCCCTCCCCTGGTTTGTTTTTCTACTGTGCAGTCACACAGACCCTTGGTCTGGAAGGGCCCTGAGCTTGGCTTAATGGTCTGTGAGGCTGTGTCTCAGAATTCTTAATGTATTTTTTTGACGAGGGACTCTGCAAGTCCATTTTGTTCTTGGTCCCACAAATGATGTAGCTGGCCCTAGCAGCATGGTATATATCTGACCCATTTTGTTGCTTGAGTCTCTCCCTGCTAGAGAGTGAGCTCCACGAGGTCAAAGATATGTGTCTCTTTGGTCCCTCACCATAACCCTGGTGCCTAGAATAGAGCCTGGTGTATGGCAGATACTCAGAAATATTTGTGAGTAAATGAATCCCCTCAAACTAGCCAAAATCTGGGGTCATCCTCCACTCTTGTCACCTTCCCTGGACTGCTGTATTCAAATTCCATCCATTTTATTTCTTAAAAAAAAAAAAGATTTTATTTATTTATTTTTAGAGGGGGGAGAGGGAGAAAGAGAGGGAGGAGTCATTGATGTGCAAGAGAAACGTCAAGGGGTTGCCTTGTGCACATCCTCAGCTGGGGACCTGGCTCGCAACCCAGGCCTGTGCCCTGACCTTTCGGTTTGCAGGCTGATGCTTAGTCCGCTGAGCCGCGCCAACCAGGGCTTACTTCTTAAATATGTTTTTGAACCTGTCCACCCCCTTCCATTTTCTCTGAACCACCCTTGGCCAGGCTACCTGGATGCCGCCTTGCAAAGCACATCCTAATTGACCTCCAGCACCCCCATATGTTCCCCACAATCATTCCCCTATAGTTACAGTCTTCTACTCATAGGGCCCAAAAGGTCAAAGTTCTTAGCATGACCTCAAGGCCCTGCCTGAGCTGGCCCTGTCCACCTCTCTGTCACATCCTGTCCTCCCTTGCTGTAATGCAGCCTCCTGGCCTTCTTTGGACCTTGCAAAGATTTTTTTTATTTGCATACAAACCCTTCTCTCCCTCTGCTTCCAGAATACCCTTCACTCTCTCTAACTCTTGCTCACCCTCAGACCTCAGCCCTTTTCCTAAACCCCTCAATGAAATCTCCCCATTATTCATGTCATGGACACCCTCCCCCACCACCCCAACCCACTTATCAGGGCAGTGACTGGGCAGTAATTGGTGTGCCTTCTTGATTGGATGTCTCTTTTGCCCACAGAGCGGTAAGGTCAGAAGAGTAGGGACCACACCTCCAAGGTCTTTGTGTCTCATCGGCAGCAAGCTGATGCCAACCTTAGACAGGCGCTCAATAATGTTGCTGGGTGGATGACTATGGGGCAGGACACCCCGCTGAGCAATTGATTTAGGTTGGGTCTCACTGGAGGGTTAGTTTTCACACCGTTGTCATCCTGGCAGAGGCGGACAAGCCTCAGGGGCATGGTAATGGCATTGGGCTTTAGGACCAAGAGGCAATCATACCTGCCTCATATAAATAATGTTTCCCATATTCTCAAAGGAGATCAACCTTTCTCTTCGAGGAACTTGCTTTTCATACCAATTTAGTCTGGGTCTTTGCTGTGCAGAGTCAGGGAAAGTGTCGAGATAGTCAGGGACAGACAGAAAAGGAACAGGATTAGCTAGGAAGCCTGAGTGCATCCTGAACTACAGGCAGCTGGGGCTGGGGAGGGGCCAGGACAGAATGCTGGGGCCTGGCCTGAGAATTTCAGCACTGGTGTAGGAGGCTTCAGAAGTGAGAGGTGTTTCCGTGGGTTCTGAGTTGAGTCCTCTTTAGTGTTCTTTAGGGACCCTGAGTAGCGATGGGATTGGAATTCCTTTTTAATTATTCTTTGACTAGCTTCTTCATATGTGACTCTTTGCCAAGCAGAATTCTATTATTTGTCTGGGTTACACAAGTTTAGGCTACTGGACTTTAGGTAAAATAGTTCCTGTAAGGAAAGTATCAACTATTTTACCTGAGGTCTTGGTTGAGTAATTAAAATCTGGATCAAGAAAAGCCTTTCTCTACTCCTCCATCAAGCATCTAGGTTTTCGATGTCCCCATTCCAGCTTGTTCACAGTTCTATTTCAGTACTCACCTCCCTGTATGGCAGTTTGGCAGTTTGCAGGTTTTGTCTCCCTTCCTTGACCACAGGGCTCTGGAGAATAAGAACCAACTATGTTTCATCGGTCTTTATAGATTCAGCCCACAGCTGAGGCCACGGGAGAGCGCACATACTAGGCACTCAGGAAACGTTTTGTTGAACAGCGAATGAGGTGACCAATGGTGCAATGTATTTGTCTTTCTAATCTCTCTAATAGGTTTGTCCTAAGGACAACGGAAGACATTTAGGCAGTGTAAGACGGAGCAGTCTAATAAACAGACTCTAATTTATTACTGCTGGGAGCTGCTTTAAGTTAGGAAATGAATGTTCCCAGGAAACAATGTTGGCCTTGTAGTTATCTTTGTCAGACGTGATTCAGGGGAGGGAATCATGGCAAGTTTGCAGATGACGCCCAGTTGCCTCCCAGGCTTAGACTCATCTCTGACTCCTGTCTTTCCTGACCCGCATTCAGTCCATAGCAAATCCCGCTGGCTTTACCTTCAGCACACTGCCCGAATCCACCCACTGCCCATCGCCACCTGCACTCCTCGCCATCACAGCCTCATCATTGCTCACTTGGGACTGTTGTAAAGGGCCCCTGGCTGCTCTCCCTACTTCCGCTCTGGCCCCTGTGATCTGTTCCTCACCCACCAACCAGATCCTGACCCTCCTCCACTCAAAGCCTTCCATGGCTCCCATCACAGTCAGAGCAAAAGCCAAAGAAGGTCCTTTCAATCTGGCCTCTGCTGCCTCCTGACCTCCCCTAGTTCCGGGGACCCCGGTCTCCTTGTACTTCCTCAGATGCACCAAGCATGTTCCTGTTCCTCCTGCTGCGTGAGGCTCTACTCCAAATATCCTTGTGGCTCTTCCCCTTACTTGCTTTAGGTTCTTCCACTGAGGCCTCGTCCTTGGCCTCCCCAGGTCACACTGCTGCTCTGCCGCCTGTCCCTTACTGGCCCCCTTCCCTGTTACATTCTTCTCCACAGCATTTATCTCCATCCAACCCACATTTTTGCCTTTTTATTTGTTTATTGTCTGTCTTCAGTAGAACATGGGGCCCTTTATAAGGGTGTGCCCTTCTGTTTGCTCTGTCCGTTGCTGCGTCCTGGCACTTGGCATGGCACCTAGCCCCCGAAGTCAGTGCCGGACAGGCACTGTGGAATAAGTGTCGAGAGCCATTACAGGTGGTAGGTAGGTCGTTTCCATTTGCCATGAGCCTCAGGTTCTGATGTTTGACGTGGTCATGCTGAGGTGATTGTGTACATGTGTGTGAAAAGTCTGTGGCTTCATTGTTCAGAATTAATGTTTAATTGTTGCCTTTTTGCCTTCTTTACAAGAGATCATCAGGCTCTTGGCACAGCAGGTAACTGAGCTAAAGATAGCCCAGGTGTGCGCATCTTCAGTGCTACGGTGGGTGGACAAAGGGGAGATGGTACTTTGTGGTTAGACTGGGGGGTGTGCAGACCCCAGCTCAAAGGGCAAGGGCTGCTGGCCCGGAAGACACTTGTGGCACATGTGTCAAGGACAGAGGAGCTTGGCCTGGGCTCAGGAAGCCTCTGGCTGGGAGGAGGAGAGTGTGAAGGCTGGTCTGGAAGTCAGGCTGGGGCCACAGGGCTGGGATTGCCTTCGCTTGCATGGGTGTTAGGAGCTCGTCTTCGTAGGATTTTACTTCCTAAACTGGATGGGCCTGGGTACAGGGGCTACATATATATATTTTTACCTGTACAGAGTTTTTATTTTATAAATCTTTAAACTTTTTTTACTGGACACATGTGATTGGCCTTTGAATGGAGAGCGCTGTGCTGAGGAGGACGTGCTGAGGTTCGTGTGTCCCCTCTGCCATGACCTCCTAAAATTCCGAGCAGGCACAGAGGGTTCTGGGCCCCAGTGAGCCAGGCAGGGGGTAAAGTGGGTGGTGTGGTTCTGGTGCCCTGCGGGGAGCAAAGCAGCTCAAGTCCTCGTCCACATCCCGCGGCTCTGAGTGCCCAAGGCCCTAGAGAGGCCCAGTGAGACCGTGGGCTGGCAGGGACTACAGACTTGTCATTTCCAGGGCCTGTGCAGCGTGTCCCTCCGGGTTGTCATGTGTGTAAGTGTGTCATGCCAGAGAACTACGGCGTATGCTGGTCTGTAGCAGGGCTGCCAGCACGGTCCAGGAAACCCTCACAGGATATAGCAAACATGAACAAAAGGCTTTACAAAGCCACATGAGTGACCAAAAGATGGCCTGTGAACTCAAGTGTGGCAGGTATAAAATGAAGACGCTCTAACCTGGAGTGGGAGGATGGTGGGCTGGGACTTGGAACTTCAAACCAGGACCAGAACCAAGGTCGGGGCAGATTCCTCTCATGACATTAAGGGAGCACGCAGCCCTTGCCACGAAGGGGAAGAGCGTGGCAGGCGCCATTGGACAGACTTTTGGAGACCGTCCTGGGATCAGGGAGAGGGAGGGCGAGCAGAGAGGAGCTCTCACTGCACACTGGGCATTTCACATATGAGAGCACCTTAGAAATTCCTGAAATTGTTATCACTCTCCCATTTTACAGCTGAGGATAATGAAACTCAGAAGCTAGGTAACTTATTACTATCTCATGGCTTTTAAGTGTCAGGCTGGGATTCAGACTTAAGCCTCTCTTCCTCTTCCCTCTCCTCTTTGGTTCCTTCCTTAACATATTTGTATCCAGTGCCCACCACATGCCAGGTCCTGCTCAGGTACTGGGTGGCCTGTGGTGGCCAAACAGCAATGTTCCTGCTCTCCAGTCCAAGGGGTGATGTCAGCAGTGAGCAAAGTAACAAACCAATGGAACACTCGGGGATCGGAAGGGACAGGGGCAGTGCTGGGGGAAGAACGTGGGGCGGGATCTCTTAGGTCGGGTGATCAGGACCAGCTTCCTTCAGAGACCGAGGTGGAGCCCAGTGTGAGAGGGGCTGGGCGGGAAGGTGCGTCTGGGCGGGGGCAGCTGTGAAGGGCCAGGGTTTGTGTGTCACAGGAGCTGAGGGAACACCTGCGAGGCTGCAAGGGAGCAAGAGTGAGTCTCAAGGTGTTTCTCCAAGGTGTCCACCCTTTTCTCTCTGGCATGTGGCTTCTTCGCAAGGAGGGGATCCCTGTCAGAAGAGGGAACACCGCCTCATACAGTGGGTAGGAAGCTTATGGAAGTCTAAGAGGTGGAGAGTGCGGAATGTACAACACCAACCGCTTCCCAATAGGTGTAGACACAGTCCTGCTGAGAGGTTCCTAATGCATTATTAAGGCAGATGTGAAGGCGGGGCTCCATCCTTTTGAGGACAAACAACCTGTCTTCCTGCAGCACAAGCTCTGCGCCCAAATCAGGAAAGAGGTTCAGATGGAGCCATGTGGGAGTGGGAAGTAGGGTGGGGGCCACGTGTGAGGGGAAGCCTGGCCCCCACAGAGGTCCTGATGGCGTTTCTCACTGAGGAGGAAAGGACAGGATGGAGGGAGGTAACGCTGGTCAGATGCCTGCTCTGCCACAAGCACTGTGTTAACTGTTTCACATGCCTCACTTCCCAGAGGCCTCTCCCATCATACAGTGCCCTCTGCATCATACAGATGAGGAAACTGAGGCTCAGAGAGGTAAAGTAACTTGCCTATGGTCATTCAGCAAGTAAGGGTGTGCTGTGTCTTCCCGACTCCAGAATCCTGGTGTTCTTTCCTATGGACCAGGCTGAGTGGAGGCGGATCAGCTGGGAGGGGTCAAAGCCCCAGCAGGACAGGTGATGGGGGTGGGGTTGGAGATGGGGGAGTGGTTGGGGGGGGTGGTTCTGGAGGAGGGTGTGAAAACAGGAGTAGGATGGTGAGGCAACAGAGGGAACTTGTGTCCTGGGGTGGGTTTTGCTTCCTGGACCAGACAGACTTGCTTTCAAATTCCATCTGGGGCCACTGCTGGAATCTAGCAGGCAGAGGGAACACCTCAAGTAGCCCAACTCCCCATGCAGCCCCTCCCCCAGCAGCACCCTGAGAGGAGGCCCCCACAGCTCCTGCTGCCTCTGGCTGCCTGAGTGAGCTGTTCCCCAGAAGAGGCTGACTCATTCGCCTTGGCTCCCTGCCACCAACGCTGCAGGGACAACAGTGGCCTAGTGGCCCCATACCTCTCCTCTTGGTGTGACTGCCTAGTCTCCTCTGGGGGACAGACTGGGGCAACCCCCTCACGACTCAGCTCCTGGCACCTGCAGAAGCCCAAGCCTCTCAGCAGCGGAGCACATTCCTGTGCAGCATTCATTACTGATGTCGCTGTATGTTGATGTGTCACCGTCCCTCTCTAGGCTGTGAGCTCTTGCACAGCAGGGATGTGCCTGAGTCATCTCCGGTCCCCAGTGCCCATGGCAGGACCTGGCACAACAAATATTTGTTGCTCAGCAAATATTTGTTGAATTCCTTCTGAATCCAACAGGAAATCCCCCACCCTTGTATGGGACCAGAACCCGTGGAGACAGTTTCCTGACGAAGCAGCCCCCAGGAAGCGGCCCCCTGGAGGCAAAGCATACATGGGCATCTGCCACATTTCAGCATTGTTTTCCTTCTGATGCTTTCGATTGCTGGTTTTATTCCAGCCCATTCTCACTTTCTGTCTCAGAAAATCACAAGGAAACTCCACGCTGCTCCTGAAATCCTTGCCAACGTGATTCAAGCAGAATTGAGCACATGGCACTGAATTGCCACACAAACAAAGATGTTGCCACTTTCAGCACGGTGGCCTCCTTCCTGCTGCCAGCCTGGCCCCTCCCCCCAACCTTGCCCAGGTGAGAGGGGCAGCATGCATGCCTGGCTGGCTCTCCCAGTTCTCATCCACGAGAGGTGCCACGGGGTGGGTGGTGTGGGTTGTGAAATAGACATGGGGTGAGGTTGCCCAGTGGGAATAACCCAGACACCCACTGCATCCTAATGCCCACTCATGCCCCACTCACCCATGGTTTTCTGAAACTGGTCTCTTTCCAGTTTCTTACTGGCTGTGTGACTTGGAGTAAATTACTTACTCTCTCTGTGCCTCTGTTTCCTCACCTGGAAAACGGAGCTGATCACAGAGCACAAATGGTTCTGAGGGTTAAGTGAGATGTAGTTAAAGCACAGCACAGGGCGAGGTGTGCATGGGCGGCGTCCGTTCCCTGTTGGCTGTGGTGCTGACATCTGTATCATTATGCGCGCACGTTCTCGGAGCACGGGCTTCTGTAGAGCAGGGTGCTCCTCGGCCGTGAGCCCCGTGACTGGGGAATCAATGACCTTTGTGTTCGGACCCTCCCGGGTGTGCTGTTTGAGAGCAGGCTCGGATCAAGTCTCTGTTCAAACCCAGTGTTGAGGAATGGAGCAGGGAGCTGGGCTGACAAGGCATTTGGACACATGCCTGTCTACCTGTGGCTCTGTTCAGCCCCTTGCACAGGGAGGTGGGAAAACTTTAAATGCTGGCTTCCTGAGGACACATTTTAGATAGAAACACTTTACCTATAGTTGGAGATTACATGATGAAGAGGGAAAAGTGTGGCGTTGGCATTCGATTCTGCTCCTTCTGAGGGTCATTCAGCTCTGCTGGTGCCTGTGTCCTCGTCTGAACAGGGCTGGTAACCTCATCTGCTCAGAGGGGTGTCAGGGTGATTCCGTGTGGTCGGCAGTGTAAGGGGCTCAGCACAGGGCCTGGGCTGTGAAATGTAAACCAAATTCTATTCCTGAGAGCAGCCACCTTAACAGGGACACTGTTGTCCTGAAGTCCCTAACGTCTAGGCAGAGTGCTCCTCTGTGAAGGGCTGTGGCATCTCTGGGGAGGGCAGGAGCTGTTTCTGGAACCGGCTCTACTGCATGCCAGAACCAAAACTGATGGGACCCCGGGTGAAGGAACCCAGCCCAGAACTTGTCATAGGAGGAAACCTCTTGGCCCAAGTGGCCCAATGGGCTTGGGATTGACTGGATTTGAACAGTGTTTCCACCTTCACTTCCTGTGGGACCTTGGGCAAGTTCCTTAATTTTTCTGAGCCTGTATTTCTTTCCCTGGAAAATGGGGACAGCAGTGTCTCTCTTGCAAGTGCCTTTGTGAGACTAGAGCATTAATAACAGCTTCCACTTCTTGGGGACCATGCACTACTCTAAGCCACCCTGTGTTGTAATTACAACAATTACATCCTTACTTGACAGGTGGGGAAACTGAGACACAGAGGTGAGTAATTTGCCCAGGGTCACTCATTCATCCCATTTCCTGTTGTGGGCCCTGCCCCCATCTCCGCAGCTGTCACCTGCCCACCTGCAGACTGGAATGGCTGAATAGCATGCACATCTCCCCAACTCACCAGGCCTGCCCCACACCTCTCTCTGCCTTTGTGTTCTTTTCTGCCTGGATCATCTGTCTCCTCATCTCTGCCTGACTCAGTAATGTGTGTCCTTCAAGGCTCAGTGCAGGTGTCTCCTCCTCCAGGAAGCCTTCCTTCCTGCATGGGCACCAGAGGCAGGCACCCCTTTAGCCTAGGCTCCCCTCTACCCAGGCATGCAGCCCCTGCACAAGCGACAGTGCATTCAGTTTACTCAGCACTTTCCATCTCCATGTTTACGAGGCTCTTTAAACACGCACTCTTGTTGTGCGCCCCGCTCTTCAGCACAGTTGCTCTTGTCTCCATTTCAAGGTTGAGGAGCCAAGACTTGAACTAAGTTAGCCTGCCATGGGGTACCTAGTTACACTTTCCTTTTTACTTGTTTCTTTTACCAGGCCTTGGCTTATTTATTTATCAGGGCCCTATGCCACATAGGGATTCAATCAATAGTTGTTTAATGGATCCTGAGCACTCATATTGTGTTTCTAGAATAATAATAGTTTATTTTATTTATTTATTTTTAGGGGGGAGGGTGGGAGAGAAACATCAATGTGTGGTTGTCTTTCGCATGCCCCCTACTGGGGATCTGGCCTGCAACCCAGGCATGTGCCCTGACTTGCAGTCGAACCCACGACCCTTTGGTTGGCAGGCCAGCATTCAATCCACTGAGCCACTCCAGCCAGGACCTAATAAGAGGTTTTTTTTTTTTTTTTTTTTTTTTTAAAAGGACAGATCTCAATCAAGTATCGCAGGTTCCCATCCTCCTCACTGGTCTAGGACAAGTGTGAGCCCTGTGAGAGGAGACACTTGCCTGAGTTTGCCAATGTAGGTCTCTCCCAGGACCTGGCACCGAGGGAGGGCACGGTAAATGTGGAGTCTAGAGACAGGTTTGTTTCATCCTTGTGCATGAAATCTCACCTCTGCCTCCTGTGGGGCCCCAGCTCCAAGGCCTTTAGTTTATGCCAAGGGGTTCTTAGAGGAAAGAGCGATACCTACTCTCCCCAAAATCAGGGAAATTGGATGTCTGATGACTGCTGCCTACATAAGCAAGAAACAAAATGACGAAGCAATATGAGTGTTCAAGTGTGCAGAATGCCCATCTTCTCCAGGCATCCCACGTCTTTTTAGAGCAAAAACCCTGTAATATTAATAAACGATAGAGAGAAGGATGGAAAAATGAGTCTTTTCCTTTGACATGGCGAAGATCACAGGGACTAGAGAGACCTTTAATCTTTATTAATGCATCGCAAGGGGGCCTCTCCGCAAGCTGCGGGAAGCAGACATCCAAGGAGTTTGCATAGCTCGCAGTTCTCAGCATCCCTGGGCGCCTCAGATGACTGCCTGATACTGTTCAGAGTCTAGCAGGGCCACGTCACAGGGACCCGCTGCGTCCTGGGCAAGAACAAGGCAGTGCTAACCCAGCTCCCATCTGTGGGGGGCTGGAAGACAAGAAAAATTCAGGACACAGGCCTCAGTCACGTGGGCCCACTTTTAACCAAGGGCACCGATGCCCTGAAGAGGCTCAGAAGGAACCAGGCTGTCAGTTGCGGGGACAGGCACAAGTTGTGCCTTGGAGGGGCGCACTGAGTTCATTAAGGAGAGCATCGGTGACTCCCACCCTCATTTACCTTCATCACTCCCCTCCACTGCCTGGCTGGGTACTTCTCCCCACTCCTCCTTCCTTAAGGCTGGGCATCATATGAAGGTGGTTAAAAAAACCTGGGACTTGATATCATGCAGACCCAATCCTACCACATTAGTAAGTCAGGAGTTGCAAGGTAGGTTCAGGAGAGTGCAGAAGACCTGATAAGGTTTTGAGAGCCCAGGAAGTTGTAGGGGCATGTGCGTGTGCGCACACACACAGGCTGAGAAATGGGGAGGCATATTTTGACATTCATTCATTCATTCAAAAGTACTTATTGATCACCTACTCAGTGCTAAGCACTGTTCTAGGTGCTGGGGATCCAGTGGATAGCCAAGGTTCCTTCCAGTGTTCTAGTAGGAGAGTTCCTCCAGGAGCCAGGATGCCACAGGGTTAATCTCACTAAAGCCACATTATAATGCAGAGGGGGTGGACCCTACCCTCAGGGAGGTCAACCTGTTCAAGGCCACACACTAGGTTATGGACACAGGATCTGATCCTAGATTCCCTTCTCTTCCTACTTACTGCTCAGAGCTGCCTAAGAAACCCGGGCTGGGAGGGATGGTACAACCCAGGGAAGAACAGGTTGAAGTGTGCTCAAGTAAGGCATTGCCTAATTCGATTATATCTGCTAGGCTGCAATGTAATAAAACGGAGTTCTCTCATAAGCATCATCTCCTAGTATTTACAGAACAAGAAAGCACCATTAAGATAGGAACTTCCAGGGAGAAGAGCATGTATTTCAGGCTGAAATGTAAAGAGAATAGATCTGGAGAAAGTGATTCCTGATTTTACAACTCAGCTCAGATGAGGGGACACCTGGTGCACGGGGAACCTGGAAGCCCCGAAAGGTCAGGCTGGTGCCCAGAAGGAGCTGCTGAGAGTGGGAGGTCCCACTGGAAGGACACCAGGATGGGGCAGAGAGGCTGATGGGAAAAACTTGTTAGAAGGAAAGAGAGCAGTGGAAGCAAGTGGCAGTGAAGACTAAGGGGACCCGTTTATTTCAAACACCTCCTTGCTCCTCTCCACTGTCCACCTTCATGTGCAGACAGAGTGATGTTTTTCTAGCAACAGTAGCACCTGGTAACTAGCATGTGGGCCCTGGCACCAAGCTGCCTAGGTTTGAAGCCTGGTGTACCCTTCCTGTGCTGTGTGGCTCTGGGCAGGTTACTTGCCCATTTTGGACATCCATTTCCTCATCTCTAAGTGAGGGTTGAAGCATATCCAGACTCATGGTTGTCATGAAGATTGAATGAGCCAATATGCAAGAAGCACTTGGAAGAGCACCTAGCCTGTCAGATTCTGTCATTATTTTAAATCCGTGCACACCACACCCCCTTTAAAATCCAGGAGTGCAGGCTCTCTGCTGCCCTCAGAGGAAAGCCATACCTCCTAGCTGGCGTTCGAGGCTTTCGCAGTCCAGCCTTTGCTAGTTCTGGTTTTCTGTATCGCCACTCCCTCTGTGCATCCCTGCGCCCCCACTGGACGCAGTGACCAGCAGCCCCAGCCAGCACCTTGCTCTTTCATCCCTTTGGGTCTTGCTGGTTCTCCTTCCTCTTTGCAGTACGATGCCCGACCACCTGAGCCACACCAGTCAGGGCGCCCCTCCTTCCTCTTTAGGAACCCCACCCTGCCCATATGCAACACGGAATCAGCTTCAAGACTCAGCTCCCACCTTGGACAGAACTCTCTGACCCCTCGTCCACCCTGGAATTCACTACTGCTTCTTCTGGGCCTCTAGGTTTTGGTCCTGTCGCCTCATGATTTCGCTGTTCTGAGCTTTTCACTGACCGTTGGTCTCACTCAACAGGTAGGGCCCAGACCCCATTGTTTCCAAAACCCCAGTCCTGCCCAGTACTTGGCTCCTCACCTCAGCCAGGGGCTGCCGCATGGATCTGGCCTCTAGAAAGGGAGAGAATACCGGCCAGAAGGGACACTCACAGACTGTTACTATAAAGTAAGCAAAACCCTAGAGATGGGGAAATGTTAAGAGCCTTGAAAGTCTGTTTAGTTTATTTTCTTGGTTAAAAACCCTTCGAGACAAAGACCTGGAGAGGGAATGCTGCATTTTGCCACCACATTGCCTCTGGAACAGGGAGGGATAAAACCAGGGTTCCTGTTTCTCCTTTGAGAAATTGGGTCACTGGGTGTTGTTAAGTGTGCCTTACAGAGCTATGCTAATCAGTTTTCTTCTGGCCTAAATATCTGGTAATTATCTTGGGTTTTTTGCTTTGCCAGACTTGGCTTCCTAAAGCAGTTCATCCACGCCATTACTTCTCAAGATCTTCAAGGATGATGTTAACCCCTGCCACCTGATAGCAAGTGTGCCCAGCTCCTGACACGTGCCTGGGCTCTTCTAACCTTTTTAGGTACACGGACTCCTCGGATCTCTGCACAGTCCAGGAGGCAGATGACCCTATTATTCCGTTTGGGGGTGTGGGGACTGAGGCTCTCTGGTTCAGGGCTATTGCCCCCTCTGCCGAGATCTCAGTCCCTGTCTTCCTTCTCATTCTCATTTCTCCTCCCCACCCTCACCCCTCATTTTGGTCGTGCAGAGCACGTGGTTGCCCAGGCTCAAGCCAGAGCTCCAGAGTGATCCAGGTTCCCTGTCCTCCCCATGCCCAGCCACCCCAGAACGCCTGCCAGCCTCAGTTCTGTAGCCCCCATGCCCCCTCCAAATCATGGCTTTGTCTAGAGTCTTCCAGAAAGTTCCCTCTGAACTCCTGTTGCAGTAAGAATCCAAATCACCTGCTTGAATATTTGGCAGTCCAGTGGTTGAGTGTGCGTGCATGTGTATGAGTGCTTGTGTGATTGTGATCTTTCCTCACTTAGATTACAACTACTTGAATACAGGGATCAAGTCTTCTTCTCCATCTCTCAGCTCCCCAAGAGCACTGATCTACTAAGATTCTCCTTACAAACCTCACTAGTTCAAAAAAGCAATGGCAAACCTTTATTAAACACCTACTGTGTACCAGACACTGTGACCAGCACTGGGGTACTGGACTAGACCCTGACTGACAGTCATTGGGAGGGCAAAGGAGAATTAAGGGGAAAACTGATAGAGTAGGTCTGGTTCATCTTTTGAAACACAAAGCTCTGAATCCCAGCTTTTGACCTATGGTACCAAATTACACTGTCAATCACAAATAAAGTTCAATGACACAGCCTAGCATCTTCTGACTAGTTGGCTTGTTTGGAGGGATCTATTTTTAAGTTTGTGTCTTTATAACCTGACAATCTTGCTGAGCTGTTATGAAAGGAATGATTATTGTAATAGCTAAGTAACTGAGCTTTTGTAATAGGTTTTGCTTATAATGTGTTTCATGTCCAGACTACTCTCTCAGAGCAGGACTCCTTACACCTATTTCTCTGAAGGGGAAACTGAGGCTCAGCAAATTTAAATCATTCGCCCGAAGGGCAGGGCAGCTGGAATTTCAGGCCAGGTCAACGTTTATATTCTTTACTCAGCTGTTCTCTAATTCTCTGCTTCTGAAGTTCTAAAATCATAGAGAAAGAGAGAGATGTTTTGACCTTGTGGTAATGCATTTTCTATAAGGTCAGAAATAAATAAGTGGAAATTAATCTGACAGTCTCCAAGCCGGCTGCCAAATACCAATCTGTGTTCCCCTTGGCTTTGACCCCCGTAATTACTCCACTCATTGACAACTGATCGGCTTAAATAATTCATATCCTTTCCTGAGGCCTATCGCTTGGCGTTGGCATTTGCTTGATGAGGGCTCTGACTGATGGACTATTACAGGCTGACATGTTCCAGAGAGAGGCTCAAAACTGTCACGTCCCCCAGCATCTAAGGTGAATCTATGTGTTAGGATCTTACTCTTCTATAAAGCTCTGAATGGTCAACATGTAGCTTTTGGGATATTCTGAACATATGTTCATTTCCAGCCTTCCCGTGGGCCCAAGGGTGAGAGTTGATGGTGTTTTCCAGGACACCTGGGGGTTCCTGAGCTCTAAGTCACAGCCCTGGCTGGAACTTCGTGCCCCAAGGGTCTGCATGGGGCCCCACCTCCTCGTCCTCCAGAACAAAGCTTCCATCAGCTTTCCAGGCCCAGCGGTTACCTGGATCTTTTGCTATTAGGGGGAGACTGCAGTTTCTCCCAGCCTCTTGCCCAGGAAAGAAACTTCTGCTGGTGGGCAAAGTGGCCAGCCTGTTTTTAAGAGAAAAGAAAAGAAGTATATTCTTGGAGATAAGAGGCTAGGGATGGGGAGCAGGCTAGGAGGGGCTAAAATTGTGGTAAACTTGACAAAAGGAAATAAAGAAGGGCAATAAGGAGTGATAAGAAGAAAGGAACAGATGAAATTCTCAGGAAGGGTAAAGAACATTTCCTCAGGCCCGGGGTAAGAGAGTGAAGGTGCCAGAGACCTTGAAGCTACACCTATTGGGAAAATATGGAAGGGAAGCCAGGAAGGGGCAAGGGTGGAGCTACCTTTTGAGAAGGGGGAGGGAGGGCAGGAGGAGAGCAGAGGAGACTGAGAAACCACAGCACTGAGGTATCTTCACCAGGTTGGTTTCAGTGCCAAAGCAACTATTCTAATTAGCTGGGTCTTAGGATGTCCCATTCCCCAGCCTGTTGCAGTGACCTTGAACCTGGGAGCAGTTTCTGTCTAGTTTTCAGTTCATGTGGTCAGTCCTCCATCCTCATGCTCCCAGCAAGCCCTCTACTTCCCACATCATCACTGTTACCGTACTTTACTGGACTCCCTTTTATATGTGGGTTCTCCACAGCAGGGCCCCACCCCAGACCTCCTGAATACAAATCTGCGTCTTCACCAGACTCCAGGTGATTTGCATGCATGAAGGTCTAAAAAGCAAACTTGAGGACTGACTGACTGTAGGCTTTGTTGTCTAAGGATGGCACCTACCTTCCTGACTGTTTTGAACAGCACTGGTCATATAATGGGATGTTAATAGGTGTGTATTGAAGGAGAGAGCTAATGAGTCTCTCCAGAAACAAAGACAATGGAGGTGGGGCAGGGGGTCCAGTGAGAGGAAAGATGGTGATCCAATCTGAGTAAGTAGCAGGGATGAGAAGAAGATAGAAAAGCCTGGAAGTTGAATTCTCAGAAGTCCAACAATGTCAGAAGTATTGGTAAAACTTTTGTGTGGACAGTAGCCTGCCTATAAAAACCACCCTATAGAGCACACACTGACCCTTGTACGCATTCTTGAATGCTGTCAGAAGGACATCCCCTTGGAGAGTCCATTCCAGGGGCAGAGCAATTACGAGCACCGTGAGCAGGAGAGGCAGGAGAGGAGGGAGGGAGGAGGTTTGGGCCCCAGGTGCTGGGAGAATGCAAAGCACTGGCCACTCTTCTCCCGCACCATTGCTGAAAAGAACTGGAGGTAGGAGGGTGAGGGTGGGGAAGAAGGGTGCTGGACTCTGTGCAGAGGTCCCAGCCTCCATACCAAGTCCTCATACTGGCACGCTTTACATCTTATGAAAGGCTAGAGGTTTTGCATATGTTGTGTCTACTCGTCATTTCCTGGAAATGAAAATACTCAGGCAAGCAGGAGAGGTGACAATGTGCATCTGGAAGGGGAGTGCCCATCAGTGAGGGGACAGGGCAATCTGGTAACAGGACCCATATGAATCTCATGATGGTTGATTGCCGGTGGTCCATGGGGCTTGGGGAGGCTGGCAGCCATCGCTCCTTCATGATCAAATAAGAAAGAGGTCTGGTGGTGCCCCTGCTTGGCCAGGTCGGTCCCGGTGAGCGAAGAGATTGCCTGGTTGAGCCCCACACTGCAGCTGAGAGCTGCAGGCAGATGTTGATACTGGTCGATGGTGCCATATGGTAGGATCCAACCAGGCTGCCATCTTGGCTCTACCTCCTCTGAGCAAGGGTGCAGCTGACCTTGGGAAAGCTATCTCACCTCTTCTTAGGCGTGGACCCCTGCTCTAAACTCTCCTCGTTCTCATTGGATTCTTAAACTGTGCCTGTGATAGGGGCCCCTTTCAACCCCCTGTTTCACAGATGAGGAAACCAAGGCCTAGTGCAGGCCACTGAGAGAGCTGGATTGAACACAGGCAGTTCTATCTGATCCCTGTTGTGCTGCGCTGTAGGGGGGAGGGGCACAGCCTTGAACTTCAGTTTCCTTATCTATGGAACAAGTTTAATTATAATAACTCTCTCAAAGAGTTGTAGTGAGGATTAAAATGAGGTCATACAAGTAAATAATTTAGAACAGCGCTTGGCATATAGGAAGTGCTCCGTAAACTCTCACTCTTATTACTCATAGAGTTGGTGGGAGATTGGACAAGGTAATTTATGAGAAAGTGATAAAAGAAATAGCAGTCCTTTCCCCTCTTCTCCTCTCTAACCCCACAGGTAAGCTCGGATCAGTTACTAAAGCCAGGTGGGAGTGAGTTCCATTCTAGGAAATGCATTCTCTTTTTTATTTTTACTTTTTTGAAAGACTTGGGAGTACTTCCCAGAGGGCGAGTTTCATCGTCAGGATAACGGCCCTCAGATTACGTCCCGTCAGACAATCACAGGTCCTGGTGTGCTGTGTTCAGGTCCCGCTGTCACCCTGCCAGCTGAAGGCGTGGCCGTCACGGCAGCATCAGGGTGCCAAAGTGCCCCGCTCACAGCTCCCTCACTGCTTTGCCTGTCTCCTGCCTTCAGCCTGTTTCTTTGTTATCGCAGCGTCCAGTCCCACCTCTCCACTCTCCGTAGGGAGATATTTGAGAGAGGGAGGGAGGGAAAGAGGGGCAGGTTTTAACTTCTGTTGTTGCCAGTATCAAGAGTGAGGATCAACAATAATAACAAGGTGATAGCAGCCCCCACTGTTCTTACACAGTGCGCTACCCGTGCCGTTGAGCCGAGCCCTCACAGCAACCCGAGGGGGCTGGTGTGGCCCCATCTCTAATATTAGGAAGCCCAAACAGGTGAAGTAGATTTGTGTCCCTGTGGCTGGGAAGGGGTGGATGCTTACCAGTCACACCGGGCTGCTGGGATGCCACTGTGTGGGCCCACCCCAGCTGTCATGGAGTGGGCCCACCCACACTATATCTTGGGAAGTCCAGGCACAGAGTAGTTGCTGTCCCACATGAATTTTCATAGACATAGTTGACCTTGCCCTCTACATGACTGTAACCTCGCACTGATAGTCTGTACTTTGACCTTTCTTTAATGTCTTGGAAATCCCTCCAAACATGAATCTTTGTTGGCAACAGCAGATCCTTCTCTGGTTGGGACCATGGCCCTCTCTTTAGAATAGTACCTGTACCTAATGCAAATTGCTACCATTTGTGTTTTACCTACCATGTGTCATGCATATATCCCAGTTCAGAAGCTCACTGAAACAGCAACATCACTCATTTTGCAACTGAGAAATGTGAGGCTCAGGGAGGTTAAACGACAGCCCTGAGGTCACCAGCTGACCCACACTCATTTTCAGTCATTTGATTCTCAGATCCCAGGTCCCTGTGAAGTCCATGTCTTAGAGCTTGATGTGAGGTGCTGTGGGGAAGGGGCTTTGTAGGCTGGTGTTATCCAGCCCCTCTGTTTTACAGAGGAGGAAATTGAGGCTTGCTGAGGTGAAGAGCCTCAATCAAGGTCACATGCTCAGAAGTGGAAGGCGCAGACCACCTTTAGCCCAGATTCCCTGCCTCTACACCCGATGCCGTTTCCTGTGCCCCACTCCCTGGGAACATCTGCTGGGCCAGCCCCAGAGAGTGCCCTGGAAAAATGGCAGGGACCTCATTTCCCTTCGCTGCCTGTGGAAGACTAGTCTCTCTGCTTCTTGTAATATAAAGTGTGTGTGAGTGTGTGTGCGTATGTGGGTGTGTATTTTAAAAAAATCTTTTGTCAGCACCAAATTCATCTGAAATTACAGCAGGAATAATACTTCAGTGTCCTCTTCACTCTCTTTGGTTCTAACAATCTTATAGCCTCAGCCTCCGCTTCAGAGGAAAATCATAATGAATGACTTAAAATAACTCTGTGGGAGAAAATAAGGTTTGATTTGAATTGCAGAGAGAACGACTCCCTTTTAGTCCCCCTCTCTCCTCATTTCCTGGTGAAAGCTTTCAGAATCTACAAGATCCTTCGACATTCAAAGATCCAAGAGTCAAGAAAAACCAGTCAAATTGTTTTGTCTAAAAGTACCTTTGTCAGGTATCTATCCCCATAATTCCAAAATTCCACCAAATGTCACCTTAAGAATAGGAAGCTTTGACAGCTTGGCCAGTCTCTCCTTTTAAGCATTTTCTGGGTCACAGGGGATGTTATGCGGTTTCCCCACCATGGTACTGCGTGCACGAGCATCTTTCTCTGGGAGGCTCAGAGTGGTCCACTCACCGCAGAGCCTATTACAAGCTAATCTCGTTAATCACTGTGATCTGCATCAATAGAAAGGAATTCTCAGAAAAGGGCAAAATGCAGATTTAACCAACATGGCCCTATGTGAGCAGGTTCATTATAACTCCAACACAGGTCCCGAGAGGACATGGCAGGTCATGGATGTACTGTACGCATCAGTTGAAGCCCTACTTAACTCATATGGGCATAAATGAAGCTGGAATTAGCAGAGAAATATACACTGATTCTGTGGCCCTGTTCAGTCATAATAAAGTTCTGCGTATTTAATATATTTTCTTGGTAGAGTGTCTGTCACAGCAGACAGAGTTGTGAATTGCACATTCTGTTTCTGCCTCGAGAATAGTTGTATTCAGCCAAGTAGCCAATGGGAGCTCAGTAAATTAATAAAAATAAATTCCTTTTAGCTACAATTCTGAGAACTGTTGTGGTTTGCCCCATGATTGCATGGATTTGAACAAAGCCAGTTTGGAGGCTGCTAAAATGAACTTATTACTCAGCTTTTATTTACAAAATGTATTTCCAGGCTCCAAGGCCTGCGGTGGTCATGCAGCGATGCCAGGGGTTGGGGAGAAGAGAGAATGGGCGTGGGATTCGTTGACATGCTGAGACTCGAAGGGAGGGAGGCTATTCATCAGGCTTCTGTCCAGGTCAAATGAGGCCACGTCAACTTATGGAATTTTTACCTCTCCAAATGCCATTTTGGGTTGGCTTGCAAAGTGCTGAAGAATGAATTACACCCTGTCCTGGTGGAGATTTATGACATACAATGTGGGGTAGGAAAAAGAAAGCCTTATTTGTCTAATGTGTACATGAGGGGAGCCAGCGAGTCAATGGAATTGAGAGGAAATGACCTGATGCAGAAGCTCAACTTTTAACCCCTATGCGGATCAAAGCAGCTTCCTCTTCCCCTTCCCCTCTGATCTTCAGAGTCAGCCCACTCTCTCTATCACCTTCTACTACCCTCCTTCCACACACGTTCACGTTTGACCCAATTCCCCCTTCTTTCCAAAGACTCGACCCACTTCTTGAGCCTTCTCCCCCACAGTTCTGACCCAATTTTCTCATTATTTCCACAAAGACATGACCCAATTTGCCTCCACCCTTCCCCATGCACATGCGGTAACATTCCCCCTCCACCTCCCCACACTACAGATCTGAGCTAATTTTCACCTCCATGCTAGTCATTCACACTTGTGCCCCTCCGCCCCTCCGATGGACCAGAGCCAGAACAAGTTACCTTCTCTCCCTGCAGCCGTGCCACCAGCTCCTTCTCTAAACATCCTGAAGACACAGCAGCCTCTACCTCCCCAGGGACATTCACAGGAATCTGACCCAACCATCTCACCCTCAAACCCTACTGGGGTCATCGGTCTCATCGCAACCGGCCCTTCCAAGGACACGTGGTTTGTGTCACTCCTGGGATGTCCAGCCCTCTGACACAGCCAGCATTCCCAATTCCAGTTCATAGTGGAACTTTGAGCAGGCACTTACTGCAGGACCCCACTCGGCTGGAAGAGACGCACAGCTGCTTGGGCCTTGATCTGATACTCGGTTATTAGGTTATTTCTAAAGAAACCATTTTGTGGGCAGCATATCTGTCAGCATTTTGAGTTTTCTTTTTAAAAAGTGAGGTGTGAATAGTTCTGGTGAAGTATGGCAGATTGACAGAGGATAACGTTCTCTGGTAACAAAGGGAGAAAAGAGCAAACGCACCGGCCACGCACCAGCCACCGAACACGCCCTGGCTGTGTCGGTGGAACTCTGCAAGAGGTTAGAGGAGATCGCTCTCCACGCTCTCCATGGACGGATGACCCATTCTGGGCTGCCACCTAATTAACAAGTAAATATGTGTCCATCATCACAAATGATTCTTATTCATCACTCAGAGCCAGACTCTAATCACTTACGCTTTTTTATGAAAGCTACTAATCAGCTATCAGGTGACGAAGGCGTTACATACTATCAGTTTTGGGGGCTGATTTGAGTGAGCAACCTAGGGTGGGTCAAGTGGTTGAGGGAAGACTGGAGAGGGCTTTTGTCATCCTTCCCTGTCTCCTGAATGACCAACCATCCCTTTCTAGCTGTCCTCTACATTTGATGGAGAAAGGGCCCGTGGCAGTCCTTCCTCTTCTCTGAACCTGGCTGAGTCGGGTAACACTCGGCGGGAGCTAGGATTAGAAGCAGTTGTTGTTTTGAAAAATCCAGCATATTGCTGTGAACGGTTGTTCTCCTAAAATGAAGTAACACAAGTTCAAAGGCTTTAGACACTGCAAAGAATGTTCCACATGCTAGTTATTATGGTGACAATCCCTGTTGTCCCAGTCATCACTCTCTCCGCCACCTCACCTTCATCCCCACCTCCTCTTCACCAACAAGATTGACGTCGTCACGCCAGCTCCAGCACAGTCACAGCCACCCTCGCTGTCACCGCCACCACCTCCCACCCCCACCTCCTTCACCTCCTTCATTCACCATGGCCTTCATCGTCAACACCATCTCACCACCACTGCATCTGGATGACTCTGATCCTGACCTTCACCTCCTCGGATCTTATACTGTCAGCCCCTTCACTAATATACTTACCCTTTATAAAGAACAAGAATGAAGATAGAAAATCATTGCCTATTTTTTATTTTACTATAAGAGCTTTTATGTTTTCTTCGTAAGTTAGAAGTTCAAGATCTCTATTTCTATCCATCTACCTTATCTTTATGTCTTTCTCTACCTGTCATTTCCTTTGTATTTCTAGTTGTTTCTGTGACTCTTCCCATTTTCCATTTCTTCACCTCTCCACCCCTCCTTGCAGCTGGTTTAGAGCTCAGGGCCTAAAGGTAACGATGGCTCCTGAGAACGTAGGGGCTGCTTCCAAACACCCCGACAGAGAGACCAGAAACATCATGGTGAAGAGCAACTAAATTATTTTTTCCCTTTTGAGGGAAAAAGAGTGCATCTTTTTATTCAGAGTCAAAAATTTCTGAAGTGGAAGAAAGGCAGTGGATCAGAGCCCTTGGCCAGCACCTTCACTTCGGCCCAGTGGTGCGCACCGGGCCTCCGTCCGGTGAGTGCTTATCGGACTTAAGTGTCAGCTTCAGGGCCGGAGAGGGGGTAAATCCACAGCCCTCGGGCAGCCCCACTTACTCTCAGTCTCTTTTTGGGTCACATCCCTAATTTCTCCCACTGCTGCATTTTGTCTTTTATTGAAGTTTATGACTCTGATGCTGACATAAAATTGTTAATGTTGGGAGTCCATTGGGTGGACTAGGGTTTAAATCCAACTCCACCAGTGACTAATCTGAAGAAAATCATTTAACTTCTCTTGGCCTTAGTGCTCTCAGCTGTGCAATGGGGACCACTGCTATCCTATCCAGGGAACGCTACAGAAACTGCATAGAACGAGGCGTATACGGTGGCTCCCAGAGCATCCAGCCATGGAAGGTGTGGGCCTGGTACATGTGTGTTTCCTTCCTCCTCCAGTATCACTTCCTCCTCTCTCTACTGTGTCCATTTCTGATTTCTGATACAGGGAAAGGATGCCTGGGCTGCATGATCTTGGGGATCAACTCTTGCCCTGCCATTAGCTTATATTTACAAAGCTCAGCCACTAGGAGAATCTGATAATTGAATTAGGGAAGTGTGGCATAGGCAGACCAGGAGGCAGAATTCCCATGTGAATTTGCTGGCCCTTGTTCACAGCTGGAACGCTCTGAGACAGCTCATCTCCACGGATGGGGATGGTTCCCACAGCTTGGAGATACTTGGAAGAGGGGTTGCAGGGCTGGCAGCCCCATGCTAGAGGGAGGAGGGAGTCTGAAGCCTGACTCCCACCTTTGCAGCTGTTAGCTGCGTGACTTTGGGCAAGTCATGTCATCTCTCAGCTCCTCACTTTCCTCACCTGCAACAGGGGGATCCTAAAACAGAGTCTGCATCTTGTTCTGGAGTAACGGTGAAAATGATTGGCACAGAGAAGGTTGTGCAATAGATGTTGTCTTTCTTCTCTTCTTTCCCTCTCTATCTTCTTCCTTTTTGAAAGTCTCCCTTTCTTTGTATTCCGTCTTCTTCCCAGGTTTTGCGGTACAGATTTTGAGAGATGCTGGCTGCTCACGGCTGGCTTGTATGGAACCTGCATTTGTTAGGGGGATGCCACTAAAACATCCAATAAGCGATGAATGTTTGATTGCACAGATGAGAACACCACCACGATCATTTGGGATTATTATTAAATTGTGGAACCAAATGAAGCCAAAATAATAATAATTGCACTGAAAGTCAGTGATAGCTACACCCTCTAATTGATCTGAAAATACTACCCTAGTTTATTATTGATACTCAATTAGGCAATTATTAAAAAGAAGACCTCCAAACTGACAATACTAATAATGGAGATAAATCTTCCTGACACCAAGGGCTCTCACTTTGTTTTAATTGCAGGGAAGCTATGGAAGTGTTTTCCCTCATTCGGAAAAAAAGTCTTCTTTTTTTCTCAGGCCATCTGTCTGGCTATTAAAATCCCATCAGCTTCATTGCGAGATCGCTTACTTCCCCCATGCCTGCTGCCCCAAAGGGGGCTCTTAGAACTAACTAGTTCATGGCAGCTCCGGCCCTCCGAAGGGGCAGCATTCCGCTCTCCCCTCCTCCTTTGGGCATCCTGTGTTTCTCTTTTGGCCCCTCTATTCACAGCTGTGATTTATCTCCAGGTTCCCACACTGATGCCCAGAAATTAGTTTATATCTTTAATAATGTGTTGATTTGTTTAACTGTTTAAGAAATAACTGCCTCCTCTCAGTGGTGTAGGTTCTAACAAGACAGTGCTGGATCTTCAGGATAAACACACTTGGGGTGGAGTTCAACACTTCAAGTTCAATGTGTGCTTTATAGACGAGGGGGCAGGTGGTGAAGCCCATGGAGCAAAGTGGTGGAGTCAGGAAGTGAGGACCAGAGCTATAGAAGGAAACACTTGTGTTCCTCTGCTCTGACCTGACACCTGGATCCCTAGCCCTTGAGTTCTTGGGCTTGGTTGTCACATTGTTCCAAACCCTGCTCCCCAAATCCTTTCTCTCGTTACTGCCGTGGGAGACAGTCATTACTATTATTACAAGGCTGTCTTTCCTCTACTTCCTCCGTCCCTCCCTGGCACAGTCATTACTGAGAGATCTCATAGCTTCGTCCAAGTAGTATCGTTTCACACTAAAGCAAATTCCTCTGGGTTTGAAAGACTGTAGGGTGAAGAAAGAGAGCCCTTACCCTCTGGTAAATTCGGAGGAGAGAGTTAATTCCTCTTATTCAGGTTGTTCTGAGAGGGAGGGCATCTGAAGACCCCACAGGAAAAGAAAGGGAACCTTCTCTAGCTCAGGCCAGTATGTCAGCAAGGGAGGCAGGCTCATGACCTCTCTCTCCCTGGGCTGCCGTGCACACCGCCATTCTTTCTAGCTGGAAGAATGGGTCAAACTGTAACTGAGAGCCTGGTGCTCCCGATACCACAGAAAGGCTCTTGGAGTCCGAGGGATTTCTGTAGACTGGCCTCTGACCTTCTCTTTAGTTTCCACCCCAGGGCCCCTTTATCACCTGAAGAAGAAAGCTGGTGAGTAATGGGCCTGGGGGGACACCGTCTCTCCATCTCTTTCAGACCCAACGGATGGTTTATGAGTCAGAGTGGTGCTTTCACAAAGCGAGTGGTGGACCACGGGTATCTGAGATGAATCTAGATGGTATAGGGATGAATATTTCAACAGATTTAAGTTGAGTATTTTTAATGTGTGTTAAAATTTTAACTAATAGATTAAACTTGAAAATAGATTCCTTGAATGTCATTGCTTAGGATGAGGCTAAAATGGGATCAATTTCAAGATACATGTTAGAGTAATAGCAATATAGGTGGACCCCAGATATGACCAAAATAATGAAGGTGACAGCCCAATGACCGAAGGGTAGGAAATCTCCATTTAAACACCATCGACCATCTTTTGAGCTCCTACTCTGGGTACACATCCTTTATACCAATTATTTTAATTTTTATAACACTCTGCTTAATAAGCATTATTATTCCTGTTTCTGTGGCAGACAAGGAATGGCAGTTCGGTTGCAGAGCTAGTTGGGACATGAACCCAGGCCCACCTGGTGTTCAGACAGGGCTCTTTCTGCTGGATCGTGCTACCCAATCAGCCTGGGAAGAAACTAGGGCAGGAAGTGGTTGCGTCCCAGGGAAAATCTATGGTCCCAGCTGCTGAGGTGTGTGGTCCTGTCACCTAGCTTGTAATTTTAGCCCGAGTTCTGGCCACAGGCTCTGTGGTCTCATAGCTCAGTCTACAACATTTACTCCCCTGCCTAGTAGGTCTCAGTGAATTCTCCTTCAGCAGCATTCGTGGATGGAAGGGGGTGTCTGTCCCCTCTCCACATTCTGCTGTGGCTTCTCTTTGCTCTGACCAACTGTCACGAGCCCTCAGGCTCCCATGTTCCATCTGCTCTGAGAGGGGATGGCTCCCGTGCCCAGGCATCTGCCCTCTCTCCCGGCAGCCTCTGCCCATCCTCTCTGCGCTCTTGTCCCTCCCCCACCCCAACCTCCTTATGCTGAGCATCTGCCTCCTGTCATCCTTTCCCACCCCTGTCGCCTGCTCTCCCACAGCTTGAACAGCCAATGACTTAGACATGCCTTCCTCTTTCTCTTCCATTAGCCACCCCACCCGTTCTGCCTCTGGCCATGTCCTTGTACCAGGTACTGTGGCCGCTGAGGCCCCTTGGGAAACTGGAAAGGCACAGTGTTCTCAAGCTGGAGGGGAGGCCCTTTGAAACAGACCTCCCCGGCCAGGGGCCCCCGTTCTCCTGCCACCTCGGTCTTTGGGGGAAGGGTCCCGCTGCTCCTTCTCTAAGCTGTTGCTTCTAGGCAACCAAGCATTAAACTAATCTTTCCCTCCCTTCCTCTACCTGTCCTTTCATCTATTCTTCCTTCTTTCATGAGAAGATTTCACTGAGCGCCTACTATGTGCCAGATATTGCCGTAGTTATTTCATCCTGATGAATTGGCAAATCCTGTGTTTATTCACCAGGTACCTGTGATATGTCAGGCAACGGGGCACAGAGGCAAATCTACTTCTGTCCTGTCTCAGGGGCCTTGCTGTCTAGTTCAGGAGACAAAGACTTGAAAACCAACAAGTATAAGAAAGTACCCATCTTTGCGCATACCTGTACCATCTGGGGCAGTGGGCACCCCAGGACGGAGCTCTGTGGTTTTTGCAGCCTATGGGAAAAGCGAGAGTTGCCACATGGCTTCTGGCTTTGCCAGCCCCATCCTTCCCTTCACCATGTCTGGATGAACACTCTATGGATACCAAGACGACAGATACTATTTCCTGCCACCACTACCTGAGATATAAAGCCCCATCTCTAAAGTAGATGTCTCTGGCACAGGGCAAATCTGGAAGACGGAAATAGCTCCATTTTTCAGTGCCTCTTGAGGGTTCCCTTTCACCAAATCCTACTGCCTTTTTGGGTGAGTGTGTAGGACAGATAGAGAAGCATAGAGCTCACCCAGGGCATCAGCAGAGATGTAAACCAGGAGCAAGGGGCATAAAGAGACCCAGGGGAGCAGTCAGCCTTGTGCAGAGGTCGGCTCCGCCCTCAGAGGCAGCTGCAGCACATGTGGTCCAGAGGGAACTGTTTGGTGGTCTGGATGGCAGAGCCCCCTAAGTTCCACAGGCTCCTGCTCTGTGAGCTCCTACTGTGTGCCAGGCACAGTGCTGGGGCTGGACTGGGACAAGGGCACTGGGTTCTAGTCCAGCATTGGTGCCAGCTGGCTCCATGGCACCTGCAAGCCCCTTCCCTTCAGTCCTCAGGTGAGGGCCTGGGGTAGCTGAGCTCCCTGGATACAGTAAGCATCACCTAAAGTCATCGATAGGTTCTTGGAAACTGCGACTTTATGTGAAGCGACATATAATGAAACCAGTTTGACCATAGACTAATTAATAACAAGAGTTACATTCCTACAGCATATTTTTGGTCACAAAAATATCACCAATCTTCTTAATAAAGACTCAAAACACTTCTAATATTAAACATTGAAATACGTGTAAACCATATGTATACATTTAAGAGAGATGAATAAAAACAAGTAAGAGAATTATTTTCCAACCCACTCATTCCAGTTCGGGCTTATGGGTGGTGGGAGCATCTCTCAGCTCGCAGCGCCAGGCAGGAAACTACCCTGGACAGGACGTCCTTCCATCCCTGGGCCACTCACAGCCACAGTCACACTCCCTCAGTTTGGGACAGTGGACACGCCAATCACCCAATGTTCACATCTTTGGCGTGCAGGAGGAGACCAGAGTACCTGGAGAAAACCCACGCAAATAAGGGGAGAACATGCTACTCATGGGTTTTAGGGAGTCCTCCCCACAAGTAGTGGCCCCTGTGGAGAATTGTTTTTTTTCCCACACCAATGTTATAACAAAACAACTGAATGAAATAACGTTATTCAAGGACCTGCTGTAAACAACTAGTTGCCTTCTCTCTCTCCTTTTCCTGTGGCAGTAGATTTCCCAAAGGGCATGTGGCCACCTGGAATAAAGATTATACTTTTCAGATTTTCTTATAGTTGATGTGTTGTCACATGACAAACCTCTGGCAATTAAGACCAAAGCAAAACTGTGTGATATCTTTCACAAAACCTCCTTAAGAGCCAAGTGACAGGGGTACTTTGCCTTTGTCTCTCTGTGCCTTCTCCACTTAGATGCCTGGAATGTGAAGGTAGTAGCTAGAGCTCCGGCAGCCATACTGGACTATGAGGTCAAAGGCCACACTTCAGGGATGGTGGAGCAGGGAGCTGGTAGGAGCCTGCACTGCTAGCCAGCTTGTGGAGCCTCCAGACCAGGTTGTATTTCATGTCTTCAGATTGGTTTACTCGAGAGAGAGAAACTTTTTGTCTTATTTAAGCCACCTTTAATTTTCTTTTTCTGTTACTTGTACTCAAATCCAATCCTCCCTGATACAACCTCTAAATTCCCTTCCCGGCGAACCATCCTGAGGTTGTGACATTGGGGGAGTTCTCTAAGCACTCACTTCCTGTGCTAGGCAGAATAATGCCTGCCAAAGATGTCCCCATCCCACTTTCTACAGCCTGCACCGCAGAGGGCAATTACGGCTGCAGCTGGAAGCAAGGTTGCTAATCCACAGATTGCTTGGATGGGAGATTGGCCTGGATTATCCGCACGGGCCCACTGTACTCGCAAACATCCTTAAGAATGGAGGAGCGAGGCAGAAGAGTGAGTGTCAGAGGGTTGCAGCATGCTGCTGTCTTGAAGATGGAAGGAATGTGGGCAAGCCGTTTCCGGAAGCTGGAAAAGGCCAGGAAACAAATTCTCCCCTAGGGTGTCCAGGAGGAACTCAGCTCTGAGAATACCCCAATTTCAGTCCAGCGAGACCCACTCAGACTCCTGCCCTGCGGAACTGTGAGACAGTACGTCCGTGTTGCTCTAAGCCATAAGTTTGTGGTGGTTCATTACAGCAGCAACAGGAAACTAACCTGCTCACTGTGTTTCTTTTCCCATGTGAGAATCCCATATGAGAATCAGGGATACCCATGTTCTGGTGTGCTGAGCAGCCTAAGGAAGGTGACATTTGTGGGCCCCAGGACGGGGCCCACACACAGGCGACCTCACACAGTACCTCTCAAGGAAAACTACCCCCTCCTCATACCTTCAGTCACCACCCTTAGCCATGAGTAACAGTAGCAGCTGAGACACACTGTGTGAAGTGCTCGGACCGGACTAACAGCCCCACCAAATTCCTGTGCTCTGAATCTATTCAGTGCCTTGGAGGAAGGTCGTCATCCTCATCCTAGAGGTGAGGAGACACGCCCAGAGGTAGGATTCAGTCCACATCCACCAGAGCCCACTGGCCACACTCCAAAGCCCTGTTTCTCCAAGTGTGGCCCACAGGCCTGTGGCATCAGCCTTGCCTGGAAGCTAGAGACAGGCTCAGCCCTAGCCTGGACCTCTGTGTCAGCAGTTCGACAAGACCCCCAGGTGACTAGCATACACGTTCAAGTTTGAGAAGTGCACTCCAGTCCTGTAGTGCTCCGCTCTCTCCTTGACGTCACCCTTTTGGGGGAGCCTCAGGAGATTTCACTTCCTTTGTCTGCTTCCCGCTTTTTTCCTCTGTTCTGTTTGGCAAACTCCTATTCATTCTCCAAAACTCAGTACCCCATTCCTGACCTCCCCAAATAGAGGAGCTCTTTTGTCTGACCCTGCCACGTGCCTTCATCAGAGCCTGAACTCACTGGTGATGGTCTTAGTCCATGCCTGTCTCCTCTTCCAGGCCTTGACCTCCCTCAGAGCGGGCCATGCCTCTGCCATCCCACCAGCATTTACTGAGCACCTGCCCTGTGCCGGTGCCGGTCTCATCCTGTGGCCATGGCAGTAAATGTGACAGACAAGGACCTCGGTCTCACAGAGCTCACATTCTGGTTGGGAGAGAACAGTACGCACTGTAGACAGGCAAATTCAGAGGGACCTGGGGCGATGAAGACATTAACTGGGCAAGAGGATGGGTGATGTCGGCTGGGGGTCAGGGCAGCCCTCACTTCTCTCTGTGCCCCATGAATTAGCACAGAACCTGACATCTCAAACCGTCAAAAGTTGTCAGATTGGATCAGATCTAACTATTCTCCCTGATCAAATTGCATGTTTTTGTAAGTTCACATCCTTTTTGAGCAATTGCTGGCCAATTGTTTTCCTACCAAGAAAGCAAATTTCCTCCTTCTCTACGAGCTCTTCCGAGGTAAAAATTCAAAGTAGAGAATCCCCCATTTTCCAGCGATATCCCCACCCTCTTCTCTTCACCCGACACTGACACTGACCATGCCGACTGTCTCCCTGCACCTGCCATTTAGCTATTGAATACAGAGCCCCACGTGGTCTGCACAAGAGGGTGCACTTCCCAAACTAGGGTCAAGGTCAGGTAATGTCAGCCTCTGAAAGAGAAGCTGTGAGCACAAATGGGTGAGAGGTTCTCTCTTTGAAAGCAACAACTCATACTCTAGATGCTCAGTGAAAGGGAGTGGTGCAGCCAGCCCTCCACCAGATTCTTATCAGCAAGCACTGCTCCGGGATGGGAATGTGGGGTGTTTATGCATTTATTTACACATGCAAGGACTGAGTCACTCCTAGCTGCTACACCCAGCCTGGGTTGGTGTTGTTTTGCTAACGTTTTCAGCCCTGGGAAGACAAAGACTGCCTGTAATTTGTCATTGGCAGAGAGGAGCTTTGCAAACTCGGGAGGCTTGCAGGGGCCAGAGGAAGGCCAAATGAGAAAAGCAGCCACGTGAGACACTCGGGAGTGCTGGGGACTTTGGGGAACTGCAGAGCACCTGCCACACCTGAAGGGACATCTGCTACCCGGCTCCTGCTGATTATTGCCAAGCAGGAATGGGGCCCAGGGTGACAGAAATCTGAGGGTTTTTTCTTTTTTTTTTTTCAAGGAGAGCTTAAAATAGGGATTTAAAATATAAATATATAAGAAAGTTCTCAATTTGTAGAATATTTGCAGGCCAAATGCAGCTCACTTGCAGGTCACCATTTGCAGCTGGTGGTATAATCCGTAATAAGCACACCAGTGGCCCTAACAGCACCTGGGGCTTACTGAGTGCTTATTCCAACCTCACAACTAGCTCGTGAGTGAGATGTAATTTTCCTCATTTACACATGAGAAAATCAACTAGAGTCCTGAAATTCCTTGTCCAAGGTTACACAGCTGGTAACTGATAAGGTTGGGATTTGAACCCAGGCTGTTGGATACCAAAGCTGCCATGAGCTCCAGGCCTGGCTGGAACATAGTGCATACTTTCACCACGATGTTGCTGAGAAACATCTGAGGTTAAATATACATCCTAATCTTAGGTGCAAAGCTTTCTTTCTGTATTCATTCATTCATTCATTCATTCATTCCATAAACACTGACTGAGTACCTCCCATATGCCAGGCACTGGGCGGGGCCTTGGGAATTCAGGTGTGGAGTTGCTCTGTCCAACATTGAATTTCTTCTCTTTGCCCTGGCTCCTTGAAGCTCCCAGGTCCTGCAGGTCCTCTGGTGTCAGTCCCCTGCCCTGGGTCAGCTGTCTCCTCACTCACTAGGTGGTGCAACCATCTCCTTACCCGACTCCCTGCTCTGTGCCCCTCTTCCTCCCATCTCTCCTTCACACGTCCTCCATCTTTCTAAAATGCAAGTCTGACCACATCATCTCCTTCTCCACCTTCTCCTCTCTGGCCACTTTACACAGAATAACTCTCTGTGATGTGCGCTTCATGTATGTCTGATCTTCCTTGTCTGCCTAATCTCATCCCTCAGTACTGACACCTTCCTCTACCTTCCCTCCCACCCCAGGTCCTCCAGCAATACTGGAAACCTTGTGTGGTTTCCTAAGCACCCCACCCTCTCTCACACCTCTTCCTGGAATGGCCTCTGCTCCCTGTGTGTGCTTGCTGCGTCCCTATATCCCCCCCCCCCCAGAGCATAAGCTTCTTGAGGGCAGGAGGCTGTGTCTTCTCACCCTTGTAAACCCAGAGCCCAGGGCACAGCAGTAACTGAATACATTTTGTTGAAGCAATAGACAAGGAACTCATGGTCTGGAGCTGGAGAGAGAGAGAGATGAAAACAAGCAACAGGGAAGGTGGAAGATGCTGTTGGAGGCATATGCGTGTGGACGCTGAGGAAGGAAAGAGGCAGGGAACATAAGCGGGAGCTGGGTGGGAGGTGGCATAGGTGCAGGGAGAACCGACAACTTTGCTGAGTCATGAAGAATTCAGTGGGCGTGAGCCCTCTAGGCAGAGGCCAGGGGAGAGAGAATATATGTACCCACTCCCTCGACCCTCGACAGGGACAGCCATGCATTTGGGGTATCTTTTTGTTTTCACAGCGACGAGAAAACCCAGTAGCCCCTCCACTTTCCCCTCTCTGCCCTGGGTAAGGAGCATATACTAATTCAGGCTTTGAGCTTTTGAAGACTTCATCATGCACGGAGTACAGTTTCTGCTTAGCCTTCAGCTTCTCCAAGAAACTTATTAATGGATTTGGGGGGGGACAGGGGAAAATTATAAATATAATTAGTATAACAGAAGGTTGTATATAGATTTTTGGGAAGATAGACTTGGGTTGGAATCCGAGCTTTGCCACTTGCTGTGTGACATTAGGCAAGTGACTTAACTTCTCTGATCTCTTAGGATGGAGATAATGGGTATCATGGCACAACCTCCAGAATTGTAGCTTGAGTAAGAGCTAACTTCAGGAAAGCATCTAAAAGAGTGCTAAGCACAAAGAAAGCACTCAATAAGTGATTTGTTATTATTATTATTATTAGTTGTTGTTGTTGTAGTAGTAGTGGTATTACCATAGTTACTATTAGTACCTATTAGTAACGATGGTATTCGTGTTGAAGTGATATCAGAATGGTCATTTTTCAGGATTTCCTTTTTTGTAAAATACATTGGAGGAAAGTTGGGGAGGAGACCCAATTTTTTCAACCTTAGGGAAAATTCAAGAAGGATAAAAGATATGTGCAGATAGATCCAGGTGTGGGGGGAAATGTGACATGGAAAAAAAAAGAATGACCCTTTATACAGAGAAAGTGAGAAAGGATGGCAATAGGACAGAATTGGAATCAAGAAAGGTCTCAGGGTCAGCCACAGCCAGTGACAAGTGAGTTTTGCCTGAAGGCAAGGCCAGGGCAGGCCAGCACTAGGGTATTTAAATTGCAGAGTGCTGATTCTCCATACAATGAGGCTACCAGGACTGTGCACTTGGGATCTGGTACCTAATCCTTGGCATCCTTGTTAGCATCTGGAATACTACCCAAGGTCTGGGAGGTTCAGGGAGGAGTGAATAAATATAGTGTCAATAAGGAAAAGGCGTGGTGGTGCCTCAGAGGCAGACCCAAGACTGCTAAGTCAGTACCTCGGGGCCAGGCGATGACTAACAAGGATTTGGATTGAGAGGAAAGGTGAGTGCTGCCCAGGAGGGAGCAGGCTTGCAGTGGCTGATGGCTTTCCAAAGCATTATGGCAGAGCTGTGGCGGAGGAGGTAGGTGTTTCCCCACCCCCCCACAGAGAGCCTCCCAGGTTGGAGTACAAGGGAAACTCCTGCCTATTCTCAGGGAATGTGGCCCCAGCCAAGCCTAGGACAAAAGACTGGTCAACAGGAGGCTTGCAGCTTCTGTTTAAAAGCCCATCTCCCTTGCCCTGGCAGATGTGGCTCAGTTGGTTGGAGCATCACCCCATAGCCAAAGGGTTGCAGGTTTGATTCCCAGTCAGGGCACATGCCTGGGCTATGGGTTCGATCCTCAGGCAGGGCATGTATAAGAGGCAGCCAATTGATGCTTCTCGTTCACATCAATGTTTCTCTCTCCCCTGTCCTCTCTCTCTAAAAAAAAAAAAGCAATGAAAAAATATGCCTGTGGGTGAGGATAAAAAATAAAGAATAAAATAAGTAAAAGTCTATCTCCCTCCTTAGATGGGAGCTCCCAGAGGGCAGGCACCACTTTTTTAGTCATTCATTCAGCCTGTAGCTCCTAAGCCTTCTCTGTGCCAAGGTGGATATGGCCCTGCCCTCATGGGGCTTGCAGTCTTACAGGGGGACACAGATCATAAACGAGCCAATGGCAAATAGAAAAAAAGTCAATGTTACAATGTTGAAGAAGGAAATAAAACAGGGCAATGGGACCGGGGGCTACTTTAGATTAGGGTGGTCAGGAAGGCTCTTGGGAAGTGACCTGTAGGCAGGGACTTCTGTGTCTCTGAACCCCAGGGCCTTGAACCAGGGTGTGTTTCAGTGGAAGCTTGTTACACAGGGCAGGGAGAAGAGAAGAGAGGAGCTGGACACGCCTCTGCTATACGTCGCTTGTAAGCTTCTCCCTCCTTCCCTTTACTCTCCATTTTCTGCGGCTGACTTAGAGGAAGTCACCCGGCCACTGCAACAACCTCCTCATTGTGCCTCGCCCTGTTCCTGTGAGTCTCACCAGCCCTCACCCTGATCCCCTCCCTTAGGGCCTCAGCATCTAGTGATCTCGCTGACAGACAAAGCCATCTGTGACCCTCCCTTGCTCACCGGCTTCCTGGACCTCCCTCCTGTGCTGAAACGCATACTGCTCCGTGAGCCATTTATGACCCTCTGGGGTCCTATCTCTGCCACCTTCCAGCCTCGCCCCTCCCTGCTCCCAGCCATGCTGGACTGCTTGGGCATCCATGTTTCTGCACATGCCATTCCTTCTGTCTGAAGTGCTGTTCCTCTTGTTGGCTAGTTCACCCCTTGTCATGCATCCCTCAGAACTTCCCGCCCAGTCTCAGTGCTCCCAGAACCCCCTGTGCTTGCACTTCACTCAGTTCCATCATCATCGTCTGTTCACTGGCATATCTTCTCGGCTAGGCAAGAGTTCCTCGAGGGCAGAGACTGAGCCCTTGACTCTGCCCCCGACTCTCACAGAGTGCCCGGCAGGTGCTCAGGGAGCAGCTGTTCAACAAAAGTCAGCTATTGCCCTTTTCCTTGTCAAGCAAGATGCTGGTGAGACCATGTTCTTCTCTTCTCTGATGCTTTCGGAGTCACGGGGCAGGCACCAGCCGCACACTGCAGAAATCCCTCAGGCTCTCTCAGCACCCTGCCTGCATTTCCCTCCACCAGCCAGAGAGCTCACCATCTCCCTTTGATTCTAAGGCACGTAGTTTAAGTTTCCAAGTTTCTGAAATTAGAGTGTGTTTTACCATTAAGTTAAATTGAATGTCTTTTCCCCTCTCCTGAAAGCTTTTTAAGTAGATAGTTCATTTTGTAATTGATGGTGTCTTAGAACTCAGGGAAGATGGAACTGGATGAATAAAGGCCTTTATGTACCTAGGGGAAAGGACCAGTGTGCTAGACCGGAGTAACTTATCAATAATCCTGCAAAAACGGATATGCAGTTTTTGGCACAGGGAACACAGTTAACATCTCTTTACTCTCATTCTCATTTTTGAAAGGTCTGGAGATATAACAGCCTCATTCAAATTCCAGCCTGAATCCTCAGTGCTCCTAACTGATTGTAAAAGATGCCAGGAACCCCTCTGAATTTGTGGGGGGGAGGGGAGTGGGGGTGGTGGCAGTGGGCTCTGTCAGATGTTTTGTATGAAGAGGAGATGTTTTGTGAGAAGCCTGTGCTTTGGGATCCCCCACTGGCAGGATGGGGCTTGTTCACTATTTCCTCCTTATTTTTTTAAACCTTCACCCAAGAATATGTTTATTGATTTTAGAGAGAAGAAAAAGGAGAAAGGAGGGGGGTGAGAGAAAGAAATATCAGCGTGGGAGAGAAACATTGATCTGCTACCGGCTGTACGTGCCCTGACTGGGAATCAAACCCGCAATCCTTTGGTGTAGGAAATGATGCTCCAACCAACTGGGCCACCTGGCCAGGGTACCACTGTTTCCCTATTTTTAGCATAGGATTGGCTAAACACCTCCACTGAGTACATTTTGAATTCTTTTAGTGGAGTTGAATCAATCTGTTTCCTCCCTTTTCTGTGCTGTTATGGGAAGCTTTGAGGCCAGAGACCACCGTAATCAGACTGGGGTGGAAGCAGAATGAGCAGGACGTGGGAGAGAGAGAAGGAAGCAGCTCTAAGCCTCACAACAACCTCAGGCACAGGCATTACCATCTCCATTAAGCAGAAGTTGCAAACGAGGTGCAGAAAGAGAACGAACTAGCTCAAGGTCACAGAGCTCATGAGCAAGAAGCCAGAAGTCGAAGAGCAAAACTCTTTAACAAGACTAACAAGTCCCCACCTTTGGTTCTTAACCACACCATCCTATACCTGCCCCCCCGCCCCCACCCCCCACACTCCTGCCCTGCTCCACCTCAATTCTCCAGCCACCCCTCAGCCTTCTCCCCTATTGTCTCGTTCTCCTCCTCACTGATCTCAGCACCTGCTGCCCACCCCCCCACCTGAGTCTTCTTTCGTGCTCTCTTCGTCACCCAGTTAACTCCTACTCGTCCTTCAGGTGTCCATTCACATTCAGATATAGGGGGCACCTTCTCTGATTAGACACGATCTTAATAGTGTGGACTCGCAGTCCCGTGTGACCCCCACGTGAGGGCACTTCTCGTAGCTGTCACTCGTGTACACGTCGGGGAGTTTACTCGAAGTGGGGTCTGTCTCTCCCTTTTGGCTCTCAGGACTGTGAGGACAGTGACCCTGAAGGGTGAGACTTCCCGTGGTGACCCCAAGCTCTGGGCCAGCATCTGGCACTTGGCAGGGATTTATCAAAGATTTGATAAATAGAATAGATGAGTGGAGAAATTGATCTATGGATGTAAATTAACCTGGAAACTCAAAGTGCCTGTTTCATTTGAATATGGGTTTTTGGCCGAAATGTATCTATCTAGTCAGGACTAAAAGAAGCCATTGAATTTTGAAAGAAAATTAAAAATATCCTGCATTATCAGTCTGGATGCGTATCTTCTCCTCCTGACCCGGAAGCAAACAGTCATGGGGGGCTGCCCCAAGGATTTCAGTGACAGACGCTCTAGATGATGTGGAGGCAGAAAAACACAGCTGGGATTTACGTAGGGGGTGTGCGCCCCCAGCACTTCCTTCTCAGGCATTTACCTTCTCTCTGCTTTCTATCATCATCATCATCATCATCATCATCATCATCATCATCATCTTTCTTTATTACTATTCCTATGTGGTGAGCCCCCCTCTCTGCCTCTCTCCCTCCTTCTTCCCTCTTTCCCCCCTTTCTCTGTGTTGAGCTCATTATTTTTCAGAATGTCAGAACAATGATGCCTTTGCCCCCACTGCTGACTATAATTTAAAGATGATGATATGAAGGAACCATCATTTTTGAACGTGCACCCTGTGATAGGCAGTGGCTATTTGTTCATTCAATAGCAAAGGTGGGTTGACGTCTGGCACTGTCATAGTTGCTGTGGCCACAATGAGCAGGACAGAAAAAACCCCCTGCCCTTGTGGAGTGGACAGCCTAGTGGTGCAGGTGGACACAAGTATTGTGAGTTAATACGCAATGTGCCAGAAGACGGTCAATGCTCTGCACAAAAATAAAACAGAGTAAAGAGGATGTATGAGGGGGAAGGGCTGGGGGTTGTCAACTGCAATTTCCACCAAGGTGGTCAGCAGAAAGCAGGTGATGGACAGCCATTCGTTTAGTTCCTAAACTATCAACCCTGCCCCCCCCACCCCTGGTCCCATGAGAAGGGCTATTACACTTCATTTGTACAGAAAGGGAAACTGAGGCTGGGGAAGGTGAAGTAGCTTGCCCCTAATCACACGGCTCAGAAGGCTGAAGGGCATGAAGTGCACCCAGATCCATGTGGCTGCAGGATTCTTCCAACCACATCACACCCCATGAAGCTTCATCTGAACACTGCCATGACTGACAGGGGACATGGGTTTGCCATTTTCTGAAAAAATGCTTGTAAACATAAAACCCATGGATGGTTTACATTGAGGACACTTCCGAGATTAGAAGATGAAACCAAAGAGGGGTGTGGTGGGTCTGACCTGAAGTTCAGTGTTGCATTCCCTCAGCCTCATGGGAGTGAGCGGTTGGGGACAGAACTGTCACCCTGCATGGTACAAGGCTGCTGGATGTCAGGGAGTTGGGTGGGTCAGAACTCAGGTTTCCTGACATGCTCAGGTAGGCTCTCAGTAGGGATGCTCAGTGGGGTGCAGACTGGAGTCCAGTGCTAGCCATGAAGGTAAGTGCAGGTCAGCCCTGGGCTGTGCATAGAGCCCACGGAGGCTCCCAGGTGGGACCAGAGGCCTGGATTCAAGTTCTGGCCTTGCAGCTTGCAGCCTGTGTGCCCTCGCGTGTGTGTCACATGTGCGCCTCATTCTGATCACCTATAAAGGGAGGCAGGGTCAGGGAGGGCAGTGTGAACCCTGGGACTTGCAGATCTTGTCCTTCACTCCAAGGTGAGAATGACTGGGGTCCTGGGCCTGGCTTTACGGAGAACTGCCGAGCAGAGCTCAAGACCATGGGAAGCACGCTCAGGGTCCTGGGAACTGGTGGGGAAGTTCGGTAAAGGATAGAACGTTCTGGGGAAGCTAAATAGGGATGGTCCAGAAAACCTGCTCTCTGCCCAAAGTGTCTATTCTGGTGAGTATGAAGATCAAACTGGCCTTTGATATACTTTAAAAGCAGAAAAGGGAAGAAAATCAATGGGTTATTTTTTCCTTCCCTGTAGAGGTCGAATGTACTGATAATTTTTCTTTAGCCAATTAGGAGCTGTGCAACCCAATGACTGACTTCTTTTGAATGCTCTTATTTTCTAATAATGAATTTATGACTCATTATTCTTTTTATAAAAAAAGTTCCAGGAAGAACAAACAAACCAGCCTGATTTCCCTGTCCTTTCCCCACCCCAGCCCCTGATCTCGATTGTCACAGTCACAGGCCCTTATGATGTTTGAATTAATTTCAATAATTTAAAGAACTTCTGAGTCAATCTATTGATACATATTTTTGATGCACCTACTGTGTGCAAAGTACCAAAAGACAGTCAAATTATCTTGGGAATTATGGAGCCATATGTACACAGTATGAAGGCCTATGAATAACTTCCATACTCAGCTCATCTGCACTCAAAGGCAAGGGTGTCTGGGAAAGGCAGTTGGTTGGCTTTCCTAAAATACAAGACATACCCTTTCCCTTCTTTAGGACAAGAGAGATATGGCTGAACCCAGTGTGCAGCACTCACTTCCTCACAGGCCCAGCAAAGGCCATGCTGTTGTGAACTTGGAAAAGACAATTTAGGTTAAATCAAGACAGGACTTGCTCAAAGAGAGCCTGGGATGTGGAAGGACAGCAGAGCCTCCGTGAGAAGCAGCATGTGGAGGGAAAGACAGGAGAAGCCACGGAAGGAAGAGGATCTCCGAAATTCAGCAGAGGGAATTTAACAGTCTGAACAGAAAGAGCGATTTTGGCTCTGCCTCCCAGCAAGGAAAGGAGGGAGAGAGTGAGAGAAAGCAGGGTGCGTTTCTGCTACAGACCAGTTGTACCCTGGGGCCTCCTGCTCTGCAGGGCTGAAATTCCTCTGGGGGAGCCGTGTAGCTGGGACAATGTGGGAAGGGGAAGGAGAGAGTAACACAAGGAGGGAATTTCTTGCTGCCCCTGAAGATGATGATTCCTTTTGGTGACAACACAGGTTAATGTCTTAGGCAGCAAGCCACTGCATGGCCCACAGATACCTTGCCTGGCACAAGCTGTTTTAGTGTCCTGCTGTAGGTTTCATTGAAATGGCCAATTCATCTCTCCATTCGGAGACTCTTTACGCAGCTTTTGTGAAAAGTTCAAGAACTTCTATCACTCTCCACCTACCTGTATCCATGTGCAAAGTGCCCCCAACCCCGTCCATCCCAATAAGGATATCCTCCTGCTAGGGGTTTCAAGTTCACCCACAGAGACACTGCTGTTACTGACTGTGCAGAGGGAAAAAAATAAAGGTTGTGGTTTCTTCTCGATTCCTCTCCCTTCCCGCTGTGCCTGCCCCTAACAGGTGGTCCTGACCCCTTCCTATTCTTCAGCAGACTAATTCATTTCAAAAGTGGCAAGAGAGGCAAGGAAATATTTTCCAATTCTTATTTTCTTCAAGAAGTGAGCGAAAAAGAAATCACCTCAAGAGAAAAAGGCCTGGTGTAAGCCGGAGAGCAGGAGAGATCAGGGGCAGATGGTTTTTTTTTTTTGTCTGGAGTCATTAACAGCCTCTTGGGGAGAAGATTTGAGATCTGTTCACAACTGCTTAGGGCTGGGCAGAAGGCACAATGAAGAGGTGATGGGTTAAGCCCAATTTCTCACTGAAGACATAGGCTGGGGGAAACTTAAGCTCTGATGACTTGATTTCCGTAAAGGGCGACCGTACTGTAAATGCTCAGAAGAGCAAGCACACGAGAGCCCCCCACAGCCGTCTCTGCCAACCTTCAGAAGTAAGTGCACTTACGGTCTTTGGAAATCGGTGCAGTCTTGGAAAACAAGTGGCTTAAAATCTCCAAAACACTGCCTAAGTGGCCAAGGCCAAACTTCCTAGGGCCTCCAAAGCCCTGGATGGACAGAGGCTTTGGAAATTAAAAGCCAGGTTGAATGGGGCCCCTGAACACTCACCATGCCTGCCTGGGCCTTGGCTACAAGTGAAAATGGAATTCTGGTCCTGAAGGGAACCTGGCTCTGCTCTCCCCTCACTGCCTGGAGGCCCCATGCCCAGGGAGGGGAGCCAAACCCACAGCTCCTGTGGGCATCACACAATCCTTGGGAAGTGTTGCGATTCTAGCCTTTTGGGGGATGATTCAGGGAGAGAGAGGGTGTATGGCTTAGTGAGAAAGTTAAAGGGGTTGGGCAGTATGTTTGGGGATGTGGACACCAAACAGATGGAATTTTAATGAAAATACTTAAGCCTTTTAATGCATAAATGATCCAAATCTCCCTCTAGTCCTCTTGCCTTCTGGGAATTATTAAATATTTAAGAGATCATAGTATTAAGAATCTGCAAAATATAACCCTTATGAGAAAGTATATGTATACCAAGTCACCAGTTTATAGGTATCTTTCTCCTAAAAGAATGCCCTGCCCTTCCTGTAATCTCTTGGCTGCATATCTCCATCCATCTAACTAAAATCCAAGGGAAGCAAATTGCTACTATGATCATTTCCCCAAAGCAGCTCTCATTCACTTTGCTTTTCTTTTGGAATAAAAGTCTGCCATAAATGTTTAATTAAATGGAAGTCTTTCTGCTGTTAATGACTAGCTGCATGAAAGGCTCTTCATTTTTTTAAGGAGGGGTGTGTTTAAAACAGTCCCTATTAATTTCCTGATATTGATTCTCTGGCCAGGGAAGAGCATATAGTATTCAGCAAAGAGCTGCTATGCAGACTATGTTTGAGGCAGCAGTTTGGATTGAGAAAGGGCACCAAATGCAGTATGCGTCAAATAGACCATCGCTCAATGAAGTCACTTAGCTATTCAAAACATGTTCAGCCATCACTCAACCGTTTGCATCAAGAATGTTGGGAGAGGGGCACAGAATTGAAGCTCTTTCCCAGACACAACCATTTCCCAAAGAGTGGCTTTTGCTCAGTTTGGCTTAGACCCTGGGGTCACATCAGTTTCTCCCTCTCCAGTCTGTTTCCCTCTTTTCTCCCCCATCTCCTGGCTTCCACTCCCTGCATCACCATCCCATGTTGAGCTTAACAAACAATCCTGCAGTCCCTGCTTCCCGACACTGCCTCCAACAGCCTCCGATATTGGTTCAAATCAGAAGCAAAGCACATAAGCCTTCTCTTCACACAGAAACATGTATCTCTCTGTGCACGTCTTTCTATGGGTGGCCGTAGCTTGTACACCCAGACATATGTGATCATTCAAATGCAGTCTTTCCCATTAAAGTCTGTTGCTAAATGCAGGTTGTATGACCTGCAGGAGTTTTTTTTTTTTTTTTTTCCAGCGCTTATGAGTGTGTCTCAGAAGCACATGCCTTCATCCGCACTCTGATCACTCAGGCTTTAGACTGACCCCTTTGCCCACAGCACATGCATCAGCACGCATGTCCTGATGACCCTGCAAGATCAAGGCCAACAGCTGACACCCCTGCCCCACTGCTCTCCTGTCTGCCCCCCTCAACCTCCCCGTGCCCTCGCCTTCCTCCTGGCCTCCCTGCACAACGTCTGATTCTCCAGCTGGCTGCAATGCTGACTCTACTCACTTTGGGTAACAGACATGTCACTCTGCATGGAGTGAATTGGTTCTCAGCCTAACCTGCGAGTGAATTGCTGTTTATTAGAACTTGGGTTTGTTTCCTGCGAGAGACGTATTTTTAGACTTCGTAAATGTTAAAACACATATACACACACAGCCAGTCACCTCCAACGATATGTGTGGCTCATAGACATTACGAAATGCTCTTGAACTCAGCTTGAGATTCTGGAATAATTAGGATTTACCAAATAAGGATTCTTAGAAACAACTATTTTTTTTAAAAAAAAAGGAGATTTGTAGATATGTTTGGGACTTTGGGGGAGTAAGGGGGGGCAGGAGGGGGAAAGGGAGAACATTTTGAATTCCTCATTATGAAAAGAGGAGCCGTGTTGAGAGACGCAATTATTCCCCCCCACCCCATAGATGGCAAGACTACATCAAATGGCAAATCCTGATGATTCCAAAGTAGGCTGAGCACATTTGACTTTTAAAAACAATCTCTTGTTGTTTTAATCATATCACAGATTATTCCAATGAAGAGGTTTGGGGAAAGGGAGGTGGTGGAGGCTTGAGAGTTGAGAATGGCTTTTGCTTAATGATTTCCTTCCCTCTGAAACTAACCCAAGCAGCCTTGATCTGTGGTGGAAGGAGTGAAGTAAGAAAATGGTGGAATGTAAAGGGGACTTCTCTGGAGGAGGGTGGGGAGGGGGAGCAGGAAGGGGAGGGGTGGGGAGGGGGAGGAGATGGGAAATCAAATACCTTCTAGGCAGCAGGTTCTCCATAATCCAGAGTGGGTCATAACTTCCTCGTTCTTTTTGCTGGTTTCATTCTCACTGACACTTTTGGTCTTGCAAACCCCTCTGGAGTAGAGCCAATAGTCGGTTCCCACAGCTATGGTCATCAGACTGAAGGCAGCGAAAGCACCAACGGTGGTTAAAAGCATTTGAACACCTCGGTCAAACAGCCCCATAATTCTTCATTATATAAACACCCAACCGACTTCTGGTTCTCGGGAGAGTGTGTGTGAGGGTGCAAGTACTACAGCAAAAAATAAAATAAAAATAATTCCACTACTAATATAATGGATATATGTGTGAATAGAGAATGTGGAGAGATATAAAAAAAGGGAGGTAAGAAAGCTCACGGAAAAGAGTATAAATTATAAAGATCACACGGGAAGAGAGGCTTGCCTTTTGAGATCAGAAACTGTTCCAGTTGCAGTGATTTTCTTTTTAAAAAAGAAAAAAAATAAAAAGACACCCCCCACCCCCCCAAGTGAGATGCCTTAATCTCTTTTCCTAAAATTCTGGTCTCCAGTTTCCATATGTGACAGCTAATTTGGAGATGGCTTCCACAGTGAACCAGGGGACCGCCGCATTCTCAACACAATCTCTCATGGTCGGGACCTAGACAGTTAGAGATTGTAAAAGCCGAGATGCAACCTTCCGTCTCTGCGGCCTGCGCCATGAAAATCCTTTGCTTCGCCAGTTCTCTTCCTTGGGGGGTCTCGGGCGCTTTCGTTTCAGACCAGACTTCCCAGTATTCTGTAAGCCCTTGATCTCAGCTGAACAGGTGCGGGGGTCTCGCCTTCCATGGTTTTGCCCCGGCAGCAGCAGCGGCAGCGGCGGCAGCAGCAGGGCGGGCAGGCGCAGCGGCGGCAGGACGAGCAGCGGCGGTGGTTATTGTTGTTGGTGGCGGGGTAGTGTTGGCGAAGTGGGGGAGGGAAGGGGTTTCTCCCGGAGAATCGAGGCGGGTTTCCCTCCCCCTATCTGCAAAGCTCCTGGAAACAAGGGAGCCGGCGTCTTGCTGCAGGATGGGCCGCCCGCCTGCCCCCCCCACACTCCCTGCCGGCCCGGCCCCCGGCGGAGGCGCTCCCACCTACTGCATTACCGGGTGGTGCTGAACTGGACAGCTCCCCGCGCCTCCCGCTCCGCGCGCGCCCGGGCTGGCAGGGCGGCCCGCCAGGACGGGGGCGCGGGCCAGAGTCCTCCCTCCCCTCGCGGGCAGCGAGGCCAGGGCAGAGCGGAGGCTGCCTTTCCTCTTTTCACCCCTCTACCAAATCCTAAAATGTTCGCTTTCCTGGGCTCCCAGAGCTTAGAGGAAGGCGTAGCTAGAGATAGCTCGCTCCCTTTCCCCCCCACCCCACTCTCTCTTCCCTTCCCTCCCTTCCCCCTTGGTGTTTCTTCCAGCTCAGCCTCTTTCTCATTCCATCTCTACGTGCCCAGAGCTTCAAATTCAACCCTCCCATCGCAATCAGATGGGCACAAAACTTCAACCAGCCGTTTCTCTGCCTGGAAGCAGTGAAAACGTAACGTGGATGGGTAATTACAAACACGGTCTTCATGGGTTTTTTAAATCAGCGTTTTGACTTTACTGTTCTGGGGTTTATTTTATTGGCACTTTAGCTGCGTCTCCGTTTTGGTTGCTCCCCTCTCATCTCTTTGTCTCTCTTTGGCTAACTGGTGGTGTGCGGTGCACGGTGTGTCTCTCTGTGGTTTTCCATGAAATCCCGAATCTTGCTCCTACAAGCAGACATTTTGGAAAGATTGTTCATGGAAAAAGTGTGGAAGGGTGACTGGTGGCTGGGGCTTGAGCAATAATTTTCATCTTAAGGATAAATACGTTTGTAGGGGAAGTTGGTGAAATGTGAATCCTTCTTAAGTTTCCCTTGCCATTCATAAACTGGATTGGAAGAGATAAAAATCTCCCTGCTGTGAACATTGAAACACATTGTAACACATATCCTCCTCTGCAGAATCCTTATCCTGGGTTAATTACAGTGTTGCTTCTTGCTCCTATATGGGCCGCTTTTCCTTAATGTGAACCCTGGAAAAAGAAACACGTCAAATTCCTGCTGCTACTGATTCCATTTCTCTCTGATCAGCTTCACAGTGAAGTGAGTTTAGCACATGAGGCATGATGGGGGATGCACTGTTTTTAATTTTTTTGGTGGGGGAGGAGCCCAGAGAGAGCTGTGAGTCTGATGGGTCATTTGGTGGTTAGAGTTATTATAATTTCATAATTCAGTTATTCCATACTTTCTTCTGTCTCGCTCCATTTTTGTCTTACTTGACAATTTTTCAGTGATCTGATGATTTTCAAAGAGCATGTAATAGATGACTGAATTAAAATGAGACTCTCTTTGGTGTTGTCTAACTTTAGTCCCTCAGCTCAGAGTTGGTCTGCAGGAACGACCAATGCATTTGTGTGTGTGTGTGTGTGTGTGTGTGTGTGTGTGTGTGTGTGTGTGTAAAAACTACCTGATTCTCCACCTGGCATAAAACTTTCTTCTCTCAACTTCAGTTCTCGTTTCAGAAGGGAAGCACTCCTGTGAGGGGTGAATGCTGTTCTCCTGGCACCTGCACAGGGTGCTGGTGTCTGGAGAACAGAAACAAGGTCTCAGCAGCCCCTGCTGAGGTACCTTCAGGGTATTGAGAGAGTTACATTTGCAGACCAAAGATTTCCCCAGGTTGGTTTCTTGTCCTGTGAGCATGGGGGTGGGAGAGGGGCAGATCTATGGATCCTACTAGATAGGGAACCTAGCAAGTTCAGTCAGTGTTTCAGGTGGGTGATTTTGGCTCCTGTCCTTGAGGGAAAAGTGAGGAGCAAACAGGAACTTCTCTTAGATTGGCCGGGCCTTATGGGGACAGTGGAGAGAGGCTTGGGTGTATTCACATAAGCCTTACAAGCTTGCCTTCACTTACTCTTGTCCCCTTGGTTGCCTTTGACCTGTCCCAGAAGTCAGACTGGGAGATAGAGACCTCCTTCAGACTGGAGTGAGACCTCCTCATCTCCCCACCTCTCTCACACCAACCCCTGAATCTTTTGCTCCAAGGAAATTGGTAACAGAGGCTCAGAAGCTTCTGTTTTGTCCACAGAAGCTGCTAACATCTTAGCCACTGACAGCTGCCTCAGCTTTAGCAGCAGTTGATTGATCTTCTGGCCAGATAATCATTGAAAAAAGGAAATGGGGATGAAGAGGAAGGAAAAAGCTTTCAGGCTGCCAGCACGGAAAGAGACTTCTGGAGACAGAACAGACCTGAGGGCGTAGCTTGACTCTACTACTTGGTAACTGCATTAACTCCAAACAATCCACTTCCTAAGTGCCTCAGTTTCACAATATGTAAAATGGGCACATTAGTACCTGCCTCCTTTTGTCCCGGAAGTTATTCCCAGCTGCTCTTTGCTTTTCACTGCTGCCGCCCTGCTCAGGCCTCTACCATCCCATTTGCAGCACTTCAGTGTGTGTGTGTCATCTCTCCTACTGACTTTTGAACCCTCTGAAGTCAATCGCTGTGTCTCATTCACCATCATGTCGTTGGGACCTAGCCCAGGGCTTGGTACATAGTAGATGCTTGAAAAACAATGTCTGGGTGGTCACAGTGAGGTTAAATGGTGCGAGATAGGTGAAGTTCCTGGTGCATAGTAGGACTAAGCAAATGTGGGTTTCCTCTCATTTCTCCTCCCCCCATTTACATCCAGGTTGGTCCCCAGCCTCTGCTTCTGCCTAACTCACATACTGCTCTTCTTGCCCCTTCCCAACCTAGCTCTACTCCTTAGGTCCCTTCCGCAGACCAGGCAGGGCCTCCTGGGAAGAGCTGGCTTGGTGCAAGTCCCATTAGATGGTTTGGATCCACCAGGCACACACACTTAGCAGTGCCGAATGGATGCTTTTAGGGGAGCAGCTTTGTGTGCCTGCAGTTAGTTACTTGGTAAGGGCTTACAGGAAATTAGCTGAAATGCCACAGGCCTATTTTGAGCTCCTTTTTGATGGAGTGGAAATAACTTGGGATTTGGGAGCAGCAGTCCTGGCCTTGGAGCACAAGGCTGACATTTCCTCATTGTTTGACCTTGTGCAGTCACTTAACTTCACTGAAAATCTCTCTTCGCTGGTCAAGGAGCACCACCGGGAAGAGCCTTGTACAGTGCAGTTGTCTGTCTTGTATGTTAAAAACAGTGATGACAGCTAATGTGCCAGGCACTGATCTAAGCTGAATCCCATCATTATTCCCACTTTACGGATGAGGAAACTGAGTCACATAATGGTTTTCAAGTACCTGGCCTAAGGTTGTCCAGTTAGTGAGTGGCAGAGCTGGGAGTCCAGTCGAGCTGCCCAGCTTAAGAGCCTATATCCTTACCACTGTGTCTTGACACAAGATATGAGCATTTTGAATCAGGGTGTTACATCAAGTCTATTTTCTTTGCATCCACAGATGTGGCAAGCTTTTAGGGAGTAACTCCCAGGTGCCAGGAGTTTTCGCACAGATTCTCACACTTACCTTTCCAAGAACCCTGCAAATGCCTATTACTATCTTATAGGTGAATGAGCAGAGGCTCAGAGATGTCTCGTGTCAAGTCTCAAGGTCATATATCAAATTATGTAAAACAGCAGTGATCTGAACATTTTGCACAGCTTCAGATTCTACAAGCTCCAAGTCCCATAGTTTATTCATTTGGTCATTCATTCATTTAACAAATTGAGCAACTACTATGCCTCAGGTACCATCCGGATTCCTGGGGAGGTTTAGCAGGATAGACATGGTTGCTTCCCCCATGGACCTGAAGACAAGCAGGAGGAACAGACAAGTAAGGAACAGCTACAGGTAGGTGAGGGATGCTATGGGGACAGGCAAGAAGGCTGAGGCTTAATCCAGGGAGACTGCTGTGCCCGGGACGACAGGCTGTCCATTGGCATCACCGTCCTTGTGGCCCTTTCCCAGGCAGGAGCAACAGAGTGGGAAGAGAACAGGCTGTGGAGTCAGATGGGCCTGGGTTTGACCCCAGCTCTGCTGTTCCTCTCTGTGTGACCTTTGACTGTGACTCATCCCCTCTGAGCCTCAGCTTCCTCATCAGGAAATGGGGGTACTAGATGCCTGGTTTGTTCCTAGCTTAAGTCCTTTGCACTTGCTGTTCCCTCTGTCCGAACGCTTTCCTCCCTTGGCGCTGGACTCCTAGCTCATCACTCAGGTCTGAGCTGAAATATCACGTCCAGTGAAGCATTGCTGGTCACACAACTTAACCTGTCACTCTGTATGACATTAGACTGTTTTGTTTTCATCACAGTGCTTGTTTCAACTTGACATGCTCTTGTTTCTTATCTGAAATCCCTCCTCACTCACCTGCCTCCTCCAGGTTGTCAGACCATATCTGTCTCGTTCACTGCAGTGTCTCCAATGCCTAGAAAGTGCCTGGAATATTGTAGGTGCTCAGTGAATTGTTTTTGTTTTTTGAGTGAATGAATAAGGTTATGGGTGTGGGGATTAAGCAAGGGGACCAGATATAAGGATTAGGAAAATAGTAGGAGCAGGTCTCTAGAAGCCCCTGATGCTTGGCAGGTGGAGGGCTGGGGTGAGGAAGGTGAAGGTGGCCCCGATGTGCTGCAGCAGGACTGGGAGCCAACAGGGAGTGAGGTAGGACCAGAGACAAACGTGGGAAGGCCAGTGCTGGCCTAGCTTCCCATGCTGCTGCTCCTGGGCCTGCTGTGCTCTCTGGACCCCATGCCCAGCCCACTGCAGGTGACCAGGGGCTCCCAGACCGCATGGCTGTTTGGCTCCATGCTGGGGCATTCCCTCCTGTGAAGCCCTGGGCTGGGAAGGAGGGAGATGCCAGGAGAAATGGCAGGTTTTACTCCTTGTTGAGAGTTACTGAGGAAGAAGCCTCAGGGAACCCCAAGCGTCTACTGCTGGAGGGGGCTGGGAGGGTGGGGCAAGGCTGGCCCTGCTTCTAACAGGGGTGTGTGGTTAGTTCTGAGCCTGGTGAGAACTGGGAACTACATTTTCACATGCAGAGGTTCCACAACAAGGATTCCCACAGAGATGTCCTTTCCCACCCGGGACTTCCACCCCCAGGTGGAAACGCCTGAGCTTTAAAACACCGAAAAATATGCTATTCCCTTCCCTCCATCCCCTGGCTGGTGTGGGATTTCACCAGGAGTTGAGCGATGGCCAAGACAATTATATATAAAATTATTAACCATTAAGTTACAGAGTAAAAAAAAAAAGAAGTAAAGAGGAAACACAAACGTGCAGAGGAGGAGCGAGAAACAGAATGGTCAAGGGCAGAAGTGTGGGAGAAAAGGCAGTTTCCAGAGACTTTTACAGGAGAAGGGACCCAGTGGGTGGGGAACATGAGATGAAGGGATGTGTGTGACCAGCCAGCTTGGGAGAGGGCGGAGCAGGGGCACTGACTGTCCCACAGGGCCTGGTTCGATTGCAGCTACCTCACAGCCCCTCTTCTTCCACTGTCTGCCCCCTCCACCCTGCCCCCCTTCCTCCCTCTCCTCTGTACAAGCCAGACTCGCATTCCTAGAGCCCATGACCTGGCACCCACCTCAGGGCCTTTGCATCAGAGTTCCTGTCTGGGATGCCCATCTTCCAGCCTCCTTTTCAATCTGTCATTCCCACAGCTGTCTGCTCAGAGAGCCCAGCCAACCTGGTTTAACAGCCCACCCATTCCTTCTCCATTGTCACTTATCCTTTACCTGCTTACTTTTCCTCCATGACTCTTACCAGCACCTTTCACCTCACGTATGTGTTTACCTTTTGATTTATAGTGTGAGGGTGGGTGCCTGGTCGTGCTGCTATTATATTCCCTGTCTGGCACATAGTGGGTACTCACAAGCATGTGTGGCCTGCACAATAAAACCTCTGGGTCAGCAGGGAGGGAAGCAGAAGCTGAAGGGGGCACAGAGAGGAAGGGAGTGGCCAGAATATTATTCCTCAAGGGCTGGCCTGGAGCTCTGCACGGGGAGGCCAACAGTATCTTGTGGAGGAGATGTCATGGGGCTCTGAGTGGAATGGGCGTGGGGGACTTCCATGGTTCTGGGACCAAGGGAAACCTGGAAAAGTGACAAGTAGGGAAGAAAAAGGGCACTCTTTCCAAGTGGATTTCAGGTGGGTTGAGAAGGAGGGATTGCTGAGGTGGCAGGACTGGACCCTACACAGGGACCCGGGGATCAGTCCCTGTTCCGATCCCACCTAGCAGTGTGGCCTCAGGCTGTGGCCGGATATTCCCAAGTCTCAGGTGGCCTGTCTGGAAGATGGGGCAGCATCCCTGCCTCGAGATGCCGTTCTGATAATTAAACAAAATTTAAGAAGAGCTTCCAGGATATCCTCCACAGTAAGCCCTAAATAAATATTAGCTACATGTTGAGTTCCTATTGGGTGTTATGTGCTTGGAATAAAACACAAAAATGAAAAAGATGTGGTCCCTACTCAGAAGTGACAGGTTGGATTGAGAGAGATGTGTATGTGAAGCTCAATATAGTGGACAGAGGGCGGAGGGAGGCACATGGGACACCTGGCAGAGAGGGCAGGTAACGCCACCTGGGTATTCAGTAAGGGCTCCCGGGAGATGGTGATGGCTGAGCTGGGTCTTGAAGGATAAGTGGAAGACACAGATCAGAGGAAGCCAGAGGGCACAGTAGGTCCAAAGATAGGGGGTATGAAACATTCACTCAACAAAAGTTTGTTGAGCACCTACTATGTGCTCAAGACACAGTAGTGAACAAGACTGGGACCCTACATGCCCAGGAGGCAGACACTAAGTAATTGATCACACAATTGGCTATTCAATTGTAATCATGGTGTGTTTGTGGAAGCTACAGGTAGTTCTGGTTTGCCAAAGTGCCAGGTGGAGCTGGTGGAGATCAGCCTGGAAGGCAGGTGGGCCAGGTTGGGGAGGACCTTGAGTCAAGCACAGTGCCTACTGTGTGCCAAGCTCTGTGTGATGGATATAAAGATGAACAAAACCCAGTCTGTCATTGGCAGGAACCAACGACTGAATGTGGAGTGACAGAAGGAGATCTGTGTTATGACAGGAGCACAGCATGGAAAGGCAGGGAATGCTTCGTGGGGGAGGTGACCTTTGCTTTTTCCTCCAGTTGAATAACAGTCCCAAAGCCCACAGTCCTGCCCTTCAGCAGTGGGGCTTTCTCTTGCTAAGTGTTCATTCCAAGTGATTTGTTATTATGTTCTGCATGTTCTTTAAATTCGGCTGACCCGGCTCCTTACAGAAGCAGTCAGAATGGCTAAGGGTGCTCCATGGTGGGTGGGGAGGGTAGCCAGGTGCTGAGGGCCCTAGGAGATGTGGCCAGCACCACGCCCTGCTCTGATCAGGCCTGACTGGGGACACACCATGGGTGGATAAGGACCCCATCTCCTGGCCCTGATGGGTTTTGCAGGGTGTTAAGTTCCTCTCTCCCGAGAGAACCTTGCTCTTCAACAAGCCTGTGCCTGGAAACCCCCATCAGGGTTGGTGAGGACCCTTCCTGCTGCAGACCACCTGTCATCTGAGCCCAGGAGCTCACTGAGCACTAACATGCCAAACTGATCCAAGGCCTGCTTGGAATTCTGAACCCACTGTTTCCCAGTAAAAAATGAGGGTTCCACAGGCCACTGTGGAGCCCTCCAGACCAGGCCAGGCTTGGTGCCTTACCTGGGCTCCCCCCAGACTCCTTCCCATGGGCCTCGCCTCCTGGTGCTGCAAATGCTGTCCCATGGTCTTCTCTGACAAGCCCTGGGTTCTGAGAGGCTGGGTCCTCCGCATCCCTCGGGCTTGCTGTCCTCACGGCCTTGCATCTTGCATAGAGTTTGGCACAGAACAGGCCCTCAGCACACGTTCGCTGAGAAGCGGAGGAGAGGAGCATTCCGTCTTTGATGACTGGGGAATCCTGTTGACCAGCCAGTTCCTGCAACTTTCAGGGAGCATGACCTGTGTACCAGGTACTCGTCACATCATGTGACCTTGGTTAATCCTCACAGCAAGCCCTGCTTCTCGATGGGGAACCCGAGGCTCAGAGAGGCTGAGCAATTTGCCCAAGGTTGCATAGCTAATACACAGTTCAACCAAAATTACAGCTCTGAGGCTCTCACACTGCAGAGCTCCACATTGGTGAATGGCCTATGTCACGCCAGGCACCTTCTCCATTCGTGCTGCAGAACCCTTGGGGACGCTAGGGTTCAGGGGGTGCACGTGCCAAGGCAGCCAGCTAGCTGACAGCAGATTCACGGTTTACACACAGCTCTGCCTATCTGCAAAGTCCCACCAGTACATAATCAGGGTGGGTAGGCTCTGCTGGTCAACTGCCTCCTCCCCCGCTGCTTGACTCAGCGACAGGTAGGTATTTACCTAGCCCTGGTCTTCTTTCCGGTGCCAAAGGGCTTTGGGGCTCCAGCCTGGGGCTGCCCCTGCCGCTAATGGGATTGCAGTATTGGTGGAGGCAAAGTGGGCCGGCCTGAATGGGGTAGTGGAAAGAACTCGGAGCCTGTGGTTAGAACACTAGGTTAGAGTCCCAAGGACCTTGGGGATGGTGCTTCCTCCTCTGAGCACTCATTCCTGGGAAATGGGACAAATGACGATGATTCCCTCATATTAATTTACACCCAGTACCTAGGATGATGTGGTCCACAGAGTGCCCAGGAAAAGTGTGAGGTAGTAGCATCTCTAACCCCATTTGTGAGACCTGGCCCATCTCTTCCAATCTCATTCCTCTTTTCACACTCTCCCCTAGCTCCTGCCCCACCGCCATCCCCACTGGCCCCCACCAACTGCTGCATACACGGTGAGTTCCAGCCACGCTGCCCTTCTTTCTCAGGCTCCTCTGTGCTCTCCATCCTCCCGCACCTCCCCTCGTCTTTCTGCATGGATCCACGTGGAGACAATCTGCAGAAGGGCATGCTAACAACCTGTGTATTTCTGCATGTCTGTGCAATCGTAAGCAAAATAGCCATTCAGATAACATGCACATGTGAACACACTCCTGCACCTGTCTACCACCCATTCGCCTGTGGCAGGCCGGTCACCGTTTCCCTAAATGGGATTCTACGAGGCACCGGTGTTGCATCTTGCTTTGTCATTCGAACAACACCACCCATGGATGTTCTTCAGGCTGGCTGCGATAGCTCTGATTCATTCTTTTAATGGCAGCATAATATTTGACAGTGAGAAGTACTTTCTTCTTGTCTTCCATTGACAGGCATTTACTTCATTTTCTGCCCCCCTCCCTCCCGCTACAGACAGGGCTGCATCACACACCTCTGTCTATACATCTTCCTAACTGGAGCTTTATTTCAATGGAGTAGATCCCCAGGAGCGGTATTGCTCAATTGAAGGGTATATGCATTTTTTAAAAAAATTTCAGTCGATGTTTTAGAAAGCAGATTGCTTTCCAAAACTGCTGTGATGCATCGCACTTTCTCCAACAATTCACGAGCCTACTACTTCTTCGCAACCACTGCGCCACTGGGTGTTAACATTATTTTTATTTTTATTACTTGCCAGTCTGATGGGGATGAAATGAAGTCTCAGAATTTTAAGTTCCTGTAAACCAGGGCGTCTGTGCATCTCTTTCTGTTTGCTGCCTGTTTGGATTTGAGTGGTGTCTCACCTAGTCTTATCCTTTGCCTAGCTCCAACCCTCCTCATTCAGTTCTTATCAGTTTGTGGGAGCTCTTTGTATTCTGTGGCATTAGCCTTTTATTTGGCATCTTTGTTGGAAATAGCTTTGTACTCAAATTTCTTGTTTTTTTTTTTTTTATATTGACTTTATGAACAGTATCTGTTGCCACAAAAAAGTAATATTGTGGAGTCAAATGTCTTTCTTTTCAAATATGACTTGCTTGTTTCTTCTGTGCCCTGAGACTGCCTTTGTCATTTTTGTTTGCATTATCTTCCAAGATATTTATTATTTTAATTTTTTTGGCTGTTAACTCCTTAATCCATCTGGGGTCTATTTATGTATATGATGTAAAATGAAGTTTTTACTTTCTTACAAAAGATAGCTGGTTGTGCAAGTTTCATTAATGAAACAATTACTCTTCTTCCCATTGAAGACCATCTCTGCCCCATGGTGGACTCTCCTGCAGACGGCGGCTGCGTTCTGACCTCTCTGTTCTGTTCCCCTGATCTATGTATCACTTCCTCAGCAGCACCATTTGCATTGGATCGTAGGGGCCTCACTATGTTCTGGGCTCTAATAAGCCAAGTTCTTCCCCGCCCCCCTTTTCCTTTCTTTCATAGGATCTGGTCATTGCTGTCTTCATTCTCCTACACAAACTTTGAAATTAATTGATTCAGTGATGACTTACTCACCACTGGGTCCCAGTGACTCACACGGGGCCAAGCATGCTTCAGGGGAGCAGGGAGTATTTGAGTGCTGTCGTTTCTTGTGTTCTTCCCCAATGGGTCCTATCCCTCCACCTCCAGGACTATGAAAAGTATCAAGTACTCACATTCCAGTCAAAATTAGTTACCATGAAAAGGTGTACAGAATACAAATCTAACTGAATAGAGAAAGCTTCAGAGAGGTTGAGACTCTCAGATCGTTAGCATATTTGAGACCCTTGAAGCAAAGAGAGAAAGGCATTTATTGATTGAACACCTGTTTATTGAACACCTACTGTGTGCTTGACCTTGTTCTAGGTCTGGGGACATGGTGGTGGCCAAGACCAAGGCAAAAATTTGACGATGGAATTGTTTTTATTATTTTTCAGTGTGATAATGATATTGTGGTAATGTTTAAAAAAAAAAGGCCCTCTTTTAGAGATGTGTACTGAAACATTTACATATAAAATGATATGAATCTGGAATTTGTTTCTAAACAAGCTAGGTTTGGGAGAAATGGATGGCAATATTGACAAAACAAGACTGGCCGTGAATTGGTAATCATGGAGGCTCAGTGACAGTTTAATGGGTTTTATTATACTATTCTCTTTACTTTTATCTAATTTGAAATATTCCATAATGAAAAAATTTTTAAATGCATACAGAGCATTATTATATTTCAGGCATTAATCTAATTGCCTTACATCAATTAATTCATCAAATCCTCAAAAAAGCCCTGTCTTAGTCGGTTAGGGCTGCTCGAACAAAATACTATAGACTGGGTAGCTTAAACAACAGACGATTTTATTTCTTATTGTCAGGAGGCTGGAAAGTTCAAGATCAAGTTGTTGGCAGATTGGTGAGGGCCTCTTTCTGGCTTGCAGACGGCAACCTTCTCTCTGTGTCGCACATTTGGAAGAAGTAGAGTGGTGGGGCGGGGGAGAGCTTTCTGATCTCTTCTGATAAGGAAACTAATTCCATTATGAGTGCCCCTCCCAAAGGCCCCACATCCGAATACAATCACATTGGGGGTTATTACTTCTCCATATGAAGTGGGGGGTGCACAGTTCAGCACATAGTAAGCACTATGAGGTGGTCACTGTCATCCCAGGTGGGAAAATTGAGGCCCCACAAGATCTGGTAACTTGCCGAGGATCACAGCTAGTAAGTGGCAGAGCTGCCTGGCCCCATGGCCCTGCTCTCAAAACACTATGTTCTACTCGTACATCTTCTACGTCTACCATTCATGGTGATGAACCTATAAATTATTATATATATAATTTCATGTAGCAGGAAGGGCCATGAAAGATAAAACTAACATAGGGTTGTGGAGTAGACAAAGAAGACTGGTAGTGGGAGGAGGAGGGACTGACGGTGGGGTCCTCCCTCAGCAAGGGCGACCAGAGAAGGTCCCTCACAGGGGCCAGGGGAGCTGAGGCTGAATGCGGGTGGGGAGGCTGCGTGGGGTAGCTGTTCAAGCAGAGGGACCAGCAAGTGCGCAGACTCAGAGGCAGAAACAGGAAGGTCTGCAGGGCTGGACTCGGCAGACAGGGATGGAGGCAGTGAAGCCAAGCGGCAGGAGTAGGTCTTACCGCACCCTGCGGGAAGGCACTGATAGGTTCACAGAAAGGAGCTAAGATAGCCCGGTAAGATCATATAATTTATTGGATTTATTAGCTCAAGGGTCATTTAAATATATTTTCTATATTTTGCAGTGTGAAATTTATCTATAATAGAGGAATAATTTAATTCCGAAGCCAAATTAACTGCTCTTTGCTGTCTTGCAGTCACCCGCTTTTGATTTTTTTTCTCATAACTTGATTCAGTTTTTCTGTTCTTGTCACATTTTCTCCAGCTCCTCCGTTCTTTTTTTCAGTGGTTATAATGTTATTATCTTATTATTAGTCACCAAGCATGGATAATTCACTGTTCCAATTGATCTTTGCTGCTTATAAAATGCCAAATCAACTGGAAGCCCTGAAAGCAAGTGGTTAGTGAGTTCTGAAAGTCAGTGTAGACAGAAAACTGTGTGCGTGACGGGCTGGGAACCAGGCGTGGATGGCCTCTGATGCGCTGAATTTCTCGGTGTTGAACAGCCTCGGTGCAGAGGAGTGTCCGCAGGGCAGCTGCTCAAGGGCGCAGGTGGTGGTGACAGCTTGTGTCAGACTCTTGTTGTGTGTGTGAAGTACGTATTTCACACGGTCCCTGTGAGTTCATATTTGCTTTCTGTGAGTATCTGATGATGTCCGGTTCAATGGATTCCGTAGATAAAATGTGCTCAAACACCATATTTCCCTTGAAAAACATGGCTGGCAGCATGCGCACATTTGTGGTGTGGCCTGCACACAAAGCGCACCCACTTGGGTAAAGTGGGAATGTGCACGTAGCGGTCAATAGGTCCTTCTGCCATTTGGACTTGAACCTGGAGAGTGTCAACCATAGGTGAGCAAGGTTGGGGCACAGACAGTTGCTTGCTTCACTGGAAGGTGGAACTGCCCCTGAAGTTGCTGGAAGAAAAGAGGGTGAAGACGGAACATCGAACAGACTAGAAGGAGAGGCTATAAAATAACATATTTTCCTTTGGTTAAGAGGAAGCCCTTGCACAGCACACACTTATTCATGAATGAGAGCTGCCAGTCTGTCCTTTCAGATGTCAGCTAGTGCGGCTCTGCTGGTTTTTGGCTGGTTTGGGGAGGCAGCTTTGGGATATAGAATCAAGAAGAAATGGAGAAGGAAAAGGACAGGAAGCCCTCTATTTGGGGCTCCGGAGGAATTTTTCAGGGTGTTGAAGGAAGCATGTTGAGGGAACTTCAGGGAGGATGAGAAAGACAGATGGAAATGGAAAGGTGGACTTTAAGAAATACTGATTCAGATTATGTGTCCCTCCATGATGCTTGAGAAACAAAATTGAGGAACTTGAGTAATCTTGAGTTTTTTGGTTGTTGGATTGATTCTTTGACTCCTACACCTCCTTGTGAACGGGACCACAAGGCTGCAGGGGAAGGAGTGGATGCTGGGGAAGCTTCTCTGGTAAGATGGCAGATTGGCCAAAGATCGGATGGAAGCCCATGCCAAACCATACAATTCTGACATTAGAATTTAGCTTTTGGTTTTAGGTGCCTGGCAAAACAAAACAAAACAACACAACACAAAACAACACAAGCCAGAAGAAATAAAAGCTCTCACTAGAAGGTCAAGAGATCTATAGATTTGCCCTTGCTTCGTTAGCTGGTCCCATCCTACATTCTATAGATTATTGAGTAAGCTGTTCCACGTCCCAGGCCTGAGCTAGAAGCTGGGCATTTACAGATAAATTGTTCATCTTTCTGGGTAATTTTGAGCTGTGTGTTGAAGGGATGGTAGGAGCTTATGGACAGACAATGGAAGGAAGGGAATTTTTGGCAGAGGGAACAGCATGTGCTAAGACACAGAGGCTTAAAATGGCCATAAGTCTTTCAAAAGCAGAAAGCATTCCAATGAACCACAAATCTAGCATACCTGTGGTTGCAAAAAAAAAAAAAATGTGATGACCTTTTTTGGATCCTCTTGGTCTTTGAAGCAACCATTTCCCACACCTACCGGTGCTGCCTGGTACCTGTGTGCATCCTGCCATCTTCTTCCCTGCATTTTCTGAGGGCCTCGAGGTGGGGACTGCAGCCTAGCCCCAGGGCTAAGCTCTGTGGCCAGATGGCAGGGGTTTATATCCCATGTGACTATGGGCACCTGCCTCAGTGTCCTGCTCTGTGCAATGGGAATCCCAGCTGTGACATCAAGGGTGAGTGACTCACACAGTGAAATCTCAACTTCCCCCATGCAAAATGAGATGATTCTCTTTCTCTTTCATGGGGTTGAAATGAGGTAGTCTTAGGTGATGCATATATAGGAGCTGACACAGAGTAGGTGCTTAATAAATATATATTTTTAAATGCCATGGACCTGTACTCCATCAGTCCTGCAGACCTGGGGCATGTGACTCACCAGGCCCCTGGACAGCCAGCATGGGAAAGTCACCTTGAGGACAGGTGAGTCAGGTGAGTTTATCACCGCCTTATTTACAGATGAGGAAGCCGAGGTCCAGAGAGGGCCAGGACTCATACAAGGGCACACAGCAGGTGGGAGTGAGTAGGCCTGGGAGAAGGGCCCAGGTCTGCATGTCTCCTGTCCAGGGAGCTTTCAGACCCTCCACTCTGGGCCTTTGGAAAGCACGGGTCTGGGCAGCCTGTGGGGACTGTCATAAGTCACACAGGTGTCAAACTAACAGGAGTCTGACTATTTCTGACAGTATCTTACACAAATTGGTTCTGGTGTCAGATGGTCAGGCAAATAATTTTTTCAATGCTTTAGTTGTCCTGAGACCCAGAGTCCCACATTTGCTTCTAGTTTAGCCTGAGCACAGCATGGGGATTACTTGCTTCTGGATGCTGGAATGTGGCTTTCACACTCAGCTGGGTCCAGCGTGGCTCATCGTGGCTGAGTCTTTCAGGCCTTGGGCCTGCCCCACCTGACCAAGCATGGTAGCAACAGGAAGGGTGGAGAAGCCACGTTGCCTTGCCTTCCTCCTGGGCAGATAAGGTTAAGAGGGCTTTCCCGGAGTTGGCTGGCAGGCATGAGTCCCGGGATCACTATGCCACAGCTGCGTGACCTTGGCCAAGTCTCCTCATTCACCAGGCCTCAGTTTGCTTATCTGTCGAATGGAGGGGACACTGGACTTTACATCAGAGCAGTGTTGCTACAGGGACAGAGTAAGCTAGAGCAGGTAAATGGTAATCATAGTCATCATTATCATCTCATTTAACAACAGTCCTTAAAACTGGCATCCAAGGGGCCCCAAGCACCCCCTGGTGCCTTTGACCTGAAAGAGGGCACATTTATATTGCTGCTGTGTCTCACCTGGGCAGGCCCAGAGGCTATGCTCACTCGGGACACAAAAGGCACAGCCCAGTGGTGCCCTGGTGTTTGCAGGCTGGGGTGCGGCGCTGCACAACACACAAAGCCCCTCTTCTCTGCGGTGCATTGCTGCCCCTCATGCACCTCTAGGCTGTACAGTTCAAGCATCACAAAGCACCTGCTGGTCTTCGGAGAAGCTAGCCCTCCACTTATGATGAGGATGTGGAGGCTGAGGGAGTCACTTGGGTCCGAGGCCCTGCCTCTGGTGTGACCCCAGGGGAACTGGTCCCAGGGAGGTGGTGGTGGTGGTCCGAATCGACACTACAACCCCCCTCGCAGTCCCCTGGGCTCTGCCTCCTTGCTCACTCTCTTTCTCTGCGTCCTGCAGAAGATGGAGTCTTCCTGAATGAGGCTTGGGAACGCTGCCACTGTTCAATGAGCTAATGGCGAAACTGGAAACTCAAGGGCTGGTAGCAGAGGGAAAAAAAAAAGAGAGACAAGCTTTGATTCATGGGCAGGAGGATCAGTGAATGGGGAAGACTCATCCTGCGGTAGTCAGAATGCGAGGAAATGCCTGAGCAGCACGTCTTTTGTCCTTCGAACAGAGTCCTTCCCGGAGAGAGGAAGGTCACGCCAGTGCAGACCTCAGGACCTCGGTTAGCATCGGGGGCAGGCAGGGGTGGCGAGGGAGCCCTCTGGTCTCGGGGCAAACTGATCTGGGCCTCCGTCCCAGCGCTGCCAAGGGAACGAGCTTGGTGAGCCTCAACTGTGAAGTGGGGGTGGCAGCGCTCGCCATCACAGGGCTGCCTTGAGCTGGCTGCATAAACTGCCTGTCGGAGCCAGGTGCAAAATAGGGGCTCACGAAGTAAAAACACCTGGAAGTTTTTTTAAAAAATGTAATTAGGGCTGAGTGGAGAGAATTTCCTGTGTCTTTAGAAGAGGGGGATAAATTCTCAGCTGCCTCCATTGGTTCTGAATGAATGGATGAGTCAATTTCTATAGCATCAGATCTGATTTCTGGGGCTGAGGTGAGTACAAGGGTAAGGGTAAGTAGCTGAAGTCATAAAAATATTTCTAAAGGTAACAACTCACATGTCTGCGGGTAACTGCTTACAGGGGCTTTCCCATACTGTCTGTCTCATCTGCTCTTCATATAGACTCGGCAAACTGGGGGTTGTGATCATAGTGCAGGCGAGGGCTTAGGGACCAGAGAGGGGCAGTGATTTGTCCCATGTCACACAGCCAGTAGATGATAGAACTGGGCCTCTAGTTTGGACCTGCTGCTTCCAAATCCCTAGCTCCATCTTAATTTGGGAGGAAATGAAAACTCCTGAGAATAGAGGAGGAGCAGCATTATAGTGTGAGAGGAAGAGCATTATTTTTCCGTGATCAGTTTATAGAAGTTTCTTCAAATCTCCAGACTTGTGAATTTCTTTGCAAACATATTCTGTGAGAGGAAAGCAACTCAGCTGCAGCGAGAAAGCCTTCAACTCACCAATTTTTTGGTTCACATATCAAGTTCCCAAATTAATAGAGGCTTCCTCTGAGCACTGGGAGGGTGGTAAGAAAGCTGCCCAGCCTGAAATGGGGCAATAATAGTAATTAATGAAGTCAGTTTGGGTGAGAAACCTCAGCTTGCAGGGGAAACAGGGAAAGGTGATATTGTATTTTATTTTTTCTAAGAACTGCTCCCACTGTGCTCTGTTGAGTTCCCTCTTTCTTGCTGGGGAGCTGAAGAACACTGCAGGCCGATTCCATAATTTTCCAACCACTTTCAGTTATTAAAAAAAACAATGTCATCTTGGTTATTAAGACTCAGTCCTTTCATTTTAAAATGTCGATCTTATGTGAAGCTTGGAGCACCCCTCTGGGGTTGAGTGTGCGCATGCACATCCATGCCTACACGTGTGTGCTCATGTGCACATTCATGCCTGCATGTGTGTGCTCTTGTGTACATTCAGGCCTGCACCTGTGTGCTCGCATGCACATTTATGCCTGCACATGTGTGCTCTTGTGCACATTCAGGCCTGCACATGTGCGCTTTCATGTCTGCACGTGTGTGTGCGCTTTCTTGGGTCCAGGAGAAAGTTGCCTCCCGTCTGCTGCCTCTGGAGGGTGGGCTGTGCCACCAGCTGGCTCAGACCTGCTGTGCCCTCGGCAGATAGCACGTGCCCGCGATTTTGCTGTTTCTGCTCAACGCACAGTATCTGTGAGACTGGTGCCCAAGGTCTTTGGGGAGCAGGTGTTAGTCAGGTGCAGGTCAGGCTCAAACGGCCCCTTCTCCCTTTGGTTCTCAGAGGTGCCTGCGGACCCAGCTCACAGCCCTGACCCCCCAGGCTCCTGCCTGGTCTTGGGAGTGGGCCAGGACCTTGACGTCATTCCTCTCTGCCTCCCTAGATGTCCATTCAAGCTGTGGGAAACCCACAGGGCCTCGCCACACCTCTCTGTCCCGGCAGACCCTCTGTCCCTTTCTCCACGCACCCTGGGATCGTCCAGCCTAGTGGCATGTGATGTGTTGCAGTTTCACCGGTAGTTTGCTCACCCGCGCCTGACGCGGGGAGGAGCAGGTGAAGTGGTTTTGGGCGCTCCTGGCTGTGTAGACAGACAGGTGGACATGCCCTCTGCCCTCCTCAGACTTCTGACTGGTGAAGGCCGTCTCCTGCCCCTGGGGCTGTGGGGACTGCCAGGACTCCAAGAAGCAGACCTTTCTTGAAATGGCCACTTTGCTCTGTGCAGTGAACCTCTGCAGCCCCTTTGGAGGGAGGAGGGAGGGGAAGCGCAGACCTCACGTGAAGAGCTGGAGTGCAGCTACTCCAGCACTGGCAGCTGGGCCTCCTGCAGGGTGGGGCCTCCGCAGTTGCAGTCGCAGTCCCAGCCTCAGCCCTCGTTCTCCAGCCAGCCCATCCCTTAGCGAACTGGCCTGTGTCCTTCCACAAATCCCTCCACCCCTCATTTGTCTCCAGTCAGACACGGTTGGCAATCAAATAATTCTGCCTGCTGTCCTAAGCACAGTGTTGGGGGTCTTGCTCCTTGCCTGATGGCAGCCCCATGTTCTCTGCGTCTCAATGCATTGTGACACGTAAAGCACTCAGGACAGGCCCTGGCTCAGGCTGGCCCCACAAACGGCCACTGCCCTCATCAGGGCTGCTCTCCTCTCGGGCTCTGGTCCATGTTGGGGACTGGGCAGGACGATGGCCCCTCCTGGGCCTCCCAGGCCTCACGCAGCCTGAGCTGACAGGTCTTGGTTCAGTCCCTCCCAGGCAGATGTTCCCGTTGCATCAGATGGTCGCTCACCACAGCTGGCACTGACACACCAAGCTACCGCGGGGCACTGGGTGTCATTGGCAGCGGGTGGGGGGTGTTTGTGGGCAGCCGGCCCTGCTGCTGCCTGTGCTGTGGCCCCGGGGGTCCAGCCAGGGCTGATCATCGCATCCTGTGGCTCGCAGCCTTTCCCCAGCAGGCAGGCGGGGCCTCAGCGGGAAGAGGGACTCACCATTCGACTCATCACCAAGGTCAGCCACTGCATCGTTATTAAGAGCAACAATCACTACTATTCTGAGCACCTGCTCTGTGCCAGGCCCTGGAAAGCAAGAGCAAAGTTACTCTTCTCAGCACCCTCTGGGGAAGCTTACACCCTTATCATGGATGGGTAAGCTGAGGCTCAGGGGTGTTGCTGGGGAAACATGGAAGGTGCTTGGGTTCCATTCCCTGTCTCTCCTTCAGCAGCGGCTGCCGCTGTTTTTTCCTGATTTACTTCAAGGCAAACACAGAAGTTTCGATCCTTCCAGAGACAGCCACTTGCTTTACACAGAAACACACACACTCATCTAGTCAACATGGGTTTGGTCCTGCTCCTCATAAAAATAGTCCTGGCTCTGTGACAGTAATGGGGACTTCATCTCCTTCCCGGCCCACATTTGGATCCTTGGGGACAAACATCATCACCTCACAAAGGCCCTCTACACATGGAGACCCCCAGATTTCTGCCCCCGGTCAGAGCCCACTCCTGCAGTCCAGACTCACGCCTACACCAGCCTTCTTACCTCCACTGGTGTCGGGTGGACACTTCCCACTCTGTGCATGTAAACCCTCAGCCTCCTGCACCCTGCAGCTTCCTCCCCCTTGATTACCAGGGGCACCATCCTTCCAGTGCTCAGCCCAAGCCACAGAGTCATCACTGACTCCTCCCCCATCTCACACCCTCCTCCAATCCATCGGTCAGTATCGATCACTTCCCCGACTTTCCCCCTTATTTGAACCACCATCCTCTCCTGCTTGTATGGTCCTGTTAGCTTCTGACTAGTCTCCTTCTCCATCCGTTTCTAATGCAATGGCTGGAATGATCCTTTTAAGACACAAGTCTGATCATGTCACCTCTCTGCCTGAGTCAGGGTGGTGACTCCCCACTCCAGTCAAAGTCAAAGGTCTAAGGATGTCTACAGGGTTCTCCTGACTTGGCCTCATATGTCACAGCTCTCCTCTGCCTACTCTGCTCAGCCATGCCCGTCGTCTTGCACACTAGGCACACCCCTGCCTCAGGGCCTTTGCAGGGGATGCTCCCCCTGGCCCCGGACACACACGCAGCTCACCCCATCACCTCCTTGAGTCTCTGCTTCTCCCTCCCTGGCCACGTTAAGGCCGTACCACCCAACCCCAACCCAAACTCCCAGCCCCCTTTACACCACCCCTCTTCTTTTTTGTTTCATAGCAAGTGTCACTGTCTGACATCTTGTACAGTTCACTTAAAGAGGGTTAGAATTGTTTATCGTCTGACTCCTGACACCCTGAGTTGGTCCTCGGGGGGAAGCTCTTTTCTTGGTTTGCTCACCCATGTGCCATAAGCTCCTGGAACCCTGCCCAGCACTCAGTGGGCACTGTATGGATGAATCCCTAATAGCTTTCCTCTGACCCTCAACTTGCCCCCTGAAACTGGGGACAGGAGAATATCAGTTCATTCTACTGTATGAGGCATTGTTAAAATCTCCAGGTAGCCCACGTCGTTGACCTGACCCCAGCTCCCACCTCTAGGTTCATGGCATTCTACTCTTGCTCTCACCTTTAGGCTCCCCCACTATCAAAGCCCTTGTAGGCTCCTGCTCTGTCCTACCTCAGGGCCTTTGCATGTGCTGTGCTTCTTTCTGTCTGGGGACTCCTGGGTGTCATTCAAAGCCCTGATTAGGGGTTGCCTCTTCCCTGAGGTCCTCCGTGATACTCTCACCCTCCTCAGTCCTGAGAGATGTGTTGCTCCCTTCCTTGGAGTGACTTTTGTCTTCTGTGCATCGTCTAGTGTGGGGGTCCCATTGTCTCGCTGGGGCTCACATCCAAGTCCATTGTGCCATCAGACTCTGAGCTCCTTGAGGGTGGAGGCTGGGCTCCGGCTCTGTGTCCTGAGCCGACCTGGGGCCTGACACATGGCAGTTGCTCAGTTGGTGTTTGTTTGTGGCTGACAATAGAGCAAATCTGAAATAAGCCAGGAGAGAACAAAGACTGTTCTAAAGACCCTTCAAGATCACCTACTGGCAGGGAGCGAACAATGTCTCATTATTTGATCATTTATTTATACTCTATTTTCAAATAGGATTTGAGGCAGCCTGAGATGAAAGGCGCAGACATGGCAGAAACAAAACCCTGTGTCTCAAATACCTCCCCCTCCTTCTACAGCTGGCTCTTCCTAACTGGTGGGTAAATATGTCCCAGCCGCTGTCATCTTAATAAAAGCGGCCAGACCCTCCCACAGCTGTGTCCCCCTGCAGCTCGCACCCTTCAGCCAGGCCTTCAGGAGTATCTGAGCTCAGACCCACTTCCTCGCGCCACTGCTGACCTGCTCCAGCCAGGACAGTGGGGGCCTCTGTACTAAATACAGTGGACACTTCAGACCTAAATCACGTGAGCTCTGGGGAGCGCTGGACCTTTCCACTCCTCTTCCCTACTTGAGCACAGGGCAAGTTGGGTGGCCCTGAGTACCCAACCCAGCCTGTCCACTTCCTGTCCCCACCACTGGGGACAGTCACCCTGCCTCTCTGAGCATCCTTTTTCTTGTCTGCCTGGAGGGGAATAGGCCACCCACCTGTAGACTGCTGTGCAGCTGCAGGAAAGCCTGCCCCCCCCACCATGTGATGCTGATGGGGACATCCTTCCCAGAAGGGGAAGGCTCCCCACCCCCAGTCCCACATTTCTTGGGCCCAGAAGAGACCTGTCAGTGGGATGAACCCAGGAGTTGGGTGTGCTGTTGGAGGAGAGGGAGTCAGGAACCAGCCATGGGTGGCTTGCTGCTGGGGACTGTGCAGGGACACCTGGGCCAGAGGGCAGCTCTGTGACTGGCTCCTCCTCTATAAATCTGTGGCCAGAGCAGGGGACCTGACACAGAGAAGTGACTCAGCCTTGAAGCTGGCGCTCTGAGACTGTGTGGGGGTGGGGAGCAGGGCTGATTGGTAAATCCATCACCCATGGGTCAGCGGCATGATAGGGGGCACATGTCACCGGCTCTCGAAGCTGGGCAGGCTGGACCCTCTATCCTCTTCAAGGAAAGAAGATCTCACAGTGATTAAGCACCTACTGTGTGCCAGACATTGTCCTAAGTACTTCACTTCTGTGACCACCTAATTCTCACAAAAACTCTGGCAGGAGGGACGGGTCATTGCCCTCATCTCACAGATCATGAAACCAAGATTTAGGAAGCTTCACATTTGAAACATTCAGTAAAAGCACAGTGGCAGGGAGGATGCTCAGAGATTGCACATTTCAAAGGCCCAACAGCTTGTTTCTGAACTCTCAGTTGATTCATATCATTAACGCTGCCAGGCCCCTAAGGCGGAAAGGAAGGAGCTCGGACTGGGAGTGGCAACGCCTGGGCTGGCAGTCCATCGCCCTACACTTACTCGATGAGTCATGTGGTACAAGCCACTTTCACCTGTTAAAGACTCACTTTTCTCATCTGTCAAATGGGCACAATCACGCTGTTCTCCCAGGGGCAAGTGAGAAAGCTTTACAAACTGTGAAGGACTAGGTGTCTTCTTTGGTTAAGCTGTTATCATCTCTTGCTTAGATGTTTCTTTGGGGCCTTTTCCTGTTTACTCCTGCTCCTTCCTCTCTAGCTTCTCTGCACAGTAGCCAGAGGGATTTGGGGGAAACAGAAGTCAGTTCATGTCACTTTCTTGCTTAAAATCTTTAAATGGGTTCACATACATTCCGGGTATTTGTCTCCTGTCTCTCCAGGACGCACCTCTTGCCCTTGCCCCTGTCTTTGGCTCTCTCTCTTCAGCTCTCTGGCCACCTTCCAGGTCCTTCATTACACTACACTCTTTCCTGCCCCAGGGCCTTTGCGCATGCTCACCCTGCTACCCGGAATATGCTTTTCTCATGCTCTCCACCTGGACAACATCTGCTCCTCCTGCAGATTGCAACAGAAACCTCACTTCCTCAGGGATGCCCCTTCCTGCCTCCTCTAACTAAACGGGGCTCCCCGGTTTCTCTCTCCTGCAGCCGTGTTTCCTTCACCCTGCGCAGCCTGTCATTGTGCTCTTTCTTCTGTGTGTGTGGTTTCGTTTTGCTTTGTTTTGTCTTGTTTTGATGTCTCATCTCCTGTTTAGAATGTGAGCTTTGTGAGGATATTTTGTCCACTCTGCCCACCCTCACATCCCATCGCCAGCACAGCAGTGCCTGGCAGGGAGGGCACATGACACTTTCAATTGAAGGAGTAAAGATGTTTCCTGCTGTTCCCGGGATGCCTGCACCTGTTCATTCAGTCCAGGAGAAGGCGCCCCCCCAGCAGCAGCTGCTAACCCATACAGCTCTTTTCACGTCTTGATTTCACTGCACCCTCAGCACATCGAGGCCTCGATTTCTTCATCTGTAAAATGGGACTCGCTGCAGCTGCCCCACAGGTTGGAAGGTTAGCTGGGATAAGGTATGGAAGTGTGTGGCACAGTGAAGGTGTTCAATATGTGCCATTTCTCCCCTGCTTCACTAATGTCCTTGCTCTCTCTGTGGGTAATATTTTTCCTGTTTTGTAGATAGGGGTGCTGAGGACCAGAGAAGTTCAACAGTTAGCCCAAGACACACAGCCCAAGAATTGGGCACAACAGGGGTTCTACACATTTTACGTGAGATTAGGTCAGCTGTGGGGTAGTGGTCCAGCGTCCTTTCTGAAGAAGGGCTCAGAAAAGATGCTCCTGTGCTCACAGGCCCCACGGAGGAGCAGCAGGAGCTACACTTACCAGGATCCTCTGGTTCCAGAAGAGCAGCCCACCATCTCCTCCCTCCAGGCCCACTCCTCGCAGCCTCCCCGAGATAGCACTGTGGCCACCTCTGCTGAGTGGGCCCCAGATGAGGCATCCTTTTATGGGGGCCCCTGGGATGCTGCTCAGCAACTGACCTACATTAACCGAAAGCGCTATTCGTCGTCATGGTCCCCTCCCACCCAGCACGGAACCCCACCCTGCGCAGACACCTCCCTCCATCCAAGGACATTGTAAAAATAAAATGATCACAACCTGGCCCTCCGGGGACCTAGGCTTCATGGTGTGTCCTGCTCCAAGGCGGCATTCACAACCCAGTTTAAAGAAGAGAAAGTGCAGGGAGGTGGTGGCCAGGGGGAGAGAGTGGGGTGGATACCAATTTAAGGGGTGGGGTGGACGAGATAAGTAAGATGAAGGAGAAAGGAGCCAGGAAATGGGGACAAGGAGAACAATTAGCAAAAGAAATTCAGCGGAGATTGCAGGGTAGAAGGGACTGAAATTCTCAAAGGAGCAAATGGGATCCACAGAAAGAACAGCAAGTGCACGGGACCGAAAAGGAACCGGAGTCCTGGAAGGAAACTGGTGAAAGGAAAGAGTGGGGTGAGGACGGAGGAAGCAGATTGCTGAAAACAGACACAGAGAAAGTGGAATGGTACAAGAGTCTGCCGAACTTAAAGGCTGCAGAGTTGGGAGGGGAGGGTTGGTGGGCAAGACATGAAGTGGGTTCAGGCAGGTCCAGGGTAGCTGGGGACCCCAGGCAGTGACTGGACCAGCCTGTGTGAGCTGTAGCCACAGGCCAGGCGTGTCCAGCCTACAGAGCCTGGCTCCTCAGCAGGGTCTCTCCCAGTCTGCAGGGTGGTGCCCCCCGCCGCCCCTCTGTCCTGCCAGGCATCCAGTCCTGGGAGTCCTCAAGAGCAAACTGCCCCTGAGGCCGGGGTCAAACCTACCGATTCGATTCCTCTCTCCAACTTTCACTCAGAGGGTCTGGTGCAGCTGAGGTTTCTGCCTGGGAACTTGCAGTCTCTCCTGGGTCCACCCTGAGTTTTGTCCTCGGATGTGCATTGAAAAACTCAGTGACAGACTCATAGTTCTTCCTTCTTGCGTTCCTTCATTTTTCACTAGTCAACAAGTATTAATGGAGCACCTACTATGCGCTAGACACACAAGATCCCTGCCTCGTAGCACTTTTAGTTCCTTCTTTTTTTCCCCCTCCCATCTTTGCCTCCTCTCTTCTCTTTTGCTCTTAGTCTCTTATTCATGCCCAGGTGCATCAACTATTTTTGCTAAATTGCAAACTGTTCCAAATTTAATGAACAACAGCAATCACTTATTGTTGTTATTATCTCTCATGGTTCTCGGGGTGACTGAGCTCAGCTTGGTGGTTTCCACCAGGGAACTTGCTTGTCTGGTGGCCGTGACCTCATCTGGACCTGACAGTGGCCTCTCTCTGTGGTTAGGGCTTCCTCACAGCAGGGTGACTGGGTTCTGAGAAGCCGTTTTGCTTTTTATGACCTACCTTCAGAAGTCACTCAGTGTCACTTCTGTTGTCCTGGTGTTACAGTCTAAGACTGTCGGGTGCAGGTAGGGATACAACTCCTCAGGTGGAGTTCCTGGGGTGTAACTGCTTGAGAAGCACTCCTCTCATTAGGCAGATCTGTAAGCGTAGAAGCAGGTTCCTTGCCCTGTCCCCTCTCCCAGCAAACAGTGGTGGGATGGGCACAGGGTACCCTGCACAGACATTGCCACTACAGGGGGCAGCGTGGGAGGCACATGGCAGTCACCAGCCCACAGCAAATCTGAAACCTGCCTGCGCACGTGGGGCCCATTCCTTGATTCGTAGTCAGTCCCACTACCCGCTGCAGTTTGGCTTCTCTCCTCTGAGTCACCTGCCATTTCCACCAGAAATGACCAGCGTCTGCGGAGATCTGAGGGTCCAGAGGGCTCTTCTCATTTGGTGCTTTTCCTGTCTTTTTCATTCATAACCCAAACAATTCCTTTAAAAGCTTCCTGGGTTTCTTATGAATCAGTTTGTGATTCATTCCATTTGACAAAAGCTACATTCATAAATCTCTCTCTCTCTCTCTCTCTCTTTTTTTTACCATGGGCTCCTGGCAAGGCTGCTCTTAAAAGTCTTCGAAGACCAACTGTTTAAAAGGACAGGTATTCAGCATCTGCCTGTCTGTCCGAGAGGGTCTGCAGGACACTTGTGGCCTTTCTGAGGTCTTAACAAAGGCTTCATAGTCACAGCCTTGGGGTCATCTTTAAGCCGTCCCAACAGTGGCCCTGGCTGTGATCCCTGCCTGAAAGTCGTTTCTTCTTTTGAGAACTGTTTGCCCTGTGGGTAGATGGGAAGGAGAAAAGCTTCAAACCCAGCAAACCTTGGCTCCTTTATATGTGATAGTTTGTTCTTCAGCTTCTCTTCTTGACAGAGGCAGGATGTGCGCCCGGGACCACCTGTTCCAGAAGCCTGCCCTGGTGCTGAGAGGCCCTGGTGCCGAGAGGCCCCGCTGCCTGTCTGCACGGTGGAGGGTGGAGTGCACAGGGCTTTGGTCAGGGTGGGGTTTACACAGGTGGGAGAAGGGGAGACAATCCAAGCAGGGGCACCATGTGGATGGAGGAACACAAACAGAGGGGCGCGCACCCAAGAAAGCAGGGCCTTCCTGTGCCTCTGGCCTTTGCCTTCTTCTTCATACACCCAGTCCCTACTGCCGATGCCCTGGCAGCCACTTTTTAGGTCCCTTTGTAGCGTAAGCTCTGCTATACCCTCCATTCTGCACCTCCCTCTTCAGCCCGTTGGTCACAGGGGTCTTGTCTTCTTCGCCTGAAGAGTGACTGACTGATCTGTTAGGCCAAGATGGAATGTCACCACTGTGTCCTCAGGGAGCTTGCCATCCGGTGGGAGAGGCCGAAAATGAGCAGAGAATCACAAACAATGGGCCCATAAATCTGAAGTGACATGGTGATGGAATATGCCGAAGGAAAGGGGCGGGAAGGGCGCTCTGAGCACATCTGAGAAAGAGGCGACCTGATCCGGGACTGGGGAGGCTTCCTGAGGAGGCGACGCTGGGGCTGTGACCTGAAGCAAACCCAGAGGTTGACCAGGTGCCAGAGGGACAGGTGGCAGGGGGAGGGTGCTGGGCAGGGGGCGCAGCCCGGGTCGAGGCAGGAGAGAGAGTGCCACAATCACAGCAAACGAGGCCATTACGACCGTTACCGTCATGATCGGGTCCTTGGTGCACACTCGGGTGGCTTTTCTCTCTCGTCTCACGTCCCCTGTGCTTCTGGGGTCACCTAAAAATAACCGTGGGCTCCTGAACATTTGTCTCAGGGGCTCAGGGTAACCAGTCACCGAAACTAAGGTGCTGCTAAGGATCCCATTTAATAGATGAGGAAACTGAGGCCCAGGCAAGTTAAGTAAACACAGAACTGAAAGACTTTGAAACTAAAGCACCAACAGGGTGTGTATGTGTGATGGGACAAGCTGGTGCCGGGAGATGTGTGTGCAGGCCAGGACAAGGACCCGAGTCATTAACTTAGGGGCACAGGGGGCCTTTGAAGTGCTTTATGCCTATGGGGTGACACGTTCTGATTGATGCTGGGACAGCGTCACCATGGTGACTGAGGTAAACATGGATCGGAAGGGCTAGGCAGATGCAAGGGGATGGTTGGGGGCTCCAGCAGTCATTTGGGTGGCCCTGGGGACCGACCGGGGCAGGGTCGCTGAGGTCACTCACTGGTGTCCAGAGCTCTGGGTGGCACATGAAGGCCAGGCAGTACCTGGGCTCAAGTGGGGTCCTATTCCCTGCACGCAGCTAGCGTTCCTCTCTCAAAGGGGGACACACACTGGTGCCTCTGCTCCTCCCCTCCCACGCCCCTTCCCCACCCTCTTAGGTCACAGAGTCCTCCCTTGCCCCCATCCCTGTCAGGGCGGGTGTGTGCCTGCAGCCTGGCACCCTCACTTCCCAGAAGCTCTGGCAGCTGCTGTGGGAAGGCCAGCCAGGCTTCCTGACCCCAGGGGCCCTGGAGGCTGGCGCGTGGCCCGCTGGGTGCCGGCTCTTGCTGCCCCCGTGCTGGTGCTGCCGGTGCACGCCTGAGCAGACGGTCTTGGGAAGGAGTGGTGTCTGAGCAGGGTCAGGAGGGTCTGTCAGCTCCACCTTGTCCTCCTCGGCCTCCACTCAGCTCCACTGCCCTTGTCGCCATTCTGGAGGGGCTGACGAGCTTGGTGGCCATGGGCACCACGCAGCATGGCGAGGAGTGACGTGGTGTGGCTGGGCATCAGGAGTGCCAGGCATGTGGGACAGGGCTCCTGGGGCTCTGGCGCAACCTAGGCAGGACTGGAGGGTGGGCGGGGGCAGGGGGTGCGAGGGCTCTGGGCTGCTCTGCAGTTGCCTCCAGGGCCCTGCCTGCACAGTGAGCCCCACACTGGGTGGCAAGGACTGGCAGCAGGACCTCCATCAAGGTCCCCAAAGGAGGCAGCCAAGGGCACTCACACTTGCTAAGGGCTTACCATGGGCCTGGCCCTCAGTACCCGTTACCCTGGACTATTGATTACCTGCCCCTCCTTGCCCCTTGCTAACCCGTCCTGGGGAGTCTTTCTCCAGCCCCCAAAGTTCAGTGTTTATTCCATGGGTTTCTCCCGCTCATCCTGTAGGACAGCTGCTTCCCCACAGGTCTATCCTTGGACGTTTCCGGCCATGTTGTCTTTCCCGGGGGCCTGCCTGTCTACCTGAGGGACCCAAAGAGCACAGGTTCTATGTGGGTTCTACTCCCTGACTAAATTGAGTGATTGGCTTCACCACTCTGAGCCTCAGTTTTCACATCTGTAAAATGGGCAAAATCATACTCACCTGGAAAGGCTGTTGTGAGGAGGAGCAGAGGTGAAGGCTATAAGATGTCTGCACAGAGGAGGTCCCGGCCAGGGGCTCTCCGCCTTCCCTCCTGGCTAGTTATGTGGCTGGGGCAAGTCGGTTCACCTCCCTGGGCCTCGCGTCCTAGGCCCTAGAGTGGGCATGCCCTGCACTGTCACCAGGTGGGGAGGGGAGGGACAAAGAGGAATGTGATGTGTGAGCTGTGAGGGCTGCATGCTGGGACATCCTGTGCCTGTGTGTTCCTGTCCACGTGATGAGAAGTTGGGAAACCTGAAGGTGCCTCCTCACCCTGCCCAGCTACAATTTGGGGGCCTGGGAGCCTCCCATGCCCCACGTGGTGCTCATTCCCCCTCACCTCCAAGGACCAGTGGAGGCCTCCCTCAGCCTCTGCCCTGGTTGTGTAGCCCCTGGATGGGCCTGGTGCTGGGTCAGTCCTGCATGGGGCGCCCGGGCTGCCTATGCCTCGAATGGGTGAGCTGGAGCCCCACCCTAGCTCAGAGCTCATATCTGACCCCATATGTGGGACCTGCTTCTCCCTCTCGGGTCAGACTTCCAGTGCTGGGGAGAGAAGGTCCGTGTGGGACTCTTGGGAGAGTGAGAGCTGAGGAGCCAGCTCTGTTAAGATCTGCTCAGGGATCAGGGTTGCTGCCCGCCCTGCCTCAGGACCTTGGAATGTGCTGCTTCCTCTGGCTGACACACAGTTTCCCCATTTTACCGCCCAACTCCTGCCTGTCCTTTCTCAACAGAAAGGCCTTTGCTAGACAACCTCCGCTCAGTCTAAGAGGGGCCTCCTTTGTAGTCTTGTTCAGGTGGCTCTGTTCTTTTCCCTTTAAGCAGCTTTTCGGCTTGGATACATGCGTGTGAACTCACTCCTTGTCTCTCTCCCCCTCTGTACTGCATGCTCCATGCAGCAAGGAGAAGGGTGTGGCCTCTCTTGTTTGGCCCTGAACAGCCTGCACCCCGGACAGGGCTTGGCACCTGGCTGCTGCTCAGAAACAGGGTGAATTGACACACCTCACCTCTGTGCCCAGAGCGACTCACAAAACCCTTCTTGCCTGCCTGCTGCTAGTGGAGAATCACAGAAGTTTTGAGTCTCAGGATTCTTAGGGATTGTGGGTCCGACCTTGTCATTCTGGAGGCCCCAGAGGCAAAGGCCCTGCCAGTGAGGGGGAGAGGTGGGGACTTGACCCCAGGTCTCCTGGCCCCCAGTCTGGTCTCTCCAGACTTCCCTGGGGCCACAGCAGGCCACTTCCCAGGGGTCACTTGCAGGGGACCCTGGCCTCCCAGCCCCAGAGCTGCTTTGAATGAAGGGAGGGGCACCAGACTCGACTCCTTGGGATTGTCTGGGGTGGGGGCAACAACAATGCTGAAGCACGAATGCCAACCGCCCCAGCATGGGCTGAGCACCGGCAGCACTGCCCTGCTGTGCATCCTCAGCGCCCACCCGAGGGAGGTGACATCAGGGCGCAGAGAGGTGAAGTGACATGCCCAAGGTCACGTGGCGACCCCAGGCCAGAGGCTTTGACTCCAGGGCCTAGATGGCCATGTGCAGGCACACAGTTCACACTCTGCTCATCTGAGTCGTTGGAGCGCGAAGGTGCAGAAGGAAGCCTGCTGGGAAGGACCCAGTCCTCCTCAAGGTGTTTCCTGAGGTTCACGGATCCCGGCGAGCAGTGGAGGGCGTCCCTGGAAAGCTGCAGGGGAGGAAGGTCCCGGGCCGGTTGTGTCCTTGGCTGTGAAACAGGATCATTGCCTCAGCCTCCTGGGTGGTGCAGGTTGAGAGGAAATGGCCTTGAAGGGGCCCTGAGGATGTCCTGGCCCAAAGAGGGGCTCACAGGGGCTACATCTCCCTGCTGGGCCCTCCACTCAGCTCCTGAACCCCAACATACCTGGGCAGGGGAGCTACTGTGGGAATCTGCGACAGAAAAGGCTTGCAGATGCCGAGAGGGCAGGCAGCAGTCCAGGGAAGAGGCCTGAGTCCCAGGGAACCCCAAGTCCCAGGGAACCCAGGGGCAAGGCCTGACCCCACCAGCCAGGTCAGTCAAGTCACCTGCTGGGGTGAGGTTGGGAGCAAAATGCCCACTTTGGAGAGTTGCCATACAAATTAAATAGAGGTATGTGTGGATTGCTGTGACATTATTCATGAAACTGATCTTGATCTTTGCTTGAAAACTTTTCCTTTTCTTTAATTTTAATTTTCACTTACAGTTTACATTCAACACTATTTTGTATTAGTTTCAGGTGTTCACACTCATAGTGGTTAGGCAACCACAGACTACACAGTGATCCCCCCGATATTTCCAGTACCCACCTGGTACCACAGATAGTTATTACTAATTACTGACTATATTTCCTAAGCTGTACTTTCACATCCCCGTGACCGTTCTGTAACTACCAATCTGTACTTCACCTTTTTCACCCAGCCCCCTCCAATCCTCTCCCCTCTGGCAACCACCAGTCTGTTCTCTGTATCTATGAGTCAGCTTCTATTTTGTTTGTTCATTTATATTGTTCTTTATATTCTGCATATAAGTGAAATCATATGGTATTTGTCTTTGACTTACTTCACTTAGCATAATACCCTCTGGGTCCATCCATGCTGCTGCAGATGGTGATTTCATTCTTTTATAGGGCTGAGTAATATCCCATTGCATAAATATGTCACAGCCTTTCTATCCTTTTGCCTATTGAGAGGCACTTGGGCTGCTTCCTTATCTTGGCTATTATAAGTAAAGCTCTAGTGAGCATAGAGCTGCATATATCTTTTGAACTAATGTTTTGGGTTTCTTCAGACATATACGCAAGAGAGGAATCGCTGGGTTCCATTTTCAGTCCTTTGAGGAACCTCCACACTGTCGAAAACTTCTGTTAACACTAGCAGGATCCACCATGAGCTAGGTCCCGTGCGCTCTTGATACAAACATCATTTCGCAGATGTTGCAGCAGCTCAGGGAGTCCTGGACTCAGCACGGTGTTCTTCCCCAGCCAGTGCTGACGGCTGGGACGCCTTTGTCAGCTGGAGAATGGACCACTTTGACCCTTGGACTAGTCCTTAGAGCACTTGGGCTCAGCATGCAGCTGTCACAGCGCAAACTGGAGAGGGCGAGTAGAAGGCCAGCAGACGTCACACCGTCCACCTGTGGAGCGAGCCTCCAGCTGAACGCTAGCTCAGGGGCCAGCATGGCCTGCACCTCACTTCTGTGTCCGAGCCAGGCCCCAAGTGTAGCTTCTCAAACCTGGAATACAACCTCGTTTTAAAACTATAGCAAAACAAAAACAAAACAAAACAAAAACAAACACATAAAATGAAGCAGCAGCAAGGCATACGCCTGCCACGTGTCCTGGGTGGATCTCTTCCTGCCCCTCTCCTCCTGCCCTCAGCAAGAGCGAGAGCAGAAAGCCCCCGGCCTTGGTGCTGGGGAGCCTGACCCCCAGCAGAGTTCGCAGCCTTCAGCACAGGCCCCTGGACTGCGAGCGCGGTGGATGGAGCTGTGTGTGTGTGTGTGTTGGGATTTCAGGCAATCCAGACACGCTTCGAGCACAGCTGGACTGCAGCATTTTTTTCCCTGCCTTCGGCGCAGCAGCCTGCTCCTCTGGAAAGGCAGCTCCTAATTAGAATGGATCGAAGCATCTTTGCTCCGGCTTTGTTCTTGGTCTCCATTGAATCGTTGCCTTAAGACTTAATCTGGTGTAGTCGCTGGTGGGCTGGGAGCCTCGGCTCTCACAGCTCCTCTCGGCGGGGCTCAGCTCAAGGCCGGCACCTCGGGGTGCCGCCCCAAGCTCTGCAGTGCCGCTCTGCACCCCCCACCCCTACTGCAGGCCTCTCTTCCTTTTCTCTTTTTTCCCCACCTGCTTTCTCTCCCTTTAATTTTCCTTCATTAACAACTCGACACTGTCCAGGGTGCCAGTCCCTGCTGGTGGGAGTATAAATTGGTACAATTTCTCTGGAGGGCAATTTGTCAAATGGTATTAAAAGCCTTAAACAAGTGCATAGGTTTTGACCTGGAAAGCTCCCTTCTAGGAATTGTTCCTGTAGAAATAATTGGACAGGGGTCGAGCACATGTGCAGAAGGATGTGGCCCTCCATGCTTTCCATGAGTGACAGCTTGGAAACCTGGTGTCCAGCTACAGGGGGGTCATTAAAAATGATCATGTGATAAACCAACCGGAAAAGAACCTTCCGGAGCTAATTGGGGACATTTGCATCCTGACTGGGTGTTAGATGCTCCTCAGGAATTACTGTGAACTTTTGTCAGGTGTGATAATGGCCTTGTGGTCGGTTCAGACACTTGACTGAGGGCTGGTGTTTGGTTTAAACTGTTGCAACGGTAACAATGATGGAAAGGAAGAGGGTGAGGCAACGTGGTGGAATCCTGCCAGTTCTGAATCTGGCTGATGGATAAATGAGGGTCCATGGTACCGGTCTATTTTGGGGTATGTTTAAAATTCTTCATAATTTACAAAGAACTAAAATAATCCTGAAAAACTGTGTTTCTTGACTTGAAATGATGTCCACAAGATTGGAAGTAGCAGTGGCACGTGTGGCACTGTCGTATTTTCAGTGCAAAGAGGATGTACCGGGTTTCACGCACAGAGGAAAAAGGATGGAAGTGCATATACTAGAAGGCAATTAGTGGCTGTTCTGGGTGGTAGGATTTGAGTAATTTCCATTTTTTTCTTTATATTTTTTGATAGTTTCCGACTTTTTTTTTTTTTTTTTTTTGCAGTAAGCGTACATCAGTTTTAGGCTCATAAAAAAGCCGTGGTTACTAAGGAAAATTTGGACATCACCTACTGTGCATTAGGCCATGCCTGGTGAAAGGAGGTTTCACATCTCCGAATCCACACACAGGAATCGGTAACGTCGATGCTGTTGTGCCCACGGGATAAACGGGGAAGCCGAACATCAGAGAGGGCAAGCGACTTGCCTGCAGATGCACAGCTGCTCTGCTAACTCCACCCTTCTGATGTAAACCACTGCTCTTACCACTGAAGCCCAGCTGCTTCTAGGGGACTTATGAGGAGTATCATATGGGGGCCCTGCCCTCTAGAACTGACGACAATGCTGTCTTTGCTCTCCTGGACTGCTGCCCCCACGTGCAGTCTGGAGCCACCTCCCCACTCCCCAAGAACCAGTTATTAATACATAACAGCTTTGGCCCCCCCAAAAATGCACTTTTTCCTCACATCACAGGTACAAGTCGGACACAGCCCAGACGCTATTTCCTCCTAATGAGCCCTCCCAGTCTTCTTGGATTTTTATCATGGGAACAAGCTGTTTACTGGCAGAGAGGATGAGTAAATGGGTGTTGTGTCCATGAATACCATAGAACCCACAGAGGGCTGCAGGCCGGGTTCCTAATCCTGGCTCCATCACCAGCAATTTGCAACCTAACACAGTCACTTGCTTTCTGGTTCCTCCATCTCTAAAGTGAGTAAAGGATAATACCTTAACAAAAATCGATTGGTTCCTGCAGAAAAGGGGGGAAGGCAACTCTAAACTGGGCTGAAAAGACACTTCCCCAGCTTTTGCTAATGCCGGAGATGGATAAAGGCTCGTTTCTGCCTCAGCCCCTCAGCTCCTGGCTTTCTTATCTGGGCTCCTTACTACCAGGCACTTCCTCTCCCATCTGTCCTCCAGTTCTCCCAGGTTAATCTTTCTAAAGCAGAAACCCAGGTGAGTCAGCTCTGTTAAAATCCTTTATTGGCTCCTCACTCCTTCTGGAAAAAGTCCAACTCCTCTGCTCTGTGTGATAAAAGCTCCCTGCTTTTGCTTTGGCCTTCTCGCCAACCTCTCTCCTGCTGGGCACCCCGACTCCTCACCCTGTACTACATGCACAGTTCCCCAGGAGGGCCCCCAGATGCATGCCGCAGGGCCTTTGCACATGCTACTTCCTTTGTCTGGAATGCCCTTCCCCCATTAGTATCCACCAGACTTGGGCTCTGCAAGGGCATAGCCTCAGTCATCCTGATACCAGCAGGGCCCCTGCCCATAGATGGATACAGGAACAGGGCACACATGTACAAGACCAAAGGCTTCTTTCTACATCTCCAGGGTACAGTTGGTAGAATTCAGTTTCCATTCTGGGCGCAATGGAATCTGTGCTTCCTAACACCCCAGTTTGGGACAGGAAATTTTTAGTTTTCAATATTCCATTTTTAAAGACGCAACACTTTAGCACTGAGAGAGATGTATTTTATCACAGACGCTGACGCAGGTTGCCTCCTGTCCCCGAGTCTCCTTGCGGAGGACGGTCTGACCAACGTGCCATCCAGGCCATGGGAATCTGCAGGGCTGGCTCTCACGGCAGGGGCGTCACAGTGAACCTCTGGGCCTGGGGATAACCTCCGGGGGCTGCTCCCACACTGTCCACATCCGAACAGGGACCCCCAACAAAGAACAGTGTCTCAGTGTTACAGAGGTATCGTATTCAAACTGAGGAGCCAGTGTACCTTTCAGAACACCCACTCCAAAAAGGACCGCCCTCTGTGCCTCTCCCCCACCCACTTGCCTGGGCTTCCCTGTCCTTCTGGCACGTGGACCCAGCAGTGTCAGCAGGCAGCCAAGGGCACTGGAGAAGGGTCACCTGCATGGAGCCAGGGAGCAGCCACTCCTCACAGAGGGGAGACGACCATGGAGGGCAGTGAGCAGCAGCTTCCCCCGGAGTCCCAAAGGAGGCAGCAGAGGAGCTCTCGGCTCCCACGCCAATCCCTTCCCCGAGGCAGCTGGGGGACCCTGGCTGGGGTGCTTTCCATGTTCCACTGGGGTGTAGACATCCAGCTTTCTCCTCTATGGGTGGTAGGTGATTCTGGGGCAGGGCCTGAGTCCCATCCAGGTCTGTAACCCCCCGAAGTCCACACACATGATCGTGCTGAACTTCTGAGTCCCAGTGCTGGGTGCCGGGGAAAGTGGAAGCTGGGCCACTGCTGTCACAGACCACCTCCGAGGGGCCCGTGGGCCAATGGAGCCAGGGGGTGCCAGTCACTCTGCCCTCTCTCAAATCCCAAATGTCACCTTTTCAAGGGAAGTCTTTCCCCAGCTCTTTAAGGAAGTGCAGTGATTTTTTTCTTTGGAAGTAAAGTAATGAATAGCCACTGATGTTTCCAAAATCATGCCAGGCCCTACAAGGACATAAAAGCCATGATGCCTTTCTTCCACTGGCCTCCTGCAGCCTTTGTAAGAGAATCCAGATTCCTTCTAGCACGGCCCTGCCTGCCTCAGCACCTCTGCTTCTCCCGGCGCACCCCGACAGCATCCTCACTGGTCTGAACCTCCTGGACTCGCCAAGCTTGTTCACGCCTCAGGGCATTTGCACCCGCTGTCCTTGTTGCTGGGTGGCTTGTGCCCTAGGTGACCACGTGGCTGTCAGAACTTAATTTCAATGTCACTTCTCCTTGGATCCTTGGAGTTCTTCCTGCCCACTGAACTTAGTGACCCCACAAATCACCGCCCGTCCCAGGCTCGCTCTGTTGTCTGTTCAGCCCTCAGCACAGTCTGCAGTCACCACCCCGGTTTATTCACCACAGAACCAGTTTGTTGGGGAATCTCGACTCGGTGGGCTCCAAGCCTAAACCATTTCTTTTCCGACCTGTTTCATTCCATCCCACTCTGCTGAGTCCCCCTTCCCGCTGGGCCCTCAGGCAGGCTGATCAGAACCCTCTCAGGCACTTCTAGTTGTTGACACTCAGACCAGGCCAGCTCAAAGCTCTCCAGAAGTGGGGAAGGGAGCAAGAGCTTTCTTTTTCTGTCTGGGGTGCCTCCCCAGGGTGGGGTGCTTCTTTTCCCCTTGCAAGCCTGCTTCTGGTCTGGTTCCTTCTCTTGTGATCTCCCTGGAGACGGGATGCCTAGTGGAGCTTCCTCCGTGGCTGGCATTCCTGGCAGCTGTAGCCCCTGACCTCTCCAGGGAGCAAGCAAGCTCCTTTTGTGCAGACCCATTTGGAGAGCCCCCCAACTCCCCTTTCTGGCGGGTAAACCCCTTATGAGTTGAGAGCACCTGCACTCCCTGCTGGTGGTGCAGGCTTCTCCCCACTGAGTCCCCAGTTCCCAGGGCTGCTTGCTAAGCTCCCCCAAGGACACCCTCATCCCCCTGTGCCTGCAGTGGGCCCCAAGTCCCTGCAGCTCAGGGAGCATCCAGCTGGGGCATGAAGTGCTGGCCTCCTCTGCTGGGCAGCAGTCTCTGTCTCAGGAGGGGTCTCATGGGACCTCCTTTGCTTGGTTCTGGGGGTGGGGTGGGTCAGGGAGCAGCACCCACTGACCAACACAGTGACTTGACCACTCAATTTTCTGATACAAACAAGGAAGAGTGGGGGTGAGGAGCAGTCAGGGGTGGCTGCTGGCAGCAGGGACAATGCCACAGGAAAGGCACCTGGCCCCAGCCTCTTGTGATCTCTTTAGGAAGTGGGTTACTTAGCATCTCTTTGTCCACAGCTGTGGTTCCCAGTGACCAGTTCTGGGACAACTGGAGATGTCCCCTCCAAGTCTCCTTGGTTGTTTTTGCAGGTCTTCCCTTCGGGAGCACGTGACAGGAGACTGGCAGCTCGGCACTGCTCGTGCTCAGGAAAGCGCCGGCACACTGTCAGCCTTGGTGCTGTCTTCTGAAAGGATGACTCAGTGGGAAGGCTGCTGTGGCCACAGTGAGTTCACGGTGAAAAGTAACCAGAAGAGGAAGGGGGAAGGGAGGGGCTGACGTCTTTCACCTGTCATCTCACTCATCACAGTGACCTTGAAGGGCAGCCTAACTAACCCTTGGTGGACGAAAAGAGCTCCACCTTCTCCAGGCCCACTCCAGCCGTGTGGGGAGGGGGCACGGGGACAAGTGGCTGTGAGCTGGGCTCAGCCATCCCTTGGCTAAGTCCCTCAGGTCTCTGACGCAGGTTCTTCATTTGTAAAGTGGGAGAAGACTGCTGTAAAGATTAAGTGAGCCAGTGCGTGTAAGGTGCTTAGCTCATGTGGGATGTGGAGAGCACACAGTGACCAGAGCTGTTCCCATTGCCGTCACTGTCATTGAGACACACCCAGGTCTGCCTACCCCCATGCCTGGCACTGTGCACACGATGTCCCCACCCCCACAAGGCTGGAGATGTGGGGACTGAGGGTGACGAAGCCCTCTGGGCTCTAGAACCCAAAGGAGTCGAGACCCTTGGGGGAGGGTGACAGGCAGAGGTGGCCTTCAATGCCAGCCCGCGGCCTGCATGCAGCATGATGCAGGAGGTGGTGAGGGGCCTCTGTGGGTCTTAATCAGAGGAGTGGAAGTGGTGTTTTAGGAAGATTAATCTGGCAGCAGAAACAGGATGGAAAATGGTCCAGCTCGGTACAAAGAATTATGACTGCTGCCTGGCTCCGAGAGGCGGGTCACTGAAGGAAAGTGGCCTGGTTCTGGGCTCCCTGGTGCTCAGGGTTCCCAGCAGCTAGGAGGGGCTGGTGCCTCATTAAGAGGCATCAAGGGAGGCCAGCAGAGGGCACTGTTCTGTGGGTGACAGAGGCCCCTGCAAGGGAGCTCTGGCACCTGGACAGCGAAGAGGCAGCAGAGCCTGCTGCGTGAGAATCAGGACAGGGCTGCCAGCACCCTGAGCCCTGCGGTGAGCTCCAAGCCGAGCATCTCAACTGAGGCAAATTGTAAGCAATCCCATCCCACCATGGGGTGTGTGCTCCGTGACGGCCCATCAGGGAGGGTGGCGGTGCCAGCTCCCCAGAAGGTGGCTCGCCCAGGTCCCCAGCATGGCTCCCAGGGCTGCCCTGGCCAAGAACGGAAGGAGCTGCTGCTTCTACGTGTTCTCATTTTATTTAAAGCTGTCATGGTAGGTGGGAAGGGCCAAGGCAGCCCCACCTTCTCTCAGCTTCCAAGGAGACTGGCGGGTGGGGGGCACTGCCAGGCCGCCAGCAGCACCCAGCCCCTCACACGAGCGCACGGAAAGTCTCCACCTTCTCCTGGTACAGCTGGTGGAACTGCCGGGCCAGATGCTGGAAGGGGGCTTCACAGTTCTCCATCTCCTTCTGTGGAGACAGGGTGGAGAGGCCGGACTATTACACGAGTCATCAGAGGGCCAGCACGCACCCACTCCTACCACACGTCAGGGGCTGCACTCACTCCCCCGCTTCCCCGTCACACCACGTGGGGAGGTGCTGCCATCGTGTTGTCAGAAGGGAACTGTGATGTGGAGAGATAAAGTAACTTGGCCAAAGCCACACACGTGTCAATCGTGGAGCTGAGTTTGAATCAAGATCTGTCCCTACAGAGCCTGTCCTTTCAGCCACTCTTACTCTGTGCGAGGCAGGCTGTTACAAGACTTCTTTCTGGCTTAGCTTTGACAGAGGCCCCAAAGGCCGCAGCAAAATAACAGACAGCAAGGACCCTCACACCAGAGGGAGGGCCAGACACTATGGGCCACACTTGCCTCGAGGGAGGGGTTGCACTGTGGCATTTCCCTCCAGGAAGGGTGCCCCCCCATCTCTAGCTCAGTGGGAGGTTCCACGAGAAAGCCCAAGGCTGGGGGCTTAGGAAAGAACCGAAAGGTGACCGAGGCTGGCTATTCTGGTGTCCAAGCCAGGAGCAGGTCCACTGGGATGACAGCATTGCTCCTCCGTCCACCCGAGACTGCAGCTGCCCTAGCCTGGACCTCCCAGGCTGGAGCGGTCTTAATAGGACTCTGCAGGGACAGCCTGTAGGGGGTGCTGGGTCCCAGCAAGGACAGAGTGCCAAGAAGCACAGCTTCGGGAGGACTGAGGCGGTTCCCTGGCCTGAGGAGGATCTCCTGCCGCCAGGATACTGCTAGTGGGAGTGCCCCGCTGACGGGGGCAGTGGGGGTATCTCTGAAGTGCTTAGAGCGTCAGCCTGAGACACCTGGCAAGTCCTGAGGGGCCACAGCAGGTCCAGCAGAGACCCAGCCCTCACGCCTCTCCTGCTTCCCTGCAGGCTGCAGGCTGGGAGCTGAGCTGGGGGGAGGTGCAGCTGCAGGAATGCAGAAGCGGCCGGGCTGGCAGGGAGGTGGGACTCAATATCAAGTTAGGAATTTTGACAGTCACCCAACACTGGACATCTTAATAACCAAAATAACATTTCTGTGACTAAAGGTGCCCAAAGGACTTTCACTGTTTGGGTGCACACATGCATTAAACATTTTTAATTCAATTTATTTAAACTAAAAAAAAAAAAAGGACCTGTTTCAAACAAAAGTACAGCCTCAATGAGAGGCAATGAACTCTCCCCCACGTATGGAAGAATTTCCAAACCAAAGAATGGTACAGAGTCCTCAAGCCCAGGGTTTTACAGACAGCAGTCTGAGCCCTGGGACAGTGGCCCAGTGGGTTTGTGCAGCACCCAGCCTAGAATTCAGATTCTGCAATTTGAGAGGAGCGGCCTCTGGACTCTGCCAGCCGGTGACAGAAATGCACCAAGCAACCAGTTCCGGTGGAGCAAGTCAGCTGGACTTTCTAGCAAGGGAAATCCCAGGGCGCAGGAAACAAGCTGGCCAAGGGAGACGGAGATGGCGGTAAACACTGAGAGCGGTCAGGAACGACAGGGCGGTGTGCAGCCCAGGGAGCAGGGGCACCGCGCCCGTGACTGCCAATGACAGTGAAGCTGTCACTCTCCAGGCGGACATCAGAGAAGTAACTGTGCTGCACCTGCCAGGCACACTGAGTCGGGCGGAGTGTAAACTCCTGGGCAATGCCAATGTCAAATAGTAAAACTGGACCCCTGTTTTACACCACTTACAAAAATTAAAACGGAGTAAAGACTTGAACTGAAGACCTAAAACCATAGAACTCCCAGAAGAAAAACATCAGGGAAAAAAGCTGCTTGACGTTGATCTTGGCAATGATTTTATGGCTCTGACACCAAAAGCACAGGCAACAGCAAAAACCAAGTAGGACCACATCAAGCTAAAAAGCTTCTGCTCAGTGAAACAGATGACCGACGAAGTGAAAAGGAACCTGCGGAATGGGAGGGAACATCTGCAAGCATGCATCCGATAAGGGGTTAGTATATAAAATGCACGACTCAGGCACCTCAACAGCAAAAACACAACTGATCTGGTAAAAAGTGGGCAGAGGACCTGAGTAGACATTTTTTTTCCACAGAAAATATTCAAATGGCCAGTAGGCTCACAAAAAGGTGCTTAGCATCACTAACCATCAGGGAATTGCAAATCGAACCCACAATGAGACAGTACCTCACGCCTGGTAAAACAAGCTATACCAGTGCTGGAGAGGATGTGGAGAAGGGAACCCTTGTGCCCTGCTGGCGGACTGCAAGCTGGTGCAGCCGCCGTGGAAAACAGCATTGTGCTGGGTGAAGTCAGAGAAAGACAAATACCGTGTGATCTCCCTTGTGTGTGGAATGCAAAAAAAGACCCCACAGGAATGGAGAGCAGACTGGTGGTTGCCGGGGCAGTGGGTAGGGGGGTGGGTGAAATGGGTGCAGGTGGTCAAAGAGTATAAACTTCCACTTTTAAGATGAGTAATTTCTGGGGATGGAACGAAAAATCAAAAAAACCCAGTCAGGGAGCCACGCAGGCGCTGCCATTAGGTGTACTGGGCGGGCACGCTGCGTTCAGTGGGAGCGAGGAGGAGGTGAGCAGGGCGTCAAGGCTTGGCCGTGTCAAACAGCATCTCGTTATGTTGCCTTTTTAATTACAGCTTTCCTAACCAAGCGGCCTCAGAGGGACTAGTTAACTTGCACAGTTAATACCAAGTGCTCCACTGCAGCCTCCTCGGGCACAGTTTACGCACCCGGGTGAACAGCGCGCCACACACACCAAACCGAGTTCAGCACCCGCAGCCCAGGAGCCTCTGCTGACCAATGAGTTGGCGTAGGTGTTAATTTTGGGTTTCACCAAGAGTTCCAGGGCATATGGGATATTGGGGTGAGGAGGCAGCTGTGCAAATGTGAAGGCTGGAGGGGGGACACTAAAATAGCGTGCGCTGTGGGCAGCGCGGCTTACTGCTTTGCTCAAAGGCGCGAGGGTGAAGTGCTCCATGCAGCAAAGCTCGCTAATCTGAATCACTGTCATGGATTCAGCACCTGTGCTCGTTGGGCCAGAGGCAAGAGCAGCTTTTGTCTTTGAACAATCTTCGGATTCAAGGATTTAGTAAATAATAAGAGTATAAATAAGATTACTAGAGGTAAATATACTTCTTAAAAGTTGACATACATTGAGTGCTTACTGTGCACCAGACTTTGTGCAAAGTGTTTTCACATTAACCATCTGACTTAATTTTCGTATCTGTCACTCAGTGAGGGACGTGGCTCACTATCCCCACGTTATAGGTGAGGACCCCAGGCACCCACAGGTTGATGACACGCAGAGGAGCCCCAGCTAGTCCTGCCCCTCACCGTGGGGGCTCAGAGCGCCTGCCTTTCCTCACTGCACTTTCTGTAAGGAAGCACGCCTTCTTGGGGGGATTTTGAAAGTTCACAACCATGCAGCAACTGACCAGCATGTCAAGTTTTACAGATGCAACAACAGAAGTGTTGTTGCTTGATTTAACCTTCCGTAGCTGAAGTAGATTTTGAGTGGAAGATGACTTCCAGGCTACTAGTTAGCCCGCTGGCTCTTTGGGAGGGGCAAAGATTCAGGTCTGGAGGCCACACGGCCAGGAGCGAAGTCCTGTTACAACCACAGACAGGCCAGGCCTGCGAGTCTCCCCAGCAGCCCTGGCCAGGGGGCGCTGCAGCCAGCACCTGGCCCCCGTGGCTCTGGAGTGGACATCTCTTGGCTGCTCCCATGGGACTGACCTTCACTTCATTCCCCTCTGTGGGAAACTGTCACACAAGCATGTCTGATGGGTACAGCCTGGGTCACATGCCTGCATCCTGGTGGCAGGGAGGCTGGGACCTCAAAACCCCCAACACAAGAAGGGGTTTCACTGGCACTGGATGGCTAAAATCGTCACGTGTGTGCGCTGAGGGTGCTGGAAGCAATTCGCCCAGGCAGATCTGCTCAGTGAGGGCTCCTGCTGACTCTGCTGGGGCACAGCTTGTGGCTGGCAGACACCCTGTGGCTGCGGCAAGTGGGACAAGGAGCACTGAGAGGGGTCAGATTCTACTCCTGGCTCAACCCTCCACTAGTCGTGTGACCTTGGGCCAGTCAGTTCTCCTCCTCAACGTGGAAGTGGGATGTGGGGGACCAGCTCCTGCTCGTGGGACTGAGTGTGAGCGTCTATGATGTAATGTTCCAGCAACACCTAACCCACATGCAAAGGTCAAGTGTCACTGCAACCTAACACAACCCTCTGTGTTTCTCCCTGGCTGAGACAACCCTCCCCGGGGCTGGCCGGCTGATATGCTTTACTGAAATGCGCGCATGACTCTTGCTGGCATGAGAAGAGATCTTGGGCTGAGGGTGCAAACATCAGTTCCAAATCAACTCTGCGAGTGGTGGGGTGACAATTCGATCGAAGCTCGTGGGGTCACGCGAGGCACTGCTCCCCGCAGAGGCCCGCTCCAGCCTGGGCTACGGAGTTAGCGGACACTTACCACCGATGTTTCAAAACACTCCAGGCCTTGGCCCAGTGCCCAGGCGCGGGCCTGCGCCGACTGCACTGCCCGTCTGCTGGCTAGGTCCGTCTTGTTGCCCACAAGCACACCTGCTTGGAAGAAACAACCGAAGCATCACACTGAGCCGGCAGTCCGGGTGGCTGGCAGGGACAGAACAGGGCAAGCAGGCTGATTCTGAGGGGTGTAAAAGGTCATGTGACAGGGCGCCTGGTTTGAGGCGGTGAGCAAGATGGGGACACTGACATGTTGACCCCCAAAGGCCACAGCAGAGCAGGCTTTGCTTTTCACACAAGCTTTTGCTTGGCCCTTTTCTGGGCTCCCCATGTGTCTGCGCTGTCACCTTAAGGCTGTAGGTTTCCCGAAGCGGGCAGGGGGGCAACTCTATGCAAGCATTTGCGATAAACTCCTAGCGCATGGAGCGAACTTTAAAAATGGTCATCAATACTAATATAAGGGCCAGGCTCAGAGTCAGGGACCTGGAGGTAATTTCGTGTTGTCCCCAGCTGCATGGGCTGCAGCTGGTCTTTGAGCCTCTCTGGGGGCTGTTCTTCCTGGTCTATAATGAGGAGAACTGGTTGATCTCACAGAAGGATGAAAAATAGACTGATTAAAGCATTCAGAAGCAACAACAGCACTTGCCTGTTTACCTGTGCCTCCCGCATGGGAGAAAGCAAGGCATTTGTCCAGGTGAGCTTCCCAGAAACACCAACTCGTGTGCCCACCGCAGCCCCTCCCCTCGTTGCCTGAGTCCCCCCACACCCTGCAAGGTGGGCGTCCTCACGCCCATTCAACAGACTCAGAGGTGTGTGGTCACTCGCTGAGGTTTCTGTGTACAGGCCAGACCAACCTCGAAGCCCGGGGTACCCCTTTGTGCACCCACAGCCAGCTGTGCAATGACGTTGTGCTCTTCAACTTGAACAACAGAGGTGCTGCTGGCAAACCTGGGCACCCGCAGCTCCTACCTGGGAGGAAGGCACCTGGAACCTGCACCTGCGCCTTCTCCAGCCACTTGCTGCAGTTGCCGAAGGACTGCTCGTTGGTCACGTCGTAGACAAGACACAGGACGTCGGGACTCTCCCACTGTGCAAGAGGGACAGGATGAGCACATCAGGAACAGTGAAAGTGACTTCTAGGATGGGAGAGAACTAGGCCAGTTTTCCGGGAAGGGACATGTACACGAAGGGAAATGAAAAGCTGTAGAGGCGAGGAGTCAGGAAACTGAGCCCCACCCACAGAAGACAACAATTCACCCACAGGAGCGAATGGGTGGGCTCACGGTGGGGAGGTACAGTGAGAGCTCACATCTGGACCAGGCTCTCTGCAGGGCGCTGTGGGCATCGGCGTGAACCCTCCAGCTTTGCCGGCGGGCCTCAGGGTCCCTACTGGCAGCAGCCATGCAGGGTGACTGACTCTTTCAACAGGGCAGGACTGCAGCTTCCCTCTCCCCACCACGGCCTCAGCAGTCCGTCTTTGCACACATTCTCAGGGATGGCCCACTACAATACGAGCTGGTTCGCCTTCCTGCTCTGTGGGCCCAGGGCAGCACCCTTCCTTTCCTCAGCCAGCCACCCGGACACTTGTATGCTCCTATCTCCGTAACAAGGGCCGGTTCCTCACAATGCAAAGGGCGCTTCCTGCCTCTCCTGCAGTGCCTGGGCCCTAATCCAAACTAGACCACTGGATGGGGCCCACTGTCCCAATAAGAACCAGTGCTATGCTCTTGGGGGCTGTCGCTCTTGGGGGCTGTCACCCTCAGGGGCTGCTCCAAGTCCTGGGACATGTGCTGCTCAGCACAGGGCCAAAGGGCAGCTCTGCTCAGGCTGGGCAGCGTGGGACCCGTGGCCACGCCCTGGTCCCTGCAGACCCCTGCCCTGCACAGTGACAGTCTGGGTTACTTCTGGGGTGTTGTGACCTCCCAGGGTGTGAGGAGGAACCCTTTCCCTCCGGTTGTCCTTGGAAGGAGCCCCAGGTCGCTCTGGAGGGCTCACCTCGCTGCCCGCAAGGCCACCCTGGCTCCCGGAGGCCTCCAGGATGGGGGAGTGTGGACTACTCTGATGGTTCCCTCACACCCTCACTCTGCAGACCATCTCAGAACGCATGCTGGAATCACACTGACCCCCCTACCCCATGTGCCTGCAGGAGACGCCTCCTTCCTCCAGCCTCAGAAAGGGACCAAAGCGAGTCCTAGGGTCGACTGGAGCTGGAGCAGGGAACCTGGAGTCAGAGTGTGAGCTGAACGTGGCCCTGACCTCCTGCTGGGCAGGGCAGCACCCAGCACCAGGCTGTGCACATTGTAAGTGGGCGTGGGGTGAACATGAACTTACCACCTTCAGATCTGTATCTCTTAGACAACAATAACAAAAAAGGGGGCAGAAGACGGTTTCCATTAAAATGTAGCTGTTCTTGGAAAGGCAGGGGAGGGCTCTGGAGAGTGCAACCTTCTAATTAGCTCGCTGGCCCAGATTAGTGCAACTGTTACCTGGGAAGGCACGGCAGGCTGGAGCCCGAGAGGGTGGCTGGCTGGCTGGGCACAATGAGCCCTGGGCAGCAGGGGCACGTCCTAGAGCCAGACCCATGGGGCCAGGGAGTGGCCCGGGAAGGCAAGCCTCACGAAGGGGCCTCTGGGGTACCTCACCCCGAAGGGTAGGGTGGAAATGTCGGCCCCTGTCCCGGGAAGTCAAGGAGGAGGGCTGAAAGGGTACTGTCGGGAGGGGGCACTGAAGAGAAGGTGGCCCCAGAAAGGGCAGCTACGAGGACCAAGCCGCCCCCCTCGGGCACGTTTGGGACCCGGCCAGTCAGAGCTGGGGGCCGGGGTCAGGGGCGTCACATGCCTGAGCCACTCCCACTAGCCAAGGGGCCACCAGTGCCAAGGCTGGGAGGGGTGCCCCTTCCAGAACTTCGGCATGACAGCCTCTCTCAGCAGCCAGAGCGCAGTGAAGTCTCTGTGGGGGCGTGATGAGGGGCAAACCTGCTGGTGGGAGGTGGTGGTGGAGGTCAGGAAACGAAACGACATGCTACTTGCCAACTTATCCAGCATCTCAGAAAACAGCTCCTTGCCGGCAGAGTCAAAAATGAAGAGCTCCTGGAATCAGAAAGGCGTGACCTGAAAATGTCCATCCACTGGGGGGCGGGGGGGCGCACGGACCACTAGCGGCCTGGAGGCTGCACCTTCTCCCCGGGGCCCGAGGTAGGTGGCGGGGACAGGAGCGGCCTCCAGAACGCTGGTGAGGCAGCCTGACGGCTTCCCGCACCTCCCAGCACTCTCCGGGCGGTGCTCACCTTCCCTAACCTCAAGAGCAAAAATACCAGGAACAAGCTGACTTCCCACCTGGCAGAACAGAATGCTAAACAGGCTGACAAGTGCTCTGGTTTCCAAAAGGTCATTCTGCACTTTGTTAACCAAATTGATTTTCAAATCTTAAAACCATTCTTTCAAAGGAGGTCACCGAGAAGGCCTGGGAAGGAGTGTAAAGTAGGACAGTCTGTCACCATCCTGGATGGCTGCAGTGCTCTTCTGACAGAGGACGCGGGGTGACCCTTCCCACCCAGTCCAAGCCTCAGCAGACCTGTGGCAGAGCCCCTCCCTAGGGCTGTCGCCTTGGGGCTCTCCCCTAACTTCCTCCCTAAGCTCCCTCCAGGCACTGGACGTTCCTGGCTGGCTGCCAAGCCCGGCCCACGCTGTCTGAACCTCGGTGCCCGGTGCCCCGACCTGAGTCACACGTAGGTTACCGGGCATTGTCTTACCCCTTCTCCCTGCATCACGGACCTCTTTAACAGTCTGGCGACTCCTACATCTTCTCCCCAGGAAAGCACATGCAAACCACACCTTGAGATTCAACTGCAGGAGTTGTGGGCTCCCAGCGAGGGAGCCAGGTTAAGGAAGTGACAGGTCAGTTCCATGAGGGCAAAGCCCCTGTTCCAGCCTCGCTTCCTCTTCGCCCACCCTCCCTAGGATGCCTCTTCCCCGGCTGCCCCACAATTCTGTTCCCGATGCTCAGGTGAGCCCAGGCCAAGACCTGGCACCACGTCTCCTACAGGGAGGGCGATGGTGACTCAGGGACCCTGGGCCCGGCTGCAGCTGCACTGAGCTCCCTCACGGCAAGGGCACCACTTACCACACTGTCCCCTGTGTCAGGAACTGGCACCGTCTTCACCACCAAATCCACCCCTGTGGTCTGCCAAGGAAAACCAACACCGCGCATGTCAAAGGGCCCCACGGGGTGTTGTGCAGGAGGACACGACAGGCACTGCACCCAGGAGACATGTCCCAGTGCAGGTGTTCGTGTCCTGGACTCGCTTTTGGTGCAGAAGTCAGAGAGGACCAGCTGGTTTCACCCAGCTCCCTGCCCAGGAGCGAGCTGCGAGTGGTGACAGAGTCGCCCACTGGTGGGTCTGCCCTGAGGCTTGTGGGAAAACACTTCCCACGGGGTCATCCCTGCAGCCTCTGGGCAGAGGTCTTGAGGCTTCTTAGGGCCATTTGAAAACTTGTGCGGTCACTGCGCTGCACGCCTCGGCCAGGCCCTCGGCATCCCCAGCTCACCAAGGTGTAGTTCTTCTGGAAGTGGGCCCCGTCGCTGCGGAAGATCTGTGCCAGGGCGGTCTTGCCCACCGCTGGGTCTCCTGGGGGGACAGAGAACCAGACAAACATCACTTTTGTCCTCATCTGACTCGAGCACTTCCCACTCCAGAATGCTAGTCTAGAAACCACAAACTCCAGCGAGCTCTCAGAGAAAATGTGCTTGGTTCTCACAGGGAGTTGCTGTGAGGTCGCCGGCAGGGCAGTGGGTGCCTGAGACCAATCTTCAAATCCCCGGATGGCCAGGGTCAAATTTCTTGAAGGCCAGTCCTTTCATCCAAAAGAGCGGGCCCAGAAGGTAACAGAACTGTCACTCTTCCCGGAAACGTCCCCTATGGGGAAGCCTGTCCCTCTCAAACCACAATTTACTTTGACCTCCTGGAAATAAAGAGGTGTAGCCAGGCCGACTGATGGGCTCAGCTGACTGACTGAACCAATCCAGGCTAGAGCTTCCATGGTTAGGACCCTGTGTACTTTTCTTTTTGGTGGGCGTGGGAGTTGGGAGGGGTTCTGCATTTATGGGAAACAAAAGATGCTACACTCGCCATCCTGAAATCCACTTCCACATGACATACTGCCCTCCACCTGGGTGTGCCCGTGACCACTGGCGTCTGTCTATCTTTCCAGGGGCCAAATCTATCTGCAGCAGCAACTGTCTTCTCCAGGCTCACCTCCCACCTCAAGGTTTCTCTTTGTGGTGTTCCTTTGTTAGTTGAGAGCCCCATAAACTGGTGCCTCAAAACTGAAGGTTTATGCCCCAGTTCCAGCCTGAGATCTGGACTTCGCACAGGACTGCTGGCGGCAGTTTAATCTGGAGTGTGTCCCCTGTCCCCAAGGCTGCTGTGGCTCTCCGTGCTCACCCTTCTTTGCCCCGTGTCCTTCCCACGTCCCCACCGATGGCCCTGCTTGGCCTCCTTCGATGCTACGCAGTTTCTATTTACAAGACTCTCCACCATCACCCAGCGCCCCAAACGGGACACGTGTTTCCCACTTTCTCCCCACGGCCCCCGGCTCGCACCCTTCAGTGCGATCCCTTCACTTTGCTTCCCAGTTTACAGTCGGCTGCAACACTTCCTTTGCCTGATTTCTCAATAGCTTCCTGCTCTGTTCACTTTTCAGGTTTGACTTTTCTCACCTATAATCTTCCCTTGTGAGACAATGATCTGACTTGCTCGTGGCATTTCATTTCATGTTAATTCCTCTGGGTTTAAATGAGCTATTCAGGTCTTGCTTTTCTAATATTTCCACCACATCCTACAAGGAAACTAACCCAGGTTGGGGCTTGCTTCCTGAACCCATTCATACAATCTCATTCAACACCCCTTCCCCCACCATCCTTAACCTCACTTGACAAATGACGATCTCCCCAGGATTCCAACCTCACGCTCTCTCAGCCAGACCCCACTCCTCTCCTCAAGCTCAGGTACCTTTCTGACCCATTTTTGACATTGCCCCTCCAGGCCCTCATCACCACAGCCCTCCATGACACGGGGCAGCCACAGGCTGGGGTGTCACCGGGTAGCCCCATCTCCAAGTATAGTGTGCCCATCACTCTCCTTGCCTTATGACGGCTCCCATCCTCCCGACTCCCATTTGGCTTCTGAATCCAGTTGGAAATTGGCTCTTCCTGCTTGTGAAATTCCCCACAGATTTGCTCTGGTTAATTTTGTAAATCTTTCTTCCAACTGCCAGTCGCAGTCACCCACTCTCACGGAAAACCTCCTGTGTCGGCTGGGGAGGGAGCCGAGCACAGGGAGGGGAGAGAACTGATAAACACGTTTGCAGAGCAACAAGATGACAAGTGCAAATTCAAACAGCACAAGCTGAGAACCCCAGCGTCAGAGGGCGCATCGAGGAAAGAATGGATGAGTCGTTTCATCAGTGGGCAGACGTCCCAGCGGCGAGGCTGAGTCTGGGGGTGACAGCAGGGAGGGGCCCTGCTTGACAGAGATTGATATCTAAGAAGGCTCCATGCAAGGGTGACCTCAAGAATTGCCAAGTCCAATGGCCTATTCTCAGTCCTCCTCTTGCTCCTTGCCATCTTGGAGGATGAGTCAGCGGAAGCAGTCTCCTCCTTCCTGAGCCCTCTGGCCTGGTCCTCCCGCCTCTCTGCCTACTCCTGCCTCCCAAATGCCGGCACCTCTGTGGGTCTGCCCTTGGCCCTCTGCTCCCATCTACTCTGTCCCCTTTACTCGCTACCTGGACTGCCACTGTGGAATGGTGGGCCTTCCCCTGCTGGTTGTCCGCAGCCAGGCTCGGTCCTGAGCAGCCTTGTGCCCACTCGTCTGCTCTGTTTATGATGTCCCCATTCATTCTCACTGTCCTCAGACTTCACCTACAGTCCCCTCTGACTCTCTTCCTTCCTCCCATGCTCAATTGGTCTCCTCGTCATTCCTGATGCCCACAGGACCTTGGTGTTACTGCCCACACTGCCCTGGTTACCTCACACCTGGGCTTCTGTGGCAGCCCCCAACCTCCCCAGCCCTGGGGCGAGGTTCTGGGCTGTCCCCTTTTGTCTCTCCTGCCCTCCACGTTGGGTCGCTGTCCCACACTGAACCCTCACCACTGCAACACCTAGTGCAGCTGCTGCTTTTCGCTTGGCCCCTGACTTGCGTAGCCCTCGGGCTGCTCTGAAATGGGCTGTCTTGCCCTCAGCTAAGGGCTGAGCTCCCAGCTGGTGGGCAACGGGCCCTAGTGACCTGTGGCATGGGACAGCCTTACATGCTGGGGACAGGATCCCCAAGGCACTGCCTGAGCTGGGCAGCCTCCTCAGAGGTCTGGGTCCTGCTCTGTGGGGCCCTGCTTTTCAAGCTTCTGGCAGCCACACCTCTGCCTACCGGCTCTGTGTCCTCACAGAGTTTTGCTCTTGCCCTCTCGGCCTTCAACACCTGTTGGACCAACTCCTTGTACTCAACTTTCTCTGCTGAAATGCCTAGTGTATTTTGTTTTCTTGGCTGGGTCTTGCCTAATAACACTTCCCAACTGGCCCTCTCCTTTTCATCGTCTCCCCATTCCAACCCACCCGAGCTCAGCATCACAGATGGCCCTTTGGAACACAGCCCTCGATCCCATCACTCTCCCGTGGAGCCCGCCAAGGGCTCCTCCCGCCGTGCGCCTGCTCCCCGGGCATCCCTATCCCTCCTTCCAACTAGCTCTCCAACTATACCTCACACATCTCCACTCCACACTTCTACTGTGTGTGTGTGCACGCGCCTGCAGTAACAAATACATATTTTTCTTTTTTTATTGAGGTAACAGTGGTTAGTAACATCATATTAGTATTTAGGACCCATCCAGGGTCTGGCAGAATTACCATCTGCTTGAGTGTGGTTGGTAGGGTAATAATATGGGTGTTAATAATTTATAGTTTTAATTTGAACATTTCACCTAAAATTTCCTATACTGTGCTTGAGTGTGATATTGTTATGTCACAGAACTACACGCTTATGATTTTGTTATAAAAAGGGGCATTATTTGTGCCAGACACTGTATGTTTCAGGTATACACAGCGTTATCATTCAGTATCTGTATACCTATGATGTTCTTGATCTCTGAAAACCCCTCCCCCCAGGTCTCCCCAGTCCAAGTCCGAATCCTACACAGTCTCTGAAGGTCATCTCTCCCTCCTCTGTCTCCCTGTGCGGCTCAATGAGACCCGACATCAGAACAGCCTTCCAGGGAGGCGCGACTGTCACCCCCATGTATACTGAGTGGCGGTAACCACAGTACTCAGGGCACTGGCTTCAGCTCCGTCACTTACAAGCTGTGTGACTTTGGGTCAGCAACCTCTCTGGGATTCTGTCATCCCATCTGCAAAATGGGGATAGCAGCACCTACTTCATGGAATTTTTGAGGATTTAATGAGTTCACCGGTACAGCGCCTGACAGATGGTAAGTCATAGTTAGGTGATCTTTAACTAACATGCAGGTAAATGTCAAGGGCAGTTCTGTCTCCTGATCTGAGCTTGCGCAATCAGCGGCTGTGCCCTGAGGTACTTCCCTGGTGCCTGCGCACAGAGGGCGCTGCAATCTGTTTGCCGCATCGTAAGCTACTCTGTGCATCTCCGCACTTCCTTGCGCGTAGGGGCTGGCTGACTCACCCCTCTATTCCCAGCGCACCTCACATGGCGACTCACACTTAGCAGGTGCTCAATAAATACATGGTGAATAAATATGTGCTTGCATCAAACATCAGGTCCTTTGATTTGCTCTGCTGTTGTGTTCTGGTCCCTGGAAACTTCCAAGAGGAGATACCCTGAAGCTTCGAAAGGAGGCTGCAGATTGCAGGCTAGGCTGGAGTTCAGCACTCACTCAGGCAGTGGTTGAAGTCAAGGGAAACAGTAGCTGAGGGAGGGGTGTACAGGGCTGAGTCCAGAATGGAGGTGTGGGGACAGGACAGCTCGGGGCCAAGAACGCAACCCTGGAAGTCAGATCGCCTGGGTCGAGATCCCAGCTCTTCCACATCCAGCTGTGTGGCCCAGGGCAAGTGTCCCTACCCCCCTGGGCCTCAGCTGTGCCGCCTGTGACAATGGCAGTGATGCTGACCGCAGAGCTGTGCCAGGACTCAGCGGGATGACTGTGGTGCAGGTCTGCACAGCACCGGCCCATGGACAGTGCTCAGAAGTTAGCTCTGTGATGGAAGGTGAATTGAAAAAAGAAATAGAGAACGACCAGTGGAAGAGAAAAGCCCATTTTGAAAAAAATGTAACTTTGGAAAATAAAAACCTCCCCACCTTATCCATGAGGAAACTGAGGCTCAGAGAAGCGTCCCGGGGGACAGAGCCAGTGAGAAGCCGGCGGGGTTACTTTGTTGCACAACACTGCCTCCCCTGGCGCTCGGAAACCAGAGACCTCTCCTGGGGGCCAATCATTTCTTTCGCTCCAGGATGATTTGAGTTGCTGTTGTCAGTCATCTTTCTGTGTGACCCTTTTATTTTCAAATGAGAAAAGTCATTAAAAAGATCATCTATTTCAGTCTAGAAGAGATACATGAAGAAGAAGAGGAAGAAGAAGAAGAGGAGGAAGAGGAGGAGGAGGAAGAGGAGGAGGAAGAGGAGGAGGAAGAAGAGGAGGAAGAAGAGGAGGAAGAGGAAGAAGAAGAATCGTCTCTTTCTGCTCTTTATGCTTTCTCACTGCTTCTTTCCTGAGCTGATCAAGGAGCCCTGGAAAGGCCACAGGTTTCAGGAGTAACACAGGAAAAGAGTTGTGGAGTTGGCCAGATCTAGGGGTTGAAATCCTGCCTATGCCCTTCCATCACTCGGGGTGATCTTGGGCAAGAGACTTGACTTCTTAGTAAGATCAGAAGAACACAGCACCCACCCCAGGTGCTACTCTGAGGGTGAAATGGAATAATTACACCTGGCAGGCAGTAAGGGCTCAGCGAAGTACGTACGTGTCCTGCGGTCCCAGGTCTATAGTCCAGGCAAATGTTGTCCTAAACGTTCAGCCCGGCACAAAGAGAGCATCACCACTGAGAACGCCAAGTATTCATCCATTCTGCAATTACTCAATGAGGACCTACTAGCTTCCAGATATCGCTGGGGTGCTTGGCATGCATCAGTGAACAAAACAGATTACTGACTTTGGGAGATTTAACATTTATGTCCCCCTGAGCGTGGAGGCAGTGCAATAACTTTGGGCTTTAAAGACAACACGTGAGCTTTTTGTAAACTCTGGTCAGGGGTACTGTCTCCAATCCCTGTTATCAAAGGGGGCGGGGTCAGGAAAAATCCCCTAAGATTACCCAAATCACTGATGCCTAACACGTGTTTTAGTGGAAGCACCTTTGCTGTGCTTAGCCTGAACCTCCTGAGCACAGGAGGTTCGGGAGTCCACACCTCCTGAGCACAGCTCAGACTGGTGGAGGCGGTCTCAGAGTACGACAGGGAGCTGGGGAAATCAGCCGGAGCTACCCATGTGCTCTGGAAGACAGTTCTTTCACACCTAAGGGAGTCTACATTATTAGCAATTGCATTAACTCGCTTTTGGGAAACAGAAAGGGAAAGAGGGGAGACAATTTACGTGGACAAAATCTCTCAGTAACTCATGAGTCTCTGGACTCAGGACACTGTAAATTTCAGACTCACCTGCCAGAATGCATTTGGCTGCCAGCTTCACCATGGTAACCAACCACCTCCACGGACCACAGCGGCGGCTAGAGGCGGTGGGGCCTGTGGCCGCGGTGGGGACGGGGACAGATGGGACCTGGACCCTCTGGGCAGGACAGGGGGCGGCTATGGGCGCTAGGGGTGGGCGAGGACGCAGTGGAGCGCCAGATGGCGCCCAGCTCAAGGCCTCAGTAGGCAGCCTGGAAGGTGCCAGCGAGATGACGCGGCTCTCGGCTCTTGTTCCCCGCCAGTCCCTGCGAGGGGGGACCTTAAGGAAAAGTGACCCCGCAACCCTAGCACCCCAAACACCACGCCGGCCGAACTAGCTAAGCAACCGCGCCCGCCTGCCCCGCCTCTTCGCCTTCTCGCTGAGCCTCGATTGGCTGCCACCACAAGCTCCCGCCCAAAGCTTTGGAAGACCAGTGGAAGGGGGAGGCGGGCCTAACAGACCTTTCTTGTAAGACAATTCGTAGTAATGTCTGCTCTTCAAGTTTATATCGCTTGACTAATGGTTGTAGGAAATGTTAATCAGCTTCACATCTTATTCCTCCGCACTACCGGAAAGTTCAAGGAAAACAAGTTCCAACATCTTGTAGCCAGAGCATTCTGATTGGCCAGAGACTGGCTTGGCCCATCTTCGGGAGGAATGGGGATTCACCGTATCCCCTGCCCTCCTGGATGTGGATTCGCCCACTAGTGGCCGGGTCGAGAGCGCGGGAGACCCGGGCGGCACCTGCGCAGCACACCAGGCCGCAGTTTAGAGCGGAATTTAGAGCGGGTTTGATGTCGCAGAGGTTCGTGTCGCTCCCCGAATTCCCAGGTCTGGAGGAGCGCGGCCGTGAGGAGCATCAAGAAATCCAGTCCTTGCTCCGTATCCCGCAGGGAAATCTCATTTTTAAAGCCCGCGAATGTTATACACTTTAAAATCTAAAGTATGAAAGGAAGTGTTTAAAGTGGTGTCAGTGAACAGACGGAGAACAAGCGAACTTTGATGGGGGTGAGCGATTGGACCGAGGAATTTCAAGTACCTTTCTCTGGGCACATTTCCTCCCTGGTAAAACGAAGGACGTATCACACATTGCAGATTGATTGAAAGTGAGCATCCAAGACGTTGTGGGAGGCCCCACTTGCTCCGCGTTAGGAAACCCAAATTGAAGTCACTGCCATCTTCCCGGCCCAGGCAAGTCACCTCATTCCTGAGCCTCTTTCCTCCTTTGTAAAGATGGGCTACTGAACCCCTTCAGGGGTTGTCCTGAGGCTTAAAAGAGCAAGTTGGGGCTCAACACTCAACTGCTGAGTAAATGCACGACAAGAAATTTATCTGGTTGCACTTGGTTTTTCAGCGCCATCATAGGTTGAGCAGATGCACCCCTGTTCACACTCCTGCCCCACCCCCACCAAGGCTGCTACTGAAAGCGGGGAGCAGCCTCAGGGATTTCCAATTACCGAAAACGTTTTGCTCGCTCTCAGCTGCTCTGAGGGTCTCAGTGTGGCCGCCACCAGCCTTGCGCAGGGGAGTGAACTCACGCTGCCTCTGTAAATGGCTGTGAAATTTTCAGTCCTGAATCCTCAGTGAAACACGCAAATTGTCTGGAATTTTCTCTGCTTGGGAAGCGTTCCTGATATTCTAGTTCAAACCTGTCTCTCCTTCATGCTCCTTACCCACTTTTTTCCCCCTTTGGAGACCTAGTGCACGTCTGTCTCGGAGACCCCAGCCCTGGATGAATCAGAAAGACTCTGCCAGGTCCTCCTGCCTGCACCTGCCCCCCCACTCCAGGCTGTCCTGTTCACTGTGACCCCACTAATCCCCTAAAGGACTTTATGATGACTGAGTCAGCCTTCTGAGGCACCGACAGGCATCTGGGGACATCCACTGGAGCCTTAGGGTCCCCTGTAAGGTGGGTAACAGCCCGTCCCCTGTCGGGCTGCACTCCTCACCACATCCACCCTTCGCCTTCCGTTTGCTGCTACTCGGTGTGACTTTAGTCAGAACCCCCACGGCAGCATTCTGGGTCTTTCCAGAGGGATGGAAACCCTGGGTACTGAATTCTGCTCTCCCCATTCCAAGGACTTTCTGGGCATTCTCGATGATGTGACAGCTGCATGACTGAGATTCATTGGCTGTGAGGCGGCCAGAGAGTTTGGGTACCACAGTAGGCCTGGAGAAATTCTAATCTAATGCCCCTCTGAGTGGCTGTAATAGTGAGAGCTGGCATGTGTTGAGAGCATGCTGAATGCTGGCCCCATTCTAAGTGCTTTAAAGGATTACTTTAATATTCACATTCATACTTGATATTCACAATTACCCCATGAGGCTCTTATCATTCCCATTTGATAGATGGGGAAACTGAGACCCAAAGGAGGTTAAGTCAAATGCCTAGGGTTACACAGCTAGTGAAAGGCAGAACTGGTGGTCTATCGCCCCCTGGCCCCCGCAGGGACCTCCCCGCCTCTAACTCCTCTCCCAGGTCCTCCTGTCCTGGAGAGTAAACGTGGTTTTTGAGTTCCTTGCAATAATAGCTCACGTGGATTGAGCATTATATACCAGGCACGTGCTAAGCACTGTGCATCCTCTCTTGTTTGATGCAATGACCCTGGGAAGTGAAAACTATTATTATTTCAATTTAAGGGGCAAAGAAACTGAGGTCCAGAGAGAGCTCAAGGTCATGCAGCAAGTCAGCTAGAATCAGAACCAACTTCAGGTCACTTACTTTTGGAACTGACTTTTTTTTCTTTTTAATTACTTATTCTTTTTTGTTTCATTACTAAGCTTTTCCTGAGTGCCTGTCCTGGATCGGGCACTGTGCTGGTTCATAGGGCCACCAAATCAAAAGGGACAGAATCCCAGGCAGCTCTGGCAGATCATGGCTGCGTGGAGCTGCTGGCCCTGACTTTTCTGGAGGAGCCCAGAATCTGTGTTTTTGTGTGAAATCCCCTGACTCTCAAATGTTGGCAATGAACTTAAATTTAAAACACTACCACCACAGTAGAACGCCTCCGTTGACTTGTTAGGTGGGGGGTGGGGGGCTACTCAGTGTGACCTCTAGTCAAGAAGGGAAGGTAATTGTATGAACAAATCCTTGTGATGTGAGTGAATACAGCACCCCCAGGAGCGCTCCTAGCCCTGGGGAGGTGGGAGGGTATTGGGAAGGAGATTCTGGAAGGAGAGCCCTGAGGAATGTGTAGGGGTTTGGGAGGGGGGCAGAGAGGAAAGGACATGCCAGGTAGACGGAACAGCACGTGCGAAGACACGGAGTTGCGGGAGGGGAGTGTGTTGAAGAATGGCAGCTGACACTCTGTTTGGGTGGGAGATTGGTGAGTAGTACGTCTGGCCCAAGCACCTGCTGGGGGCTAAGTATACAGCAGAATAACAGAAGAGAGCCAGGCAAGGCCTGGCCTGAAACCTTTGAGGAATTCATTCAACAAATATTTTAATGAGTGCTTACGAGGCACTATGGACGGGACTGCCATCGGTTCCCAGGGCACATCCGACCCAGTGGGGAGGCAGACAAAGAAGCAATGTGACCTAGGACCGCTCGTGGTGAGTGCTGGACAGGGAAGGGCTTGCGCATTACGACTACACAGCCTGGGCTGTGGCTCCTGGACCAGCGGCACTGGCGGCACACAGTGACCAGTTAGAAATGCACATTCTTAGGCTCCGGCCCAGACAACCAAACACTGGGTTGGGGACCACAGTCTACGTTTTCATAAACCTTTCTGGTGATTCTGATGCCTGCTCACATTTAAGAACCGCTGCTCTTAGGTCACGCCAGGACCCTCCTTTACCCACTTTCTCTGGTTGTGTGATGGTATCTCCGTCTCTGCCAAGCCCTTCCCACCTCGGGGCCTGTGCCCTTATTGTTCTCAGCATGGCCGTGTGACACTTTCCCTCATGACCTGATCTCTGTCCAAATGCCGTCTCCGTGGAGAGGCCTGCAAACCCTCAGCTTGAAGACTTGCCCCGGATCTGTCAGTCTCAATCTCCTTGTCTCACTTTTCTTTCTTCCCAGCGCTTGCCACTGCCTGATAGTATATTCCATGTTCATTTGTTTGTTTGGATAGTATCTGTCTTCCTCCACCACCAGCTTAGCTTTGTGAGAACAGGGACTTGCTTTCTTTTGTCCTTCAGCATCTAGGACAGTGCCCAGCATGGCAAGGCACTCGGTAAATGTTTTTGAATGAAATCTCACGGGGTTTACCTTTCTGGACATTCACACATTCATTCATTCATTCATTCATTCATTCAACAAGCATCGGTTCTTGAACTCCAGTTCTCGGGTAGGTAAAGGGCTTATTGTGGGAAGGGGTGCCATGGCCGTTCAGATAGGGGCACGCCCCCTCCGTCCACGGCACAGCCAGCTCCATACCCACAGACCATCCAGACCCTCCAGACCCCTGTGGGCTCCACGGAGAAGGAGGAGTTAACAGCGCTGCTCCCCAAAGCCAGGGATGGGCTATTAGGGCTGATTAGGAACTGAGGGCTTTGAGTGAGAAGGAAGCGGAGAGGCAGCTGCTGCTGATTTGTTCCCAGGGACTGTTCAGTCATCCTGGGGTTGAATGCCTCCTGACAGTGCTGACGAGCAGCATTCATTCGAGCTGCGTGCGACTCAGTGCCAGGGACAGCCGTAATATTCCACGCCTGGTGCCCCAGCTCAGCATGCCCGCTGCAGGTGCGAGTCCCTCCGAGGTTGCTCCGGGGGCTTCTCCTCTGCCTGCGCTGCTCCGCAGAGCCCATCACCTGTGGAGTGCCTTAGCAGATTTGTCGGACGCTCACAATCCCTTTCGGTAAATAAGAGGCTTTAGGGGAAATTAGTGGGAGAAGATCTCTGTGTGAATCCTTAAGAATACCTTTCACACATTAAAGCAGATTTGTGCTAATGCCCTCATATCAGAGGACAATGCAAAAGAGAGGGCTAGTAGATTCACAGGAAGTTTATGTCACTAGATGAAGGTTTCTCCACCTTGGCACTACTGACGTTTTGGATTGGGCAGGTCTCTGTTGTCAGGGGCTGTCCTGTGCCTTATAGGGTGTTTGGCAGCATCTTTGGCCACTACCCGCTAGATGCCAGAGTCGTCATCCTCGTTGTGACAAGCAAAACTGTCTCCAGGAATTGCCAAATGCCCGTTGGGGGTCAAAATCACCCATGGGGGAGAACCACTGACATATGAACAGGAAATATTGATTTTAAAACTGAAATTTGTGAGGACAGGGGCTCCGGCTGCCTGGGTTTGCAGCCTGCTTTGCCATGTGAGTTCTCTCTGCGTCTGTTTCCTCATCCCTGCCCTGCGGGTGCCCGAGGATCGAGTTAACACAGGTAAAGGGGCTAGAACGGCACGTATAATAGGCAGACCTAGTGAATACCAGCTCTTATTGAAGGCCTTTGGGACGCTGTTGAATCCCCTGAGGGTGATCTCCAATGCGGTGGTGGCATCTGTTTTACGGTTTTCTATAAGGCGCTGTGTCGCATCTGCCTTCTGGTGTGCTGCCTCCTCGTGGCGATGACTTTGCTGTTCGGTTTTCCACGGTTCACGTGGGCTTGGTTGTTTGTGCCTCCGCTGATGCAGTGTTTGGCGTAGCCATTACAATAAAGGGCAGAGGAAATGTGACTGACTCACCTCCCATGCGTCCAGAATGTAAATGCAAAGTGGAGCCCTGCGCTGTGGGCTGGGAATTGCACGGAGGCTGTGATGTCCTCATTCCGTCAGCAGGAGGCAGCAGCTGCCGGGGAAAATGTCTGCTGCAGGAGGAAGCTCAGTGCGGCCACGTTTTGATTTACTTTGCAGCTGCATGTTATTTAAAGTGAAACAAATCATCCCTCCAGAGCCACCAGAGGCCTCCTTTAACAGCCCGCAGTAGCTCATCTGCAGTATCCAAGAGCTGCTTTTCTAGAACATTCCACATTTAGCACGTCTATTCATTTCCGGCTGGTTCCGTCTGAACCTAGGCCAAATTCAGCTAAGGACAAAGTGAAGCTGGTTCCTTTCGCTCTAGGTTCCTTTCCCCGCTATTGCTCACCCCCCACCCGCACCTACCCACCCTCCAAAACCCAATTAGCAGTCAGTCCCCAGCCTCATCCTTTCCTAATTTCCCTGAATCCACTCTTGTCCCTTCCACTGCATTTTCCTCCCAGCAGCCAGGTCATTTTTTAAATTTAAAAATTTTGAACAGACAGTCTTTTCCCTAGGTTTAAAATCTAAAAGAAGGCGAACACACAGAGAGCCTTCCCCCTCTGGACCACAGGCCTGCAGCCCCCACCTCCAGGGGCCTAGGCATGGCCCATGCATCCTCCCAGAGAGAATCTACACCCGTCCCCGCAAGCTCACGGAGGGCCTCTCTGACCCTTTCTCTCCTCCCTACCCCCTACTGGAAGCCGACACACACACTCTTCTGCACTTCGATTTTCAGTCTAGCAATATGCTTCGGAGAGGTTCTGTGTCAGACCCATAAGCCCCCTCACTCTCGTGGGGTTTTTTTGTTTGTTTTTTTTAATGGCTGTGTCCTATTCAACTGCAGAGCGTGGTCCTTTTAAATCTTGTCCTGTGTCCACTGCAACCCTTCAAAGGCTTCCTACCGTCCTTGGGCCAGGAGCTGGGGAGAGTCTACTTTTCTCAAGGAGCTGTGGACCCTGGTGAGCAGGCCACTGCTCGTCTCCAGCTCCACCCCATGCCCTGTGCCTTGGGCAGGCTGGCTTTTTCCATCTGCAAACTCGACCCGGCTCTCCTGCCCCAGGCCCTTTGGCCCTGCCTCCCCCTCCAAACCTAGTTTGTTCCTACTGTGCTTTCCTCAGCTCAGGCATCGCCTGCTCCACACGTGTTGTACATGCCATAGCAGCGCGGACCACCACTTGCAGTTGCTGGCAGTGTAGCACAGTGATGAAGTCCTGGCCTTGAAGGCCAGGCTGTTGGGGTTCAAATCCCAGCTTGGCCACTTTGTAGCTGTGTGACCTTGGGCAGCTTGGCACACTTCTCTGCCAGCTGGAATGGGAGTAATTGATCCTTCATCCTGGGCTTTTGGGGTGAGGATTCAAAGTGTGGTGAGTTAGCACTGAGCCAGCCTCCATGACCCTGGTAATCGGAGACCCCCAAGGGCAGAGTCCTTCCTTTGCAGGAGTCCCGCCCCAGTGCCTTGAGTAGAGGGGAATTCTATAAAGATGGGCCAAACCTCCTGGGTGTATTAACACATTAGAAAGATTCCTCTGGAGGAGGAATCCTTATCTTGACTCAGCAGCCTGTGAAGGGTGTCCCATGTGACTGACATTGACATTAGCTAAAAATATCAGCCAACAGTGAATGACCCTAGAGCCAGGCTCACCCTTAGGTTATGTCACCCCATTCCTGTGGCAACCTTGACGGGTAGCATCGTTAACACTGCTTTCCAGGAGAGGACACTGAGGCACAGGGAGGTTAAGTAACTTGCCAGAGGTCACAGAGGTCACGGAGGAGCAGGGCTAGGAGTCAAGCCCAGGAAACCTTCTAAGAAACAACAAACATTTCAAAAACTTTGTCTTAACTCAAGACAGTGAGCATTGTGACTGAGGGTGGGCTGTGCTCGGGGCCCCTGCTCTTCCATATTCTCCTGTGTCTGCTCTGGGCAGGTTCGGAGACCCAATGCCCATACCTTCTCCTTCCTCCAGGTGGCGGCCCGCGTCCTGATCTGCCTCTGCACCCTCAGGAGGGGTGGTGGCCAGTCCCTCCACCTGGGATTCAGCTCCCTGCTCTGGTTGTTACCCCCTCATGCTCCCTGGCCTTCCGTTTCCACTGCACACTTGCCCCCGCCCTGCCCCACCGAACCTTGCTGCCTCCACAAGTTCAAGTCCTTCCCAGTCCTGTGTTCCCCACACCGCCTTTCAAAGCTCGACCCCTCTGAGAACACTGGCCTGTCCCTCTTTCATTCCCTCACCTCCCACTCACTCCACTGTCTACAGCACTGATGCTCTTCCCCTGAGCCTGGGTCAGGTTACTCACCCCTGAGTGGTCAACTCCAATGCCAGGCTGCAGGAATCGGGGTCCCTGTGCCCTTACTGTGCCACTAAGCCTCAATAGGCACTAACCCTCGTAGTAACCTTGTGAATGGGGGCTCTTGTTCTCCTGTTCTATGAAGAGGAAACCAAGGCACAGAGAGGTTTAGCCATGTGCCTGGGATCACACACTTGGAACAGTGAGGCAGGATTTGAACCCCACCCATGGCCACTCTGCTTCTCTGTCTCAGATGGGGCATCTCCGCGGAGTCGGCACTGCCCACCTCTCCTCCCTTCTGGCCTTCTCTGCACCTTGCCCAGTGACGCCCCTTCTCCTGGTTCTCCTCCTGCCCCTGGCTGGCCTGTCTCCATGGCACTGGAGGCTGCTCTGAGCCCGGCTCCGAGAGTGCTGGTCTCCTTGGGCTCTGTGCTCCACGCCCTTCCCTTGGGCTCCCCTGGCAGGTGTGCTCAGGCCCTGACTCACCTCCCGCAGAAGGCCACTCAACACGGCTGGACTTGGGAACAGCAATGTCCCACTCCCTTTCTCTCAAAGAGTCACAGTCGATATTAACACCACATGTTGCCAAAGATATGCCTTGCAAACTGTAAAGCATGGACGAAGGTGAGGGCTGTCACTGTTACCACGATGGGCTCCGCTCCAGGTCGGGTCCCTGTCCCCTTGCAGGTGTTCTGGGAGCATGCCGTTAGCCCCTGAGCGTGGTGTCAGTGAGCTGGGATCCGGCGGCCTTGAAGCAGAACTGAAAACACCTGATCGCTGTTCGGAGGGAAAAGTGCAGGGGCCTCTTCCAAATCCAGCCGCAAGATGAGCCCAGGCTGGCCCAGCGGGTTGCTGCCTGGGTGGTCCTGGGGGCTGGGAGCCGAGGGGGTGGGGGTGGGGGCAACTGCTTGTAGACACAGGCACCTTGCAGATGAGGAAGAGGGAGCGGGTGAGACTCGGGCAGCACACACAGCCTCTCCACGGGTCACCCCAGAGGGCAGTGTGCCCAGTGGAGTGACAGGAGGGACGAAAGGGACAGCAGCGCTGACTTTTAAGTCAGCATAGTCTGACTCTGAACTACAAAAAAGGCGTCTCTGGTGCCCCCTTCTCAGTGGGGTGAACCTCAGTCTCCCCAAGAAAGTCTGACATCTTGTTTGCTGGGAAAGATTTTTAAAACCTCACCAATTTAATCCTTGTTGGGGGAGGGTGGGGCCCCAGTTTTGGGATATGGGAAATTGAAGAGCAGATACCAAACTGTGTGAATCGGTCCCTCAGGGTGCCGACACTTCACCTCTCTGCCAGCTCCGCTCTGTTCTCTGCAACTTGAACAGTCAGCGCGTCCATTTTCCAGAGGAGGAAACTGAGGCTCGGTGAAATGAATGGAAGACGTGTTCAACACAACAGGGACAGTAAGAAGGCAGAGAGGGATTCAAAATCAGATCATCTCTCTCCAAATCTGCCTCACTGCTTCCTGGCCAGGTGGCTCTGGAGGAGCCGATGAACTTGGCTGAGGCTGTTTCCTTGTCTGTAAAATAGGACCAGTGACCTACCTCGGGGAGCTTGTGAGGATTGAATGCAGGTCAAGTTTTTAATGCAGCCGCAGAGTAAACACCCAAATGCAGGCAGCTGCTACTACTCTAGGGCACTGAATGAATGAATGAATGATTAAATGAATGAATAAATCACTTAAATGTCCTCTTACCCTTTACCAGGGAGAGGAAGCTTTCCTTGTAAGAAACCCAAGAAACAAAGGCAATTCCCTTTAGATGGACATAAAGTGCCCACTGAAGCAGCTTCCTAAGGCAGAAGAATTGGCCATCGGTTCCTCTGTGCTATTCACATTGTTGCAGGGTCTTCCCCAAAGCAGAGAAAGGGTTGCCCCCACCCCCGCCCCGAGCAGACCATCCACCACAATCTCTCTGGCGTTGCTGATAAGGTGGCATTTTGTGATGATGATGCAAGAAACCTCCCAATAGCTGACCCTCCACTCCAGCAAAAAGCTTAGAATTTTGCAAAACTGCTGGGGCACAGCAGTTTCTCATCCAGTGCTGGCTCGCCGGGTGCAGCCTGCAGCCGGCCCAGAATCGGCTCTGGCTCCAAAGCACTCTGCCGGACTGAGGGCCCTCTGCTGGTTCCTCAAGGGTGAACAGATGCGCGCTTCAGAGGAGGGGGGCAAATGGCTGGGGACCTGGAGAAGCTGGAGTTGTGCGAGAGCGCAGGTTTCTTGCTGCAGCATCCTGCTCTCGGCTCAGTTGGCTGGCTGGCTCTGTCTAGTTTGTGTCCCTAAACTTGGGATGCACAGCTGGCTGTTATGCACATAACCCCACAGGCAGAGGAGTTTAGTGGGTCTGAACTTAGGCCATGGGGTGGATAAGCCTGGGATGGGCCTTGACCCTAGCATTGTCCTGGTCTGGGATTCGCCCAGAGCAGACGCTGGACAGGGCCTGAGGATCATGGTTTATCATGAACTGGTTCCTGGGAGCACCTCTCAGGTAGTGGGGACAGGAGCCAGGGAGGGGGCAGGGACCAGGAGGGCTCACTGCTAGGTCAACTGCCACTGTGGGCAGCTCAGCCCTGCTGGAGCCTTGGGGTGACTGCGTGGGGGACACTCGGAGTCACCCCAGCTGAGGGCTGAAGAAGCTGGTGGGTATTTATCCAACTCAGCATCCAGCCCCCGCCAAGGGCTGCACAGTGATCACCCTCGGCACAACTGCCTCGCCCTGTACAGGGCTAGACACCCATGGCCACAGAAAAACCCCCTTGGACAGCAGGCCTCAGGTCATCAAGGCGAGGGTGTAGGGGACGCCGCGGCATCTGCTCGGACTGCTCCCCCCCTCCTCGGTGTCCGGAGCTGCTGGAAAGGGGCAAGCACATCCGTCCTGGGGCCTTGGCTGGGTTCTTGGCTGAGGATGGGGGCAGGGCGCCGAGAACGCACAGGGGCCACGCCCAGCGCTGGTTGCTAGGGTCACAATCATAGTTGGCTCCTCCCAATTCTGGAAGGCCCTTCTCTTTTATATGTGTGTTTAAATTTTTTTCAATCACAGTTTGCTGTCGATACTGTTTTGTCTCAGTTTTCAGGCACAGCATTGTGGTTAGACAGTCATGTACCTTACAAAGTGCCCCCCAATGTCTCCAGTCCCCACCTGGCCTCATACTCAGTCACCACGACACCACTGGCCTTCTGTGTCTTAACCAGCGACTCCTGCTCATCTTTCAAGTGCCCAGCTTCCACGTTACATCTTCCACGACATCTATTTTCTGCATATGTCAGTGCCCCAGGGCTGCCACCACAAGGGAGCACGAACTTGGCGACTTCAATTGACAGGAACTTATTCTCTCACAGTCCCAGAGGCCAGAGTGTGGAGTTGTGGCATCAGCAGGGCCTGCTCCTTCTAACAGCTCCGGCTGGGAGTCTCAGGGGTCCACCCTGCCTCTTCCAGCTTCCAGAGGCCCCTGGCATTCCCAGGCCGGTGGCAGCAGCGCTCCAGCCTTGGCCCCGTCCCCACGTGGCTGTCTTCCGTGTGTGTCTCCTCCTTTCTGTCTCCTGCGATGACACCTGTCACAGGTTCAGGGCCCACGATAACCCGGGATGGTTTCGTCTTGAGATCCTCCGCTTAATCAAATCTGCAAACACCTTTATGCCAAACGACGCGTTCTGGGGCTCCAAGCAGGCGTGCCTGCTCAGCCCACCGCACCACACTTTGTAGTTCCTTTAGCTGCTGTCACTTCAGCTAGAGTGACGTTTGTCCCGTGAACCGACGACCACAGTGACTTAAACCACCCAGGGGCTCCATTCTTCCCGTCACGAGCTGCTGGGCTCCGTCAGGGACTGCTGTCCCCTCGCTTTCCAATGGCACCAGCACCAGCCTCTTCAATCCCGATGGCTGTGAACGGGCATCCGTCTTTGGGCTCCCAGGCTGCATCCCAGGCAGGGTGAGGCGGAAGGCCAAGGCCCACAGATAGAGGGCGTCTGCATCTCTAGAAGCTCCCTGCAAGCCTCACCCAGGGACGTGTGTTCACCTCTCGTAGACCAGCGCTGCGCCCCTGGTCAGGCGTGAGAGCCTCACAGGGCAGACCGTGATAGAAAGAAAGGAGAATAGTGCTCCATAGGCCACTATAATGGTGAGGAGGCAAACATAGTATTAAAACATAGTATACAATGTATACACGTATATAACATATACATAGTATATAATATATACAGGGTATAATACAGTATTACCTGTAACAAATCGAAACTCATAGCATAGGTCTTTGCCACATTATTATAGAACATCTGCAATCTTTGCTCAATCTCGTCCCCTGCTGCGTGGCAGGAACCTCTTTCCTGGCCACCAGTGCCTGGTCCCAAGGGAGAGCGGGGCCAGCTGAGCGGCAGCTGGTGGCAATGCTGCCAGTAGGTGTCAGTGCCGGGGCCTGGAGCAGCGAACACACCAAGAGGACAGCAGAAACCGGCAGCGGGGATGTTAAGTGAGCCTGGTGACATCAGCACATCAGAGCCTTCCCAAGTAGTGTTCCAAACACTGGGTCAGGCCAGGGGCAGGGGGAGAAAATAACAAGAGTGACCGGACACTCCTCTGCCTTTTCAGGACATGGCACCCTCTTTGGATCCTCCGTGTGACATCTGTGCTCGATAAATAACCGGTGGACGGTTGGTTCAACAAGGTAGCAGGCAGCCAGCAGGAGGCTAAACGGGTTTCCAATGGGCTGTGAGTCGGCTCAGATGACAGCATCTCCGAGTTGGAAGGGACTCAGTGTCTAGGGGAGCGCCCCTGCTGGTGCACGAGTTCTATCAAGTCCCCTCCTCCCTGACCCGGGGCTTCTCGCGCCAGGAGGCTCGCTGCCATGCAGGGCAGACTGCCTTAGCGTGCAGCAGCTGGAGGGGCAGACGGCGTGCCTGAGGTGCATGTGGTGCAGAGCTGCGGCCTCGAAAGCCCCCGCTGGCTGTGGTCTCGTGCCTGCAGAATCGCCCAGAGCACACCCAGCTCCTCTTCAAGCTGCTCGCCCTTCCTTTAATTTGGCAAAGGCTCAGCCTCCTCCATGTATGGGTGCTTTGCTTTCTTTTTCACTGTGTTTTCATTGTTTTCTGTGTTCACTTATCTCGCAAAGATGTATTAAGCACCTTCTCTGTGCCAGGGACTGCGGTGGGTGCTGGCGTCACAGTGGCGAGGTGGCCGTGCTTCCAGCTGTCACAAAGCCTAAGAACCGCATGGCGCAGGCAGGTGATGACGACGATGACGGTGATAACTGAGGTGGAATCCACACGACATAAAACCAAGCACCTTAGCATGCAATTCGGCGCATCCGGTGCATTCCTCTGGTGCAGGCACCACCTCTCTCATTGCAGAAGTGTTTTGGCACTCCGGAACAACACCCTGCACCCACTCCACAGTCATTCCCCACTCCCCTCTTCCATCCGTCCGTCCATCTGTCCATCCATGCATGCGTCCCCTGGCAACCTTTAATCTGTTTTCCCGCTCTATGGGTTTCCCGTTCTGGACACTTCACATGAAAGGAATCACACAATGTGCCACCTTCCGTGTCTGGCGTCTTTCGCTCAGCATCGTGTTTTCAGGTTCCTCCGCGTCGTAGCAGGTGTCGGAATTTCTCTCCTTCCGAAGTCGGAATCACATTCCACTATGGGAACGCTCAGCATTTGGCCCACCCATTCGTCCACCGATGGGCCGTCTCCCCTTCTGGCTGCTGGGAGTGACGCTGCTACAACTGTTGGCGCACAGGTTCCCGTGTGGACGTGAGCTTCCACTCCCCCCGGACACGTGCCTGGGGGTGGGCTTCCAGGTCGTGGGTGAAGCCTGTGTTGAGCTTTTCCTGGAACCGCCAGGCTGCTTTCCACAGTGACTGAGCCATTTCAGCTCCTCACCACCTAGACGTGAGGGGACCCACTTCTCCACATCCCTGCCAATAATTCTTCTTTTTATTTTTGGGGTCATAGCTGCCCTAGCAGGTGTGAAGTGGTGTGTCCCTGCAGTTTTGATTTTTCATTTCCATAAGGAGCACCTTTTCCTATGCTTGTTGGACGTTTGTACATCTTCTTTGGAGAAATGTCCGTTCAAGTCCATCATCCATTTTTAAATTGGGTTGAATGACAGTTGATTTTGGGTCGACTTGACTGGGCCAGGAGGTGCCCAGATATTTGGCCAAACATTATTCTGGGTGTTTCTGGGAGGGTGTTGTGGATGAGCGAAACATTTAAATCATTAGACTGAGTAAAGCAGACTGCCCTCCATAATGAGGGTGGGCCTCATCCAATCAGTTGAAGGCCAACCTGCCTGAGTAAGAGAATTCTTCAGCCTGATTGCTTTCAGACTGAGACATTGCTTTTTCTGGTGCCTCCGGACTTGAACTGGAGCTCCACCATCAGCTACTCTGGTCTCCCACCAGCTGATTCACCACGCAGATTGGGGACTTGTCAGCCACCACAATCATGTCAGCTAATTCCTTATAGTAACTCTTTACGTAGCAAAGATCTGTATTTGTGTATCTTTATCTCCACACTGGTGTCTATCTATACCTCCGATCGCTTCTGTTTCTTAGGAAAACCCCAACTAACACAAGTTAATTGTCTCTTTGTTGTTGAGTGATAAGAATTCTTTACATATTCATGATGCTAAACCTCACCAGATATATGATTTTAAATTGTTTTCTTCCCTTTAGGAAGACAGATTATTAGAGAAGCGACACGTATGAGGCCGAGTGGGAGCTGGAGAAAGCACAAAGTGCAAAGCAAGAGTCCCTCAGAATGGGAGTTCTGCGAGCGTGGGTCTCACCTTGTTTATTTACCGTGGGACCCTCATTGGGCCTGGCACATAGTAGATGCTCAATAAACAGTTATAAGTGAGAATGAGCAACCAAACTTGGGTATCAGTGGGAGTGGAGAGAGTTTCTCCAAGTCAGCCTCGTTTAGCTGAGGCTTGAGCCTTGCCCAAGATTGGCTGGGCGGGGCAGGAACAGCGGTCCAGGCGGAGGGAATAGCCTGAGGGGGGCCTGGAGGGAGAGAGAGGACACGGTATGTTGAGGGCTGGAGCCTGTGATCTAGTTAGAGCAGAGAATACAGGGATGACGTAGGGTTGGGGGTTAAGGTGGGTGGGGAGAGAGCAGCACACAAGCAGAGAGGTCAGAGAGGGGAGTGGCGAGATAGGAAGGGTCAGACTTGAAGGGCTTTGCAGGCTGTTAAGGAGTCTGGGACCTCTGAGAAATAGCAAGGAAGCCCAAAGCAGTGTGGGGTTAATGAATGAGTGGAAGGCACAGGAAGGCCCAGGGACGCTTCCAAGGTACCCTGCAGGCAGTGTGGGCGAGGCAGAGGGGGTGCATGGGGATCTGGCTCAGGCCCAGGCTCCTTGGAGTCTGAATCCTGTCTCTGTCCCCACTGGGCAAAGAGTGGGCCAAGCAAATGGGGCTGGAGCATCTGCCAAGGTACCTGATACCCCCATCCTCATCTGAAAAATAGGGGTGATGGGGGTGCCCTGACTGGAGTGCTACCCTGTGTGGGGCAGCCTGCCCTCGGCTCTTGGGAGATCCAATCTGACCCTCATAAAGATGAGGGCCTACCTTCTACCACTCACCTGAGAAGGTACAGGAAGAGTGGAAACGAAGGTGAGTCAGGAGAGAGCCCTTTTGACATAGTTTGGGGCCCTGGCTGGCTGCCAGGCCCTGCTCCGGCTGGACCAGTGGGGAGGATGCCAGGTGGGCAGAGAGCTCTGGCCTTCTGTCCCAACCCCTGAGCTTCCCCTCACGCACGGCCTCCTGATTCCTGCACAGACTCAAGTGCCAGAGTCACCCTGTTTGAATCTTCCCCGGCAAACTGTCCCTATACGGCAGCGTCTGTCAGGGGCCCTGGGGTGGGGGTGGGGGGGCTGTCATAGTCGGAGGCAGAGAGTGAAGCCTGATCTCTTTGGGGAGAATTCTCACAATTGCTACGATGGCCCCATGAGGCCGCGCTTCCAAATGCTGAGCTTGTGTCGGGCGCGTGTAGACACTCACAAATTATTTGTGGAGTGGATGAGTAAGTGCATTCATTTCTATTTTCATTTTGATCAGCTGTGTGGTTTGGGCAAGTTACCTAACCTCTCTGAACCTTAGTTTTTCCCACCTGTAAAAATAGAGACTGCCCTCTTCCTTGGAGGGCACGGTGCGGACTAAGCGCCCGGCAGTCTGGCAGGCAGTGGCGCTCAGAGAAGGAAGAGGCGGACCGGGGAGGCAGCTCTGTCCTGCAGCCCATGCTGGGAGAGGAGAGGGTCCCTACAGACTCTCCTCATCCACTGTGACCCTCCCCCGCCCTCCCTCCCTCTCCTCTGCTCCTCTGCACCCTCCCCCTGCTCTGGGGCTGGACCTTCAATCCATCACTCACCCCTCTGCCCCCTGCAGCCTCATCCTACTCTTATCAAAAGCCACTCAGGGCACGATTTGAGGCGACCTCCTCCCAGCCCCAGCCCCCACCCCACCCCCAGCTGCTCTCACCTCTCCCAGGCACAGTGGGGCTCCTCTGAGGATGACAAGGAAGAGGACACTGTTCAGCTGACTAGCAAACCCAGACGGGGGTGTGGAGGATGGGGCCGAGGTGCTGGATGATGGGGAACTGGAGGTTGGTGGGTGCTGGGGTCTGAGATGCCGGGCCTGCAGAGGGTGTGCTGGGCAGGGGGTCTTCCCCAACCCTGTGCTCCTCCCTCCATGCTGGGTTGGAAGGTCTCTGTGGAGCAGGGAGCAGGAGTTTGGGGGTCCAGTCCCTGCCTGCTCCGCACTCCTTCTGTGGCCTTGACTAAGTCCCGGGCCACTTTGGGCCTCTGCGGCCACATTTGGGTCATATCACCCTTTAGTGTGCCAGGCTCTGGGATCCAGCAGGGCACCCCACCCCAGAGGTGCTCTGGAGCATCTTGGGGTCTCTGGGAGGCAAGGCTGTGAATTAGATTGTCACACTTTTTCCTCCCATTTCACCTGCAATGAGTACTTTCCAGGGGAGGGCAAGTTCAAGGGCTCTAACCCCAAAAGGGGGCATCCATTCTAGGTGGCTTTGCTGAGGACAGATGGGACAGAGTCAGGGAAAAGGGGTGGGAGGCGGGGAGCACAGGAAGGTCCAGGCTGAGGGAACAGTGTGGAGGGGGTGCAGAGGGAGGAGGCCATGTTGGAAGCTGGGTAGGAGGTGAGGCTGGCCTGGCCCTGTGGGCGAGGAAGGCTGTGCCTGGGTTTTTATGCTATAAAATGACTCGTAGAATAATTAATTATAAATATATTATAAAAGAATAAACAAAATAGAATTATTTTATTCTCTAATAGGGCAGTCCCTGGACAGCTTTAAGCAGGCGAATAACAGATGTGTTTGGAGAGAGCCCTGGATCAGGAGGGGAAGGGGAGGTCAGGGACTGGCTAGGAGGCCACATGCTGGCTGGGGGAGGGGTGGCTTGGGCGGCACCCACCAGCATCTCTCGGAGCCTGACTGAAGCTGGGGCATCTCTGCCCAGGGGTACAGGTCCCAGTCCGTAGAGATGCCAAACCTCAGTTGTGAACTGTGGCCAGGATAACGCCTCAGAGGAAGAGATGGCCAAAGTCTCCACCAGGCCACGTCGGGCCTGGATCCTGGCAGCCTGGATCCCAGCAGCCAAGGTGGTGGAGGGGGGGCCGGGGGCTGGGGGGAGGGGGCAGGGGGAGTGGAGAACCATGTGGGAGGCAGGAGGGGGAGGGCCCTGGGAGTGGCTGTGGGTGTCAGTGTCACTTGCCATGGTGTACCTGCTTACTACCCGCTGTTTCCCTCCTACCCCCAAAGGTGCCCCCACCTTGTCCTGCCCAGGCCCCAGGTAAATTCTTTCCAGACTGGGGACTCTGGGTCCAGTGTCCTGTATCCCCAATGGCCCTGCTCGCTGGCACTACCCAGAATCTGAACTGCACGTGGGCTGTCATGTGGGTGTGGGGCCAGGGGCCCTCAGGGCCACCCAGGCCAGTGCAGCAGCAGCTGTCACCGTTGTCCTGACCTGCCTGTCCTTCTTGCAGGCCCTGAACTGGTTTCCAGGGGAGAGCTCTGGCTGCCCAGCCCCGCCCATCCCCAGTGTCCACAGTCTGGCCATTAGACCCCACATGAAACCTCCATGGACCCCGGCCCTGACCGTTGTCACAAGCACGCATGTGCGGCGTGCCTGCACTCCTGCCTGCCTGCCTGCTCTGATACCGCGTCTCCCGCAGACCAGCCTGCAGCCTCCTCTGCTGGCTGAGCCCTGGCACCTCCTCTCTTCCTTTCTGTTCCCTCCTCTCTTCCTCTCCCGTTCTGGCCCCGTTCTTGTCCCCCCGGCCCCTCCCAGGTGTGGGCTTGGGGCTGCCATCCAGGGAGGTAGCCTGACTCCTGACCCCTGGCCCCTGAAGTGCTGGCCAGCTCTGGGCCTTGCCCTCTGGGAGCTCCTTCCCTGGCAGCCTGACCAGGGCGACACCTCGGGCCTGAGGAAGGTTCCGGGGCACCACTCTGTGTGGGGTCTGGGAACCAACCTGTGGGAGGGAGAACGCCACTGCCGCTCCCACCCCAGGCCGTGTGGGGATGAGCAGAGGCCACCCTGCAGGGCTGCTGCCGTGTTTGCCACCAAGCTTCTGTCTTTGCCTCTGATTTCCGGAGGGACATTCTCCCTAGCGCCCAGGCCGTGAACTTCTGTCGTGAGCGACGCTGCCTGTCTCCACTGGTGGCACCCCCAGAATGGGCCAGTCGGGGGTCCCCATGTGTTACTGGTTTGGGGAGGGACACAGGCTCTGGAGGGGATGTGCTGTGGGGTCCTGGCTCCACCCCTTACTCACGGTGGCATCTTGGGCAAACGTTTAACTTCCCTGTGCCCAGGTTTTCTCATCTGTGCAGCGCAGACGATGATGCTCCCACTTCACAGGGTGGTTGTGCAGATGGAATCATGGGAAGGGCTCACTGTGGAGCAAGTGCTCAGTGAACATTAGCAACTCATTAATGGCATAAATTTGGGGCCTTCTGATGCAGTGAATGGGAAAGAGAGATCTTTTTTATTTTTTATTTTTTCACTGGTTTTGCTGAATGCACACCCGGAGCTGCTGGGGAAATCTTGCCACTGCACATGAATCCAGCACAAAGGAAAGCAGTGTTCAGAGGAGGGGAAGAAGGACTGAATCCTGGTGGCATCTTTGAGTCCCTTGATCCAGCTGTTCCTGAAGACCTACTCTGGACTATTTGGGTACATAACCAATCAAGTCTTTGTTTTTTTCTTCCTTTTCTGCTTAAGTCACTTAGAGTTGGGTTTCTGTCATTTGTACCGAAAGAGTTTTAGTGGGTGTCCGTCCATCCATCCATCCGTCCATCCTCCCACAGGTCCTAGCTGTGTGGGCTTAGATGTATCACTTCCTCTCTGAGGATCTGTAAACTGGGAGGTTCACCACTGACCTTGGAGGGGGGGCTTCAAGGGCTGATGGACAACCCCTGTGGAGTGCGGTGCTCAGTAACGAATGCAGAGGAGGAGCTCAGTAGATTTCTCTTCTACCATGTGTTATTCTATCTAAATCCTGCCCCCAGCCCTGCACAGGTATGTCTGGAAGCCCAAGGTAGGACCCATGCCCTCCCCCAACCCCTTGTCCTGGATCTTTCCTAGCAGCAGTGTCCAATTGGTACAGCCTTTATTGTTTCTCTAGCATTTTCCAGAAGAATGGTGTCATTCGAGGGCCAAAGGGGGGCAGGGGGGAGTAAAAAATAACATAAACAAACCGAACAGAAACGCAGGAGGGCAGCAAGAGGAGCTGAGATCGGGGTTCGGGGCGGAGAGGTGGGAGACCCAGGGCAGTCAGGGCTGCTTAGCTTTCAGCCACCAGAGTGGAGAATTCTGCAAAAGAAAATGACAAAGAGGTGAGTCAGAGGTGGACCCCGCAGAAGACTGGTGCGGCCGACTGCCAGGCCCCTGCATGGGGCTCTCTCTTGGCTCTCACATCTGCTGGGGAAGTCCTGGCGTGATGGGCCAAGTGAGTGCGGGAATGAATGGATGGATGGATGGATGGATGGATGGATGGATAAATGGAGATGGGAGATGGTGAGCCTCCCGTACCTGTTACTTCATGATGTCACGCAGCCCATGAGTTGTTAATGATAATGGCCATGAGGATTTTCTGAGAGTTCATCACACACCCGTCACTGTGATGAGCACTGTATATACAATACCGTATTTGACCCTGGCACTGACCCTGTAACATGCATTTTATCATTATTCCCGTTCTGCAGATGAGGAAACTCAAGCTCAGGGCCAGCAGTCTTTACAAGCTCACGGGAAGCAGAACCAGGCCTCAGACCCAGGTCTGAGGCCCGTACCCGAGGCCGTCCTTGGCCACCTGTCGAGCTGTCCCTCAGCTGCCCACCAGGGTTGCCAGCAGAATCCAAGGAGACAGGCACCCACAGGCCCTGGCCTTGAAATTTCTGACTTAGAAAAAGGAGGAGTCATTTTATTCATTAGGAAGCGATTCTGGGGATCAGCCAGATTTGAGCACTGCTGTGTGCTCTTCTCCCTCAGGGGGACACAGCAAGACCCCGGAGGGCTCTGAGTCCGGGACGTCTCCCCGCAGCTTGGAGTAGCGAGTGCGCACAGGTGCTCAGTATAAGCTGAGCTCTGTCTCACACAGCTGCTCACTTAACACCCCGAGCACTCAGGAAACCGGGAGGTATCACCCCCATTTTACGGAAGGAAAAACTGAGGCCCAGAGAGGAGAAGTGACTCTGCAGAGCTGCTGGTCTCATTGGAAGGAGAACACCACGTGGCAGGAAGTGCTGGGGGCTGTCGGCCTTTCCTCTGAGTCTCTGGGCACCGAGGGCATTCTCGCCTCAGGGTCTTTGCATCTGCTGCTCACTCCACTGGGCACGTTCTCCAGACTTTCCCACGGCCAGCTGCTTCTCGCCGCCTGGTCTCAGCCCACCTGTCACCATCCCAGGGGCCTTCTCTGACCTGCTGGTGGAAGCAGCGAGGCTCCTAGGGAGCACCTTTTCTTATCACGGGCACAGCACTTACCCCTCAAAGTACTTCGGAGTATTTCTTGCATATTCCTTGGTTGTCCACCTCCCCCATGGGAACAGACAGCTCCCGACCCCACTCCTCATACTCACTGCTCCATCCCACCCCCGGGCTCAGTGCCTGACACTGAGGGGCCACGTGCATTTGGGAAAGGGTAAGGCAGGCACAGAGACGTCACTGTCACAGGGAGAAGAGGGGTCTTCTACTGTTGCTTCACCAAACCTTCAGGGAGAAGGTGGCTTTTGGCAGGGTCTTGTGCACGGATGCAGGGTCCCCACAGGAAAAAGCAGGTGGAGGGGCAGGATGGCAGGTGGGGGCTCCGAGGGCAGAGACAAGGCGGGTGTGGGAGAGACACCGCAGCAGGCCTGGGCTCTAGATCTGGCTCCGCTGCTGTGGGCGGTGTGACCTGGCCTCTCTGAGCCTCAGCGCCATCATCCGGAAAGGGAAAAGAGACCTAGGGGTGCTGGGGGGTCCTCGGTTCCCTCCGCGAGCCCCTCTGCCCACGTTCTCCCCGTCCTCCCAAGTGTGGGCTCCTCGCTGGGCTGGTCCCGGGGTGCTGCCCAGCATCCATCTCCTCTGAGGCCTTCATTTGACACAAAGGGGCCCAGCAGAGTGTCTTCTCTGTAGTTTTTCTCTCCAGGAGATGAGAGAGAACAAGGCATTTGCTACCCTCTGCCCCTGGGTGTCTCTGAGATGCCACGTGCCTAGCCTGCCAGAGAGGGGGTCCTCAGGTGAGTCCCGGCGGCCTCTGGGAAATGCAGTGTGTGATGGGGGGGCAGCATGGGCGAGGAGGAAGGTTTAGGGACCCAGGCCCAGCCTAGCCCTGCACCCTGGGAAAGGGTGTCAGTCCCCCACCGAGGGAGCAGGGAAGCGGGGGCAGGGCCAATTCCTGGTGAGAGGGATGAAAGACTGGATGGGATGCGGCTTCAGAGAGGCCGGAAGAAATGTCTGCCCCCCCAGGCCTGCCCCACCCACCTCAGACTGGGTGAAGCACCTGGGGGATCCCCCATTTTTCACCACATTCCACGGTTATAGCAGATGTTAGTGTTGGGGGTGTGGGGGAGGAGTCCATGGAGCCCTGTCCCTGTTTTTGCAGCTCTTCCCTAAAGCTAGAATTATTTCCAGATAAAAAGTGAAAAAATGAAAATCAACCAGACCAACACGTGCTGCCGTCACGGAACTAACCTGGCGCTGACACGACCAGGTGGGAGGACCTGGGCCCCTCACCCTTCTGGATCTGACCTGGGAGCTGTGCACCAGCCCCTCCTGTCCCCAGGCTGTGAAGGCAGGTGACCGGTGTGGGGGCCTGGGTACTGTTGACTCAAGGCCGGAGAGCGGCAGGGTCCTCCAGCTGGTCCTGAGAATCCCCAGGGTCACCAGCTTGGCGGTACCAGTGGGTGGCGGGGACAGAGCCAAAACACTAAATGCTCCAAACATCTCCCCCACATCCCAGGTGTCAAACTGTTCGCTTCCTCAGCCGTGAGCTCCTGCGATGCTGCAGCACCAGAGAGGCAGGCGGCTCTTCTGAGATGTCTTTCATCACCGGTGCTCTCTCTGACTGACATCGTCCATTTATACAGAATTTGAACATTCTTATTTACTCAATGCTGACAGGGCAAGTGCTTTGCCTGTATTACCTTATTAAACTCACCACTACCCCTCGGGAGGGATGCTTTTGGCGGCATTCACAGATGGGGAAACTGAGGCCCAAGGGTGCAGGAGCTTGGCCAAGACCACATAGCGAGCGAGATTCAAGCTGCGCTCGCAGGCTTCCTTCTCAACCTGGAGGTTCCCAACCTACTTTGACCTAGGTGTAGAGTGACATGCAGGCCAGCTCAAATGTCACCGCCCCCAGTACTCTGCCGGGTCAGCCCTTTTCCATTCCCTTCTTGGTTCCTAGCACTTTCTGGAATGGTCTTATTTATGCACTTATTTTATCAGTCTCTCCTTCCGAAATGGAAATTCCAGGAGGGCAGGGAGCCCTGTCTTGTTCCCCACCCTCTGAGCAGCAGAACGGACCTGGCACACGGCGGGTGCTAACGAACAAATGCCAGATGGGTGGAGGGATGGATGGATGGGTGGGTGGATGGATGGACAGATGGACAGATGGATGGACAGATGGACAGACAGATGGGTGGATGGCTCATGAGTCCTCTTTAGGGGTCAATAAGTACCAACTTACCTCATATAATTCTCATGCCAGCCCAGAGGAGGGAAGTGGGGCGATCCCCACTTTACAGATGGGGAAACGGAGGCCCAAAGAAGGGAGTATCCAGGCCATACGGAAAGTAAGAGGCAGGGGCAGGCCTTGGCCTGGGCTGCCATGAGACCCCCCCACGTGAGTGTGGAGAGTCTGTTCCCGAAGGGCCAGCATCCCACTGCGGGGGAGCATGAACTCCCTCCAGCTCCAACCTGCCATTTAGTCTGGAAAACTGGCCCAGCCAGCATGCCCTGGCCTTGGGCACCGAGTTGCTGCGTCCTGGGATGAAGCAGGCAGGATCTGTCTGCTAACACCAGCTCCTGGAAGACTGCCGAGAGGGGAGTTAGGTCTCACCGTTTCCCAACCTGCACCAACCTCTCTGACCCTCGCCCTAGAAATGACAGGTCAGTAAAATGCCCTTCACTACCGTCCTCTGGACGGTGCTGGGTGCTGTCAGAGTGAGGGGCTCTCCAGGTGGGGGGAAGTCCAGTGTTTCAGAGTCTGACTATGGGAGAGATTTTGGAGCCCTGGGGTTTTTGAAAACCCTCTGAGAAGACGCCCCTCTGCCCACCCCACAATCTACTCGGAAGCAGCTGGGATGTCGCGATGGCCACACGCCCTGGCTCTCTGCAGAGAACCCAGGATTCTAATTTTATCCTCCCAGAACCCGGAGAAGGGCACTTTGCAGACAAATGGAGGGCAGGGGTCACCTCTTCTGCTCAGTTTGTACCTCCCTCAGGGCAGAGCTCTTAGGAACCAGCCAATTAACAAACAGCCCTCCCATCAAAAGAGGTCTCCTCTAAAGCGTCTGCATCCCTCCTTAGGAAAAAGCAAATGAGCAAATATACAAAGACCTTGTAAAGTCCCAACCCGCTGATTTGGTGGCAGGATGCAGGGATGGGGAATGGGGCATCAGAGGACAGGGTGTCCGTCTTGGTGGTGCCATCACACCTGTGCCTGGGCAGGACCCCTCACCCCCCAGGTCTAGAAGACTCATTTCCTGCTCTCCCATAGCCTTTGGAGCAAGGGAACTAGGAGTCAACGCCCAGTTCCCACTTCTTGCTTCTGTGACCTTGGACTTCACCTCATCGTGCCTCAGCTTCCCATCTGTGGAACGGTGTTCCTCGGGCTGCTCAGAGGACCCAGCGGTGAAGCTCTGGTCACAGGCCTGGCCCGTGGCCGGCACCCAGCACTCGGTAGCAGTTGTTACCGAGATGCTTCTGTAGCTCCAGCTCCCTTAACCACAAGCCTACAGAATGCCTGGCTGCTGCCTGGCGTGGATTTTCCAGCGGCCATAGTCTTTGTTTCCCAGCCTTGCTGTTGTCCCCACCATTTCTTGTCACTGCCTGGCACCTGTGTGCAACCTTCCAGCAACCCTGGAGCTGGGTGTGAACGTTGTTCCATCACATCCTGGCTAGGTGGCCTTCGGTCACTACTCTCCTCTCTGAGCCTCAGCTGTCACATCTGTAAAGTGGGTGTGATAACGCCTACTCGCATGGCATTTGGGAAGCCCAGCAGAGCAAATACAGAAGGGGCCTGGCACACAGGGCGTGGTCTAGCATGTCAGGCCCCACCTCCCTTGGAGCTCAGCACAACTGACACAGGCTGGAGCTTTGAAATAACAACAGAAACAGCCCCGCCAAGTCCTGACACTAAGACAAGGAAGACATAAAGTGACAGAGGGCCTGGGAAGCCTCAAGAGCAAGCGGCTGACCTGGCAGGAGTTTCTGACACTGTCCGTCCCATCTGAGTTAGGACCCCAGCCCCAGCATGCCCACCCACGGACGCAGCCTCCAACCCTCCGGCTCTGCATCTGTACAGTGGGGTGCTGGAGTAGCCCTTCATAGGGCGGGCGAGGGCTACATGAGAGAATGGCTGAGAGGCGCCTTGCGCATCGATGCCTGGCACAGCCACGGCACAATGAAATCGATCTTATTGCTGAGGGAGAGTGTGTCTGCGGACGGGTCCAGAGGCTTCCCTCCCATTGCAGTGCAAGTCAGTGCTGCCTTTGCCGTGGAAGCCCCCCCCCCCCGCCCCCACCCCAAGGCCCCTGGGGCCAGCTCGCTAGGCTCCTCACCATCCAATCACAAAGAGACAGGGGCAGGCTTTCGGTGGGGGGGCGGCAGACACCGGGTCAGAGGATGGGAGGACTCAGTCCTGTCCTTTCCCTTAGGAAACTGAAATTAGCCTAACTAGGTCTGTCCCAGGGCTGGGTGCTGTGGGGACTGGACAAATTTAGAAGTCATTGACAGATGAGACCAGCGCTCGCTGACAGCCCCGGGCGAAACTGAGACGGACATTGAGTCAGCGCCTGGAAGGCTCTTCCCTTCCCTCTGTCCTGGGGACCCGGACGGACGAAGGCACCAACCTCCTGGTTTATCACCTTGCCTCTAAATAGCTCCCAGGCCGGGTTCCTTACAAATTGCTATGGCAAACAGAGATCGCTTTCCAAACCCAGGAGAATGGGGAGGCAGGGCCATCCGGGGTCACACCGGACAGGCTGCAAGGAGCCTTCATAAACAGTTTGGGGGGCCCAGGCTGTGTGGGTCACCGCCTCATGTGCCATCCCAGGTCATCTTTGCCTGCACTCTTATCCCCCATTTTACTTACAGGTAAACTGAGGCTGGGAGTCACTTAGCCAAGGAGATTCTAACTCAGGTGTGGCCCAGGCCAGGGTGCGTCTGGGCCTCCGAGGCTGTGGTTGCACAACCCCAGGTTCTGACTCCAGCGGTGACCCACGGGGTGGGGAGGGGTCGCGCACTCCTGCTCCTGGTCGCAGGAGCATGGTTAGTAAGGAGCGCCACTTCCTCTCCTTCCGTCATGTCCTATCCAGTGCAGCGTGAGGCCGGCCTTAGGGAGGTCCACATAAGAATTAAAGCCAGCGTCTTGCTAAGCACAGGAACCATTTATAACTGGAACGTATCAGCTCAGCCTGGAAGCAGGAGGGGCAGAGTCAGGAGACCCAGTTCCCTTCGACCAGGGATCTGTCTCATGACTTTGGCACTTCACATCTGCCAGGCCTCAGCTTCCACAGCTCTCAGGGTGCGTCACAGACCTGGTTGGGCTGCCTGGGGATGCCCCGAGACGGGACAAAACGCTGTGTGCCCATCGGGACTGCGGGCGGGCCCTGATGGGCACGTCCCAGCTGGCTTGGAAATCCAACCCCAGAGGGACTGGAGGGCTGGAATTACAGGAGGCGGCAGTGGGAGGCATATGGGGGAGGTCTCCTTCCATCCGTCTCACTTCCCTCCTGTCTTGGGCTCAATTTCGTCTCCTTTGAGGACTGGAATTCCACTATTTCCAAAGGGTTTCAAGGTGGCTTACGAGACAAAGCATTCCCGTAAAACAGGAGAAAGGAATCATTTCCAGAACACTCCCTTCAGTCCAGCTACAACCCTTTGAGGCAGGTAGGTTTATTCCTGTAGTTGGGTTTCTGCCTGACTACAGGTGTTCCGGCCGAGCTTCCTCCCTCACTCCCACCTCCCCTGTGATATAGGCTCCTCCAGGATAAAAGAGAGCAGATTTTGCCAGGAGGAAGCAGAATAGACAAATGCCTGGAGGCACGTGAAGGACCAGACTGCGGAGGTTAGGCGATCGTTAAGACCACATTTTTTAGCAACAGAAGCAAAAAGCAAACCAAAGCCTCTTGTGTTACACAGGCCCAAAGCGTAGGAGACAGGATCGGGTTTCAGGGAAATGGCAGCCACCGAGCGAGCGCAGGCATGTGGACGTGGGCATGGAGCACACCGTCCTCTAGGGTGTGGTGGGAGGAGGGGGACTCTGGGAGTCGGAGTGGCAACGTCCGGATAGCTTGGGTCCCCGGCTGATAGCCGCCCCCTTCCTTGAGCCCCATCCCCTTGTCTCATGCAGCTCTGGGGGCTGATGGAGCTGAAAGACAGAAGGCCCATGTGCCGCCTCCGGGCCCGGAAACACCACATGGATGGCAACCGCTGCTGCTGGCCACCTGACTGATGTTCTGCGTGGCAGGCACTGGGTGTGGAGAGGCTGGGCTGGGGACACATGCCCGTGGGGGAGGCAGGGTGGCAGAGGGTCTGGGCTGGACCGGCCTTGCCACTGAGGGGCCCTGGCCAGGGCACTGTCAGTGCCTGCGCTTCCTTGTTTGTAAGACGGGAAGAGGAATGAATGGCGCCTACTTTCTAGGATCTTGTGAGGCCATGGTTTTCCAAGTGTGGTCCCTAGAGTATCAACACTGCCCGGGGACTTGGCAGAACTGTGGTTTGTGGGCCGCCCGCCCCCCGCCCCCCCCAGACCTAAGGAATCAGAAGCCCTGGGAATGGGGCACCACCTGCTGTGTCATACGAAATGCTCCAGGTGACGCTAACTCTTGACCCTCTGTAGCTCAGGACAAGAACTTGACAAGGATGCTGCCCCTTCCTGTCACTGCCGGCTATTTGTGCCCAGAATTTGCAACTGCAGCTGGGGTTTTGGGCAGCTTCCACCTCCGTCCAGCTTCTTCTCTGTCCCAAACGCCTCCTTTACCAGCCCTGTGCTTGGGTGGCCTTCGAGAATCAATTGACCACATCTATAAAAGTCTGAGATTCCTGGAACTAGTTGCCCAGAGATGGGAATGCAAAGCATTATTATTAGAACTTTGTCATTCGGTTCCCTCCGTTCAAGCTGGGATTCTGAAGAACACGGTGAGTACCACTCACCTTTGGGAGGACAAACAGCTCGGGAGACCGAGGCAGGCCAGCCCCCCATCTAGAACCTCCTGCACCCACCACACACAAACCCCCAGCCGCAGCCAGCTGACCTCTTACAACATACCAGGCTTCCTCGCCACTGCAGCCCAGAGCTGGACACACGTCCATGCATTCATTCATTCATTCATTCAACAAACTCCTCTTGTGCTTGTACTAGGCACCAGGCCCTTTCCTAGGTGCTGGGTCAGAAAGGAACAAAACAAAAGTCCTGCCCTTGTGGACTGGCATGCCAGTGGGGGAGATAGAAGCAAACAGCGGGTCAATAAACACAGCATCTTATGGTGGAAGCTTATTACACTTTGAATGCGTGGATGAGGCAGGCACCACATGCATGTGCTTAAGATCCAGACAGACCTGAACTCAGACCTTGACCTTGTCTCTTCCTAGGCATGGAAGTTTGGGCAAACACTCAGCCTCCTTGAGCCTCAGCATCCTCATCTATAAATGGGGGCAGTAACACCTCACAGAGAGCCAGGAAGATTCAGTGAGTAAAATGCTCAGCACTATGCCTGGCATGCAGAGAGGGCTCCGTGAGGTTAAACATCACCGTGACCATGACTCAAGAGGGCACAACCGAGCCTGAGAGCTGAGCCTGAGAGCCGAGCTGAGCCTCTTTGAGAGGCTCATTCACTGGGACACCCATGGAGTCCCCAGGGTGGAAGGGACCCCAAGTTCCGTGACTTGCCCCGGGGCCCACCAGGAGTAGAAAGCATCCTCCAGCAGGTGGAAGTGCACAGACCCTGCAGCCTTTGGAGGGAGCAGGCAGCAGCACAGAGTCCCTGAAACAGAGCCTCCTGGGCCCCCTGCAGTGGCTCTGCCTCCCATCTCACCACCTGGTGGGCATCATCACCCCTACCCCCCCATCCACCTCCAGAAAAAGTGCTGTGTTGGGGGGTGAAGTGGGGAGGGGGAGGCATCTCCATCATTCTCCCACAGAAGCAGGCCACTGCCTCGCTGCCTCAGGTGATCTGCTGTCTCTTGTCCCATTTCCTCTCTTGCCCCCCACCACCCTGCTGTGCTCTGCCCTGCCTCCCAGACCTTTGCCAAGTGGGCCTGAGCCCGCAAGGTGCTGAGACAGACCTAGGTTTGAATCCATTGTCACCTTGGGTGCAGGAGCTGCTCTCTGCATCTACACTCATGTCCTCTGTCACCTCAAGGTTAAATGAGGTGACATTTGTGCAGACCCCAGCACAGGGCTGGGCACACATCACACACCCTGGTAACACTTCTCTGGGCAAACTCCACCCTGGGCAAATCAAACATCTTGCCTCTTGGCAACATGCCCTAGACTCTCCAGCCTCTGTGCCTTTGCTGGTACCAATGCCTTGCCTGGACCCCCTGCCCACAGCCTCCAGACCTGCCCGAGGCCTCTGCTTCTCCACTGTGCATGTCTGAACCTCCCGGCCTGTACCTGGTGCTACATGTGCCCAGTGAGTACACACGCACAGAGCCGTCAGCAATGTGCAGATGGAACAGAAAGAGTATCTCCGTGTCGTTCGTTGAGCACGTACTGTGTGCTGGGTGCTGCGCTCAGCACTCCCAGGCATTGTGCCACAGATGCCTCACAAGATCCTGGTGAGGTGCGTTTTATCGTGCCCAGTTTACAGATGGAAAAATGAGGCTCAGGGTCACTGAGCTGCTGCTCAGGGGCACCAAGCCAGGAAATGGCGCCTCTGGGAGTTGGGCCTCATTCACCTTTACCTCCCCCACTGAGCAGCCCAGGGTTGCTCCCCAGTAAGCAAAGTGAGCTCTTTGAGATCGGACGGGGGACCAAGGGAGGGAGGGAAGCAGGGAAGCAGGCCAGGGTCTGGCCTGGTTTTTCTTCATCATTTTGGTTGGTGAGCAGCCAGCCATGAGGGCCCGCCTGAGGCTTCTGAGCTGTGGCATATTGGCCGCAAATAAAACTGGGAGCAGGTCTGGAGGCCGGGGGGTGGGGTCATGGCGGGAATCCAGGCTCAGGGGCAGCTCTGTGAGGATGGGGAGGTGGGGGAGATGGGCCACTCACTGGGGTCACCAGGGACCAGCCATGGGTTTCTCCCCAGCACCCTCCACTCCGGCCCCTTTAAAATCCCCTCCCTCCTTTGCAGCCACAGAAAGGGCAGCTGTCATCAGGGCCAGGCAGTCGCTGCATCTGACCTTGCTAGAGGTCCTCTATTCTTGTTTCTGACATAAAACTTTAATAAACTACATCTACGTTCAGCATCCTTGTACCATTCCCAAAGCAGTTCCTGTCTATTGCCATTTAATTTTCACAACGAGCCTGAGCAGTTCTTAGGATAAAACTGTGCACCCCATTTGTCTGGCGAGGGAACCTAAGTGTGGCCAAGGTCACAGCTGGTGAAGGGCAGAGAGGAAGCAGCGTGTGGGGGGCTGCGCCCGACACCCAGGCCACAGATGTTTATCGAGTGCTTGCTTTGGGTCGGGTGTGGGCTGGACGCTGGGGGTGAAGGGACGGGACCCATTAACACGCACAGGGGAGCACTTCTGTGGGCCGGGTACTATTCTAAACACTTCACATGTTGACACGTCTAATCCTCACCACAGTCCTATGAGATAAGGACTATCATTATCCTGAGTTCAGAAATGAGAAAACTGAGGTCCATAGTCATTATTTGAATTACCCAAAGTCACACAGCTAGAAAGTGGCAGGACTGGGATTTGACCCCAGAAAGCTTGGACCTAGAGCCCAAGCACCTGCACGCCATTTTCACTTAGGCTGGCAGAAAAGATTCTTAGAGGGGCAGCTGCTGCATAGCGTGTTGGGAAGAGTTATTCAGACCTGGTTCGAATCCCCGGCCCACCACTGATGTCCTGGCTCTGTGAACAGGTGAGGGCACCTCAAGCTCTGTTTGCCCACCTGCAGAACGGGGCTAATTCCCAAGGACGCTGTGATGCTACGAAAGAGAACAGTGCCAGATGTGCTCCGTGAATGTGGGTTAGATCTGGCTGGGGAAGGATGTGAGATGCCAAACCACCAGCCCCTCAGCTGTTCTGAAGGCAAAGCTCAAAAAGCAAGATATTCCATTTCCTCGTTCCCGGCCAGTCCCTGGCAGGCTGTTTTTCCTGGCTCCCCTTCAATGCTGGACTGCTCTATGTGGGTGAAGCCAGAACAGGCTGGAGACTTGAAGTTATAGGACACCCGGACAAGATGTTGGGGAGGATAGGAGATAAGGAATTTCCATCCCTGGAATCTGAGAGTGTGAGAGCTGAGGCCGGCAGGGCCCTTGGGGATCAGTTGGCCCCATCTGCTCGGGTTTCAGATGGGAGACTGAAGCCCAGAGAAGGAGAGAGAACAGCCAAGGTCACACAGCCCCTTTGGGCAGATCAGGGATCAGAACCCAGGTAAAAGTGTTGACAAAGTTCAGGGAAAATCCCAATTCTCCTGGATTCCCTCCCTACAAGGTAGGGAGGGGAAAAAAAGATTGTTCAAATATAGAAAAAGTCCCCCAGTTTTTGTCGGCCTGGCTTGCAGGACAGAGCTCTCAGACCTAAGACTGCCTCTTCTCATCTGGTCTTGGGAGCTGGCTGCCTGTCCTCTCACTTTCCCACGATGGAAGGAGCTCTGAGCATCGAATCCAAATGTCCCGAGACCCACAATGTGCCCAGGCCCCCTGTTCTGGCTACTCACCGTCCACCCCGATCTTGCCATCCCCATCCTTGTCCCCAGCGGCCAGCAGCGTCTTGGTTTCCTTAGCAGACAGGTCCCTGGCATCTGCAGAGAAGCCCTTCAGGATGGATCTAGGAAGAAAAGCCAGGGAGGGAGCCAGGTCAAGGGCACCTTGCAGGAACGCTGTGCAGACGGTGGGTTGGCGTCTGCGCAGGGGGAATGGGCAGCAGGGGCAGTAGCACACATCAATGGGCGTGCGCTGGGGCCTGGCCGGGCAGCCTGGGCTGTGGCCGGCCCCTCCTGGGTGGGTGTGTGAGAAGGACAGGCTGTCCTCAGCAGAGGGCTGACCTCGCCTCCTCTACAGGCAGGACACCTGCAATTGCTTTTTATTCAGCCAATGCAACCAACACAAAAGCATCTTCTCTGTGCTGGGGCCATGCTGGAAACGGCAGGTAGGGGCGCACAGAGATGACCTGGGAGGCCACCCGAAAACACAGCTGGGAGAGAGACCATGCAGGGGATGGCTGCAGTGATGGAAGCAGAGTGGAGCTCTCGAGGGAGGCATCTGGGACACCTGAGGTGAGGGGAAGAGTCCTGCACGCCTGGAGGACAGGAAGAAGTCAGCCTGAGTGTGTGCACACACACGTGAGTGCACATGGGGCACAGGTGGACAGGAGGAGAAGGTTGTAGACAAAGTGTGTCCTTGTGGGATGGTCTGGGGTAAGGCCGGATATATGGGGATGTCCTCACTCGAAAGGCTCCTCTCCATCCCCACCCCCTTCGCTTTGACAAAATCCAAGGCAGCCTGGGCCAGAGATCGACGCAGGCCCAGCCATCGGCATACATGGGCCAGGTGGCCAAGGGGGTGTGGTGGGGGCTTCCTCTGCTGTCACCGCTCTGCTTCTCCCTGGTCATGACCTTCTCCTCCTCTGCTTTGCCCCCTGGACTCCCGAGCCCCCAAGGCTGGTGACGCAGCCGTGGTGCACCCAGGAGCTACCCTGGCCTCACTGGTACAGAGGGAGGGGGGCTTGGGGTGGTGGGAGGTGCCTGGCAGGCAAATGAAAATCGGTAAAATGCTCGAGCTGGCACTCTCTGTCTTGCCTATGGTGTTAGGCAGAGAAAAATGGCCTTTTGAATTGTATTAAATTATTAAGTAGCATCATTCCATTAACAATATTAAGTAGCTTTAATTTAACCTAGTTAGTTGCACTTACTGCAGAGGATTTTACTCTTCTGGAAGCAACAGGGGTCAGGCTGTTTTCTGTGAAGGGGGCGGAGGGAAGGGCTGAGGGATTCCCAACCCCCATCCCCTCTCCCGAGCCTCAGGCTGAGCAGCCCCTGTGGGCCTCAGTTTACCCCAGCTCCTCCTCCTCGATGAAGCCACTCTTGTCCTTGTCCAGGATGTGGAACACCTTCTTCACGTCCTCCGAGCTCTTCTTCTTCAGGCCCACCATCTGGAAGAACTTCTTGTGGTCGAAGGACTCGGGGGCTGTGGGGGCGGAGAGAAGTGGGTGGGAATGCCCACAGAGAAGGACAGGAGGAAAGGGGGTGGGGAGGTTGTCCCAGGACTTGTTGACTGAGTCCTCCTTGCTGCCTCCATGGGAGGGGCTGCTTTGCCCAAGGTCACCTAGCCAGAGGTGGGAGAGGTGAGCTGCACCTGGGCCTCCCTAGCTCCCAAGCCCACCCCCCGACCTTCACCAGCTCCTTGGCTGAGGGTGGGGGCAGCCTTTGAAAGCAGAGAGGGTCCCTGGTTTTCAGGAAGCCTTTTGGGGGTGGCTGCATGGAAATGGGCAGGGGAATTGGAGGGATGTGCACCCCATGTGTGCATTGCGGGAGGGGGAGCAGGGCAAAGGGTTGGGGGTAAGGCACCCTTTTTCTTAGCCACAGATTGAGTTACCAGAAAATCAGCACACAGAGGGCAGGTTTCTCTCAAGGTCACACATAGGAGGGGGAGGGGAGGACCCAAAAGTCCAGGCTGTGCTGTAGAAAGCAATTCTGGTGGGAGTTTTGAGGCAGAGGGTGGTGGGGGGCATTAGAAGGCTCCCTTGGAATTCCCAGTTAAGGTTCTATTTGGAGGGAGCAAGGTGGGTGGCGGAGAAGGGGCGGGTTATGTCAATGCCCTGGGAGGGTGGCTTCCCCCAGCTTCTTCATGCCCAGGGGAGAAGGCACCCAGCAGAGGGGAAATGGGGTCCCCCTTCCCAGCTTCTGGGTGGGAGCTGAGATCCTCTATAAGAACGCTGGGGAAACATGCAGTGTTGTGTGGAGTAACCTGGATGTGGGGGAGGGGTCCTGTTAAGAGTCCTGTTCTCCTCCCTTCACCCAGGGCTAACATGAGGGTGGGGGACCAGGACCTACTCCGAGACCCTCGGTGCCTGCTAGGTGGTTTCAGAACCTCTCCCAGCCTCAGTTTCCCCCATCTGGGTGATGGGAGGCAGACAGGAGGCAGCTAAGCTCTCAAGTCCTGGGCCGCTCAGAAAGGTGAGACAGCCCGCTTCCCTCCGTGGGCAGCCGAAGGAGGCTGGAAGTTGCAAGTGCTGAGGATGCTCAGACAGGGTTGGGCAGAGCAGGGTGTCAGCCGCAGAAAGTCACCTCACTCTGGGGTCGTTGGAAGGGGGCTCTGAGCCCCGGAGTGGGGGTTTGGGACCCTGCCCTGCCCACCACGGGGGTGAGATGAGACCTGTCCGTAATGGGTCGGAGAGAGGGCGTATGTAAGTGCCTGCAGCCCCTTCCACGTGCCTTAAAGGGGAAGTCCAGAGCGCGCACAAGGACCCCAAGGACCCGAAAGTCCTGTTTTCCTCCGGGTCTTCGCCCTTGGTTCGGGACCCCAGTCCTCGCAGCCGGACACCCCGCCTGTGGTGCCGGCAAGTTTTCGGTTTCCGGGGCAGGGTGCCTGGCCTCCCCACCCGATCCAAGTCCCGCCCGGACTTTGGGACACGCTGAGGACCCCCTATTCCCTGCCCTGCTGGCGCCGACCGGATGCACGCGCAGAGGGGCGCGAGGACGCAGGGGCCCGGGCTGTGGGTGAGGGTAGAGGGCTGGGGAGAGGAGCGCGCTGCTCACCGGCAAAGGCCCCCACCGCCTTCTTGATGTCCTCAGCGCTGAGCAAGTCTGTCATCGACATCCTGCAACTGTTTGAGCGGGCAGAGCAAGTGCGAAAAGATTAAAAAGTGCCTTTCTCATCATTTCTGCTCATATGACCGGCGCTGCAGTGCTGCGCGCCGGGCGCACGCGGGCCGGCCTGGCGCAGAGCCAGGGGGCGCGGGGCTGGGAGCACAGCCAGAGCAGCTCCGTCTGCCCCGCGTCCCACAGCCGCCCCCGCCGGGGGTCTTCGCCATCCCGGGGGCTGCGGCCAGGGCTCTGGGGGAAGGGGCGTCCTCTGGGTTTTATGGGGCTCCCGAGTCACCAGCCGGGCCTGGAGGGTTCGCCGGCAGCCAAGGGCACGCAGTAGGGCAGTAAGGTCGGTGCACCTCGGAGGATGTCCCACCGCTTCGGGGAGGATAGGAACGGGCAGGGGCCAGACCTTCACCCTCCTGGGGCCCCTGGTCCTGCTGCCACTCTCTCTGCTCCTACCTCAGCCTCCGCGCTGTCTGTCCTGGATGCAAATTTTATGCTGCAAAATCTGAGCGCTGAGGTCTGGAAACCTGACCCACGGGACGCTGAGTGGGGGTGGCACAGGTGGGCGGGCACTCCGTGGGCTCCATGCCAGTGCCCCATCCCGCATCTGGTCAGGGATGCACCTGCCAAAACCTAATTTTTTTCTAGTCTGACTTTTCGAAGAACCCTTGTCAGAACTGGTAAACTACTTACTTTCCTGGTCTCCTGGCCACAAAGTAGAGCTCGGGTCCAGACTCCTGGTGCCCCAGTTAAACTTTTGGAGGAGGGTAGGATGAGAGAGGCCGCTTGGAATTTCTATGCACCCTCTCCTGTCTTGGAGACTGAAGGGCCCAGGTGTGGGGAGAAGGTGGCACCTTCAGACCACGCTTTCCAGACGACCTAAGCAGGTTGATGGCCTGAACGTCATCTCTGGAAATGTGACACTTCCTCATCTGTAGGCAGCCAGAAACCAGTTGCATTCTTTCCCACAGTTTCCCAAGGATTCAGGCTGCAACCAGCCGCCTCTGGAGTGTGCGGAGCACTGGACAGGGAGTCAGGGGGGCCTGGGTTCGAGATCTGGGGCTGCACTAAGTCACTGTGTGACCTTGGGTTGTGGCCATCACCCTCTCTGGGCCTCTGTCTCTCTCCATTGTTTTGATGGTGTTGGTGGTCCCTTGGATGGTGTGTGGCAGCTGGGAGGGGCTGAGACTGGTGGCCCTTGGTGGGCAGGGTGGGTGGGGGGAGAACTGCCCAGCGACCCAGTAGCTCAAGTTCCTTCGAGCTCACTGTCAACACTGGCTCTCTCAGCTCAGCCCTGGACGGCTGCCCTTCCCAGAAACCTTAGCACGCTGCTGGCTCTGGCTGTCCCCCTCCTTGTGAGTCAGCTCCTTCAGGCAACGGCCCACCATCTGGCTTCCAGGGCACCCAGGCTGCAGCTCCGGACCTGATAATCAGTGGGAGGGCTTCGCCGGACCCCTCAATTCCCCTGCGGCCCCCATCCCAGCTGTGCTGCTAACTTGGATATGCCAGGCTTCTGTGCCACCCAGTCAACCCCCAGCTCAGCTCACTCCTGAGGCCTCAGCGGGAGAACCTGTTTCCCAGCTGAAGGACCCTTAGTTACACTGGTAGGGAGACTGAGGCCACACAGAGTCAGTGAGTGGCCTAAGGACTCGTGGAGAGGCGGTGGCTGAGAGGGGCCCACTCCCAGGGCTGCTGACCGGAGCTCAGTGACACCTCCGAGGGGCTCCTCCCCAGTGCCCAGGACCCAGACCTCTGATGCCCCACACCCACACAGCTGAGTCCCCAGACTCTGGCTCCTGTGGCAAAGGCTCCACAGAGGCCCGTCCCTGTCCTCCTCCCTCCGTCTGCCTTGCTGCAGAAACCTGCCATCCACTTGGCACCCTCTCTGGGCTGAAGTCTACCCACCCCGGCCCCCGTGACGTCATTTCAGCCAGTCCACCTCCCACACCCCTTCCTCCTGCCCACTCTGCCCACTGACCAGTCCACAGAGGTCTGGCTCCACCCCTCCAGGTTCACAGGTAGGAAACCTGAGGCCCAGGCAGGCAGAAGAATGTGCCGATGGCCATACCCGGAGGTAAGGCAGCAACCCCAGGAACTCATGCTCCGGGGTCTGGGCTCCCCAGCTGCCTACTGTTCAGCACCCCACACCCCAGCCCTGTGTCACTGGAGGGAGGGGAGAGATGGCAGTCCCTTCCAGCTGGCCTTTTCCCACTGTACCCCTCCATCTTCCTCCAACCTCAGTAGCTGCCACTCACCTCCGTGGGGGTGGGGGGCTGGAACCTGCAGTGAGAGGCTGGGCTGGTGGGAGGTCCTGTCGGGAAGTGCGTCTGGTGGTGGGATAGCCACCTATATAGGCTTCTGCTCTGGCTATTTTGGGAGGTGCCGCTCCCCCCAGCCCTCGGCCCCCTCCCCTTCCGGTGTCAGGTACTCCCCAACGCGGTGCTGGGTGTCTGTATCACATTCGGTCTCCCTGGGCCCATCGAGCTGCACCTATTAATAACGCTGGCCCCTGCCTCCATTCACCACCCAAGATCGAGGCTCAGGCCAGGCTCTCCTCTTCCACGAAGCCTTCCATGACCACTTTAGATGTCAGCAATGTTTCTGTCCTCCAAAACCCTGCAAGGAAAGGAAGAGAGAGGCTAGCAAAGGGATGGGACAGGAATTGTCTCCCGTGCACAGGCCACAGGCTGGGTTCATGTGCACACATCATCTCACTCACGATGGCCTCGTAGTGCAGGCCCAGGCCCCGTGCGCGGATGAGGGGACAGAGCGCGAAGACGTGGGGTGTTACGGGACTCACTACTCAGAGCAGCAGACCTGGAGCAGGCGTGGCCGCAGCTCTCTCAGGAGGTGCCCGAGTGCCGGCTGGGAGGCACGATCCGCGTGTTCTCTCACAAGTCTCTTCCTCTCTTTGCGGCCTCCCATCTGTAAAATGAGCTTGATCAGGGGCCAGCTTTACTCTATGGACAAGCTTTGGGGGCTACGAACCCCCTGAAATATGCAGGAAGTCATGTGCAAGGGCGCTTTTGTGGAGCAAAGGCCCGTAGCTTTCACGAGACTCACAAAGGGAACTCTGGTGCAGTCTGCCCTGCACTGGAGGTGACCACCCAAGGGGTGCCTTCTGAAAAGCATGGATGAGCGAATGAACTTCACAGATATTTATTATGAACATCGGGAACAGTTCCTCTCCTCATCCCCAACCTGGAAAAGAATCCCCAGGGTGCTAACATTGTCAACAGTCAAGTCCAGTCTGTCAAGTCCAGTTCTTGACCGGGACACAAGGAGAGAAGCTACACAAGTCCTTCACTGACCGTGGGCCCCAGGGGCAGGGAGAGCAGCGGGTGGACTGGAGAGGGAAGCCTGTGTGGAGCCTGGGTGTGCTGGGGGTCTGGGAGAGGGTGATGAGGACAGGGAGGAGTGCGGAGCCCAGGTAGCATTCCCAAGAAGACTCTCCTAGGCTTGGGGGCTGTGATGGACAAATCCAAGCTAACTCTAAGTTTTTAAGCTGAGGTCCACAGAAGAGAGTGAAGGTGCTGCTTTGGAAGGCGCTGAGTCTGTGGGGAGGCGGGGCCAAGTGGGGGTGATGACACGGTGGAGTGGAGAACTCTAGGATGTCAAGGCTGCGAGGGCCTCCTCGAAGTGATGAAATACCACCTGCTTGCATTATAATGTAGAAGCCAAGGCCAAGTTTCACAGGGAGTAGTGGACAAGCCGGGATGTTGTGCTGGGTTTGGGGTGCTGGGAAGACATTCTGGTGGGGACACCAGCGAGGGGCTGGGCCTGGACACAGAGCTTCGGTGGTCATCAGGGAGGCCAAGGGCAGGGGCACGGCTGAGTTCAGAGAGGTGGGAATGTGGCAGAGTCGAGGACCAACCCTTGGGGAAGGGCTAGGGCCTGGGAAAACAATCACCTCGTTTGCTGAACAACATGCCAGGTGTGCCGTGCACTGCGTTATGCTTTTGCCCTTGAACCTCCTTACAAGGTAGGCATTGCCATCCCCATTTTACTAACAAGGGAACAAGGCTCAGAGAGGTTAGGCAACTTGCCCAAGGTCACAGAGCATGGGGAGGACTTCAACCTGGGCCTCTCTGCCCCAGAGCCCTAACTCCTTTCTGCTCTACAGCTTTGCTTCTTGATGAGACCGACGAAGAAACACGCCGGGCGCAGTGTCCACCACCAGTGAATTCTCTGAAACCAGGATGGCCTTCCTCTCTGTCTCCCTATGTCCCCATATTGTAGGGGATGCGTTTATTGAGGATCTACTATGCACTTAGTGCTGTATCAAATATTTCATGTTACCCTCGTTATAGTCCTCAGAGACTTGAGGAAAGTCTCAGAAAGGGTGAGTGCCTTGTCCAAAGTCACACAGCTGGTAAGTAAGTGAGAGAGTTGAGATTTAAACTTAAGGCTTCCAATTCTGAAGTGTTCCCCACCCCCCAACCCCATAACACGTGAAGTAGGGTAGGGGTATCCTAAAGCCTGAGTAAAGTATCTTAGAAAATTATTCAGTTCCTTTTGTTCTGAATCTATTCAAGAGCCATCATTTTGTGAATTTGGCTTCACAAGGGGCCTCGATGCCAGGGCGTAGGTTTATCAGGCAGGACTTTTTTGACTGCGAGTGACAGAAAGCCTGGCTCGGCTGGATTAATTCTGTAACCATGCATGTGACAGGTGTTAAACAGACTTACTGTGGTGGTTATTTTGCAACATATACAAGTATTGAATCATGTTGTACCCCTGAAACTAGTATGATGCTGTATGACAATTATGTCTCGGTAAGAAGAAAAACATTTCATACCACCTACCCCCCCGAAAGGACAAAATGTAACAGATAAGGCCACGAAGGTTCAGGTACGGCTCTATCCAGAATGCTGTTTCTAATTCTCAGCAATGCCTTCGGTCGCAGGACCCACCTTCTCAGCCTGGCTGTCCCCTGAGGGTTACAGGATGACCCTCCCCTGCAGGGCTATAAACTATCGGGTCCAGTCCTAGGGAGAGAGGGGGCCCACTGCCCCGGAACCCTAGTCAAAGTCCCAGAACTGAGTTTCACTGGCTGTGGCTAGCTTGGTTTGGATGGGGCAGAATGTCAACATCTTTGGAAGCGCTTGGGGCGTGGACTGTCCCAGGACTCTCTTGAGAGGTAAGGGATCCTAGGTAGTCAAAACCGTGAACGGTTCATTGATTGAATCTCTGGGGGCGCCCAAGTGTGCCAGGCATCAGGGAGGTCTACGCCTCAAGTCCTTGGTGAGTGTGATGACATTAAACTTCTAAAGAATGAGTCACTCTGGGGCCAAAGTGGCTTTTCTGGACTTGACAGCACATCCCCATCCTGTCCCTTGTGTGGCCTCCGTGTCAGGTAGCAGAAGTGCCCGGGGCATTTCCCCCTAGCTTTAGGGTCCTTGTTCTGAACTGCCATGAGGCTGCTGGGTGGATAGATGAATGACACAGCATGGGGACACTGACCCCTTCTGTCCCCTGGTCCAAATACTGTGTCTGGTCTTGAAGCTGGACGCTTAAATATGTGTTGCAGAAGCGGATCCCAGACATAAGACCTGAGGCTCAAAGAAGTCCACTCACTTGCCCCAGGTCACACAGCACACAGAGACCAGAGCCTGGTCTGTCTGCCTGCACCCCTGTTGGGTGCTATCCCCACAGGCCACACCGGCCTCCCAGTGGATGGGGGGACAGGCCACAGCGTGCGGGTCAGCAGTCTCTTAGCTGCCCTGTGCCAGGAGATGAGCATTCAGCTGTTTGCTTCACTGGGGGTATTTCATGAATTCACACTATTTCCACCTGCTGCCACCGAGAAGGAGACAGACTTCCTCTGGTCCAGGGACCTGGTGGGTGGGGCCACTGCTGCCAGATCTAATGCTGGTCATGAGCTCAGCCCTGGAGACACCATGTATTATGTTGAAGGAGCCTCAGCCCTGTTCCTGAGAGGCAGATCTGGAGGCTGTGGCCTTGTGTTCCCTCCCATCCCTCACCACCAACAGAGTCCTAAGGGTGGTAAGGGGACACAAGTCCCTACTCTGCCTCTGCTGCTTACCCTCTGTGTGACCTTGAGCCGGTGGCTTCGCCTCTCTGGGCCTCAGTTTCTTCATCTGTAAAATGCAGCTGAAGAGGAAGCTGTGGTGAGTGCTAAGTGACATCATGTCTGAGGAAGGGGTTTGGAGGGTACAAACTCCTACAGAAATGGATCAGATCAGGGTGCTTGTCATCGTGCGGAGTTCACCCTTGACCCTGTCCTGTCACTGAGGACGAGGACCCCGGTGTGTCTTTATGGATAGAAATGTGGAGAAGCAGGGGCTGCCAGTCCCTAATCACCCCTGGCTTTCCTGGGGGGCGTCCAGGGACCAGGACTCAGTGTCCCTGCTGGGGAAGCCACAGCTTGAGGGAGGAGGGGCAGTCTGAGAGTGTGAGACCTGGGAGGAGCCAGGGGCTCTGGGAGGGGAGCTGGCGGGCGGGGGCTGTCTCTGCCGAGGTGATTGTGGCTCTTGGCCACCTGGGCTTGTGTCCTTCCCTGGAAACCCCTCCCTGTCTCCCTGGTGCTCAGGAAACCAGAGAAGAGTTCGGTCCCTGTGTGGGCTGGAGCAGGGCACCCCAAGGTCACGGCTGTGGAAATCGAAAGGCCCAGTAGAAATTGGTAACGGTGGTCTCTGGGAGTCTCCCACCTTGGGTTGTGCGTGAAGCAGAGAGGGGTTGGTCTGCAGAGTCTTTCTGAAAGCTCCAGGCTCCCGGATGCCTGCTGACCTCAGGGGAGCAGACGACAACACCTCCTGAGTCCAGCTCGGGTCTCTAAGGCGATCCTAGGTGATAAAGGCATCGGCATCTCCTCCCAGGCCTCTTTCTAGCTCAGCCATCACCATCTTGACCCACATCCTGCAGCGAAGAGTTAGAACGATCACTGAAAGCGGCGTGTGTACGTGTACGCGTGCATGCGTGACGTGCGTGCGCACCTGTATGCTCAGGGGGCAGGAGATGTTTCCGTGTGTTTTGGGGGACTCCAGGCGAGTGTGCTTTTTACTGGCCGCTGGATGCCCATGCCTGGCGCCTCCTGCAGGTGGCCCCAGAGCGCTAACAGCCCATGTGCATCTTCGCCAGCACCCGGCATCTTTGCGTCCAAATCAGGTCGGTACTCGTGTTCTGAGCTCTCCCGAGGCAAAGGGGGAGACAAAGGGCCTCCAGCACTGTCTGCCTGTCCCTCAGTGCTGTGGGCTGCGTTGCGTCCCCCGCCCCCCCCACCCCCAGCATCTGTGGAAGCCCTAACCTCCAGGAGCCCAGACATCACTGTATTTGGAGGCGGGGCCTCTGCAGTGGTGATCAAGTTCACCTTAGTCTCTGGGGTGGGCCCTGATCCAATGTGACTGGTGTCCTTACAAAACGATAAAGTCAGGACACAGACACGCACATATAGTGAGACCGTGTGAGGACATGGGGAGAAGACGGCCATCTACCAGCCAAGGAGAGAGGCCTCAGGAGGAACCAACCTGCTGACACCTTGATCTGGCCATCCAGCCTCCAGCACTGTGGTAAGTAAATGTCTGCTGTTGAAGCCCCTGGCCCGCCGCACTTTGCTGTGGCCGCCCTGGGACACTAACATACCAGCGAGGGGAGAGGCTGACGGAGGCGGTGCAAGAGGGGAAAGGCTCTCTATTCCCGTGATGACAAGGACAGTGGACCACAGTCTCATGAAAAGTCTCTAAGTCCTTTGAAAAGGTTACCTTCCCTTTCTTGGAACGAATTTTATGAAAAGTGACACATGCTCTTTAAAGAAACAATAGAAAATAGAGAGGGATCAGGGGAGGAGGAGATGCCGATAATCCATTGCTACCCAGGTGCAACCACTGTTATCATTTCTGGAGGTGTTCACTTTCTCACTCCTGCTGAGCCACCCACTCTCGATGATTCAGCTTGGATGCCACTGCTTACTGGAAGCCCTACTGGGTTTCTTCCCTTGACCTCATGTTCCTCCTAACATCTGCATTGACCTCAATAATGGCCCCATTATTCCCCTGTTCTCCAGCCATCTTTTCACCTGGGAGACTGGCATCCAGCCTCTCCCCAGGAGGGCCTCTGAGAAGAATACATCCAACTGATGTCTTTTTTTTTTTTTTTTTGCTTGTGGGCAGGAGTGGCTCTTCTTGACATTGTCGGATCGATACTTAGAATGCTGCCTACATTCATTTCTTCACCTGCTCTTTAGGGGCAGCTGCTGGCGTGTCATTAGTGTTGTGGCAAAGGGGATCTTCCCTTGGGGTTCAAGCCTCATATCTATGGGGCTCTCTCTTCCTGACCCAAAATTGCGGCTCATATGCTGATAGGCGAGGGTGCTTTGGGGAACAGGAAACTGGATATTGAAACCAGGCTGAGCAGATCTGGGACATGTCTTGGTAGCCCTTCCGCGGGTGGGGGCGGCTTGCTCTTGGCGCCGAGCGTGGAAGACCTGGGCGACGCGGCCAATGTGTTTGAGGACGTGATCGGATCACTGTTTTCTCTTATCAAATATGTATTGCTTTCATCTTGATGCTGGGTCAAATTCTATTGAAAAAAAATCTGAAATCACAGAAGCTGACTCTGTTTGAACATCCGCGGTCCCCGTCTTGCTCCGGTACCGTGTGTAGAACGACCCGCAGAGGAAGGTGGAGATTGAGGCTGAGCTTTGAAGAGGACGACCGCTGAGAATCCGGGAATAAACACCAGGCACAGAAGGACGACGTCTGGGATCTGGCACAGCCCTCCCCCGCCCTCTCTCCTTGACTGGATCACTCCGCAGCTTTCTGTCTCCGTGGCCAGCCTTTCTCTTCCCCGCCTCTCAATGGCGCGTCCTTGGCCTTATAGGCCCATAGAATCGGGTGGCCCTTAGCAATCAGTTAATCAAATCTGCCATCTAATTTTTTAAGGCGTTTCTTTGTTCTGCTTTCTCTGGTGGTTGTCGTTGTGATAAAACTACACAACAAAACCTACTGTTTTCATCATTTTCAAGTGTGCGGTCCAGTAGGGTTAAGTTTATTTACACTGTGTGTCCACCACCGAATGGGGAGGCTGAGGCTGGAGAAGTCGGAGCGTGTCAGAGGGAAATGGAAAAGCCGGGACTCACACCAGGCCCGTGGGCCGCCTCCGGGCGGGCAGGGGATACAAGAGGGGGCCCTCGCCTAAGGGAAGAGCAGGGTGGAGGGAGAGAGCCCAGGCCAGGGCGGGAGGTGCTGGGTCATATCTGACACAAAGACACTAAAATGATTGCTGCGTTCAGCCATGTGTTTGGAGTCGCTTGTCACACGGCGATAGATAAGGGAAGCACTGACTCATAGCACACTTAGTGCGTAGGGTGGTTGTTAGAACCAAGTAGGACAGTGCATGTAAATTGCTTAGCGCAGTGCCTGCCGTGCAGAAAATGCTCTTCACTATCCACTGTTTATTTCCTGTTGTTGTTGTTATTGCACGTTTGTTGCCCAAGTTGTTAGGTCGTGAGCTCATCAAGGGGGGCAAGGATGTGGTTTGCATTGCTGTGTCCCTGGGACCCAGCCCAGGACTTGGGATATGGCAGACATTCCATCAATGTTGCTCTCAAAGAATGAATGAATAATACATGAATGAATGAATGAATGAATAATACATGAATGAATGAATGAACGAATGAACGAACGAACGAACAGCAAAGGGAAGTGCGTGCAAAGTGCAAACCCAGAAATGCACGCATAGTTTATCCTCAGCATGCATTTGTTTGATCTGAACATACTTCAGATGGCCCTCACTCCAAAGGACACACGGGCCGCCGAGGGCCCAGACAACTGCCAGGGCAACTGATCCAGGGCAAGTCAGTGGCCCATGCTGAGGGAGGTCTCACCTCCTTGCACCATCGGGGGGAACGTGGGCTTTCATTGGTTGGTGCACCAGGGGATACACAGGGCATGGAGAATAGCACATTGGCTCTGACATTCTTTCCCAGAGTAGGGATGCACCTTACTTCTGGTTACATTTCATTGGCCAAAGCCAGTCACATGGCCCCACCTAACTTCAGGAGGTGTAGCCCTCTGAGGTGGCCGTAGGAGAGGAGAACCAGAAACACCAGTGAGCAGCTGGGACATTTATTCTCCATCCCTGCGCCACCTACCCCAGGGGGCAAGGCACCTGTGGCCCCTGGGCATGCACTCATGCGTGATGAGGGCTCTTCTCCAGGACATGGAACTGGTTTAAACCAGGCAGCCACCCCAAGATATATGGGCAAGGCAGCCAACAGCTGTACCACCCAGATAAGCTCTGGGTGCAGCGAATGACTATAATACCCCATGCTTCTCATTTTTCAGAGAGAAAATCAAGACTCTAATTAAAGTCCAGTGACTTGCCTAGCCCTCAGAGTTCAATTCATTTTTATTGAAAATGTAATACATGTGAGACAAAGCTAATGTAGCAAGATAGTTATTCTCAGTCATGGGTACATGGTGTTCAAAGGAAGGAAGGTGATTGGTCCAGGAACCAGAGGCCTGGACTTAAAGAAACAGAGGTAGTTCAAACAGAAAAGAAGCCGCTGGGACCTCCACTTCCTGTAGTCAGGAAGCAAACTGAGGAGGCTACTCTACTGCAGAGGGTAGCAGAGTCTTCTGGAAAAGCCCAGAGCCCAGAGGGCAGACTGTGAGCCAAGGGGGACAATGGATTAGGGAATTACCGCCCCCCCAACTCCCAGTGTTGCAGAGCAGGGGAACATTTGCAGATTTGCTGTGGGCTAGAGCCTGCCATGTGCGCCCCCTCCCCTCCTTTTTGAATGCCAGTGTCACGTCTGTTGTGCTTTTCTAGTCCCTGTCTCAGCACAGCGTGCTGGGTGTGTGGGGGCAGAAAACTGGTATTTTTAGCCCCCAAGTCTCTGAATCAAGAGAAGCTGAACTTGAGGAGCTGTATCTGAGGAACCTTATTTGCACCTGGACCCGACCGATGTCATGAGACCCTGGTCCTTGAGCCTGAGGCCCACATGAGACGAGACTCTCGGGAGGGAGGGAGTGTACCTCACATGTGGTGCATTTGGGGCCACAGAGCAGACTAGGGTGAATGGAGGATAGTCATAAAGTCTTTGTATCTTCTCTCTTCAAGAAGTCAAGTCTTGCCCTGACTGGTGTGGCTCAGTTGGTGGGAACATCATCCCATGGACCGAAAGGTTGTGGGTTCGATCCCTGATCACGGCACATACTTAGGTTATAGGTTCGATCCCCAGTCGGGGTGTGGATAGCAGGCAAACAATTGATGTTTCTTTCTCTCTCTCTCTCTCTCTCTCCCTTTCTCTCTCTAAAATGCAATGGAAAAAAAGAGAGAGAGAAAGAGGGGAGAGAGAGGAAGAAGTGAAGTTTCTTTCCCCTCCCTGAATCCAGGCTACTACTCTGCGACTTGCTTTGACTGACACAGCGCTGCAGAAGGCCAGTCACCACCTACGGAAATACGATCACCAGGCGGAGAGATGAGAAACAAGGGGAGAGAGAGAATCTAACCAGCCCCAGCCATTCCAGGCATGCGGTGTGGTGCCAGACATGTTAGCAAAACCCTCCTGGATCCCCTAGCCCGAGCTGGAGTGGCTCAGCCAACACCCCACAGAGCAGAGACAAGCTGTTCTCACCAAGCCTTGACTAGTTGCAGAATCATGAACAAATAAACAGCTGTTGTTGTTTTAACACACTGAACGGCGGGCTTAACATTTATTCCGCAGTAGAAAATGGATACAGAAGTTTGCACCAGACGTGCAATTTGAACCCACCCAAATACTGGATCTTTGGGCGACGGGCGCCTGGCTGGGTCTCTGGCTGCTGCGGCCTGTGGACTGCCACGCACCTTCTCTTGGCTCTGTTCTCGTTTCTTAATCAGAGTGTCTGCTGCGTCACCTCGTCTCCATCTCCCCGTTGTGTGCTGGGTGTGTGTGGCTAGGTGTGGTGTGCAAATAAACTATCCTTTTAGTTCTTCAGTCACCAGACCAAGTTGAGATGCACCGAGGAACCGCACCTGCCTCTGGGCCGGAGGCAGGTGAGGAGAGGCTGGACTTTGAGTGGCTGCTCTGATTGGATGGCTGGCTTGGCGGGTAGTGGGTGTGTTCTGCCTGTTGGCCAATCGTAGACTTTTAGGGCCTGAGGGAAGGCCCAGGCTGATCATCTCTGAAGAAGGCCTCCAACACTTCATCCCGGCCTGTGCAGCCGCGGCTCCGAGCAAAACGCGCAGTCTCTTTCTCCATCCCCTTGACTCTGCGGTGTCCCTGTGACTGGCTTTGACCAACGATGTGGGCGGAAGTGATGCTCCAGTGAGTCTCAGAGCCTCGGCGTCAGGTACCTTGCAGTGTCCACCTTGGCTTTCTTAGAACCCAGCCACCCTGTCCCAGAGCTTTGTCACTGAATGGCGAGTGTCCTCCTGGCGAGAGGGGGTCCAGCCAGCCTACCCCAGCCACGTGCCAGACTTGTATGACAGCACCGTGGGCTCCCAGTGGCGGCTAAATCCCAGCTGTGACCCCAAAGGACACCACGTGGAGCAAAAGAACTACCGAGCACCCAACCCAAAGAATCCTCAGAAACAGCATGTCACTGGAGATTAGTTTTTTTCTGCAGTGTTTCACTGAAATGCGCCCCAACAACGGCACTTTGGGGTTGGGGCATGGGGCTCTGCAGCAACTCCTTCTGAAGAGAAATGTGGCCCTCAACCTCTCTGCCTCTCTGACTTGAACCTTGTGTAGCCCCCAGTGCACAAGAGGCCAGAGTAACAAAACCGTTTGTAACCCTCATTTCTACAATACCAGCGTAAGGGGTCTCATACAGGGCTGGCAAACGCTAGCCGGAATTGACTTTCTTTTCTTTTTTTCTAATGGCTCATGGGCTATGGTCCATGAAGCCTAAAAAATTTACTCTCTAGCCCGTTAAGAAAAAATGTACAACCAGCCCTGGTTGATGTGGTTCATTGGATTGAACACCAGATTGCCAACCAGAGTCACCGGTTCGATTCCCAGCCAGGGCACATGCCTGGCACGAGAGGCAACCATATATCGATGTTTCTCTCCCTCTCTTTCTCCTTCTCTTCCTCTCTATCTAAAAGTAAATAAATAAAATTTCTTTTAAAAAGTACAACCTAAAATCCCACTTTGGTACGTGGGAACAGCTGGCAGCTCTTGTTTGGATGGTCAGCTAAAAATTAGATGGAATTACTTTAATTTTAGTATACTGTTTCAGAGGGTTGACACATAGAGCTTTCCAGGGCCAGACACAGTTGGGAAATATACAAAGGAAAAAGAAAAGTTAAATGAGAGTCATCAATTGCAGCCTTCTCTGTCCAGGGGAACAAAAAGAGGCCTATAACATGCTTTCCTCAATATTCTGGAACCTTTTCCGCTGGAACATCTTATGTGATGCGTGGTCCCCATGACATGCTTGGGGGACCCCTGTGGCCTGAGACGAGAGATAGTAGACATTCAGAAAGGTGCCATGGAGCCAGGCAGAATTCCTGGTCCTGTTTTCACCTTGACCTTTCTGTCCTTTTTCCTACAGAGATCATCTGGCTGCTTGCCCATCTGCTCATAAACAGTCTTGTTCATACTAGACTGTGAGAGACTCATAGTTCCCTAGTGAAAGGTGAGGTGAGGCATTGGGGATTTAGTTTTTGACAGATGACAGCAAAGGACAAAGTTGAATTCAGAGACGTTCACTTTCTCTTTTTTGTCACCATCAAAGTTGTGCTTTGTCACTCAGCAGTCCTCCTGTCACAGTTCTGTGATTTGCTAGTTACTTTCGAGCAGATTTCTTTATGATCAGAAGGAGTATTTACGCCGGGAGGAAACTAGTCTGTTCAGACCTACCGCAGATCCCCCCTGACATGAAGGGCCCATCTGTCAAGGGGTGTTTGAACCTCCAGCTTCTCCTCCCTTTGATTACATTTGAAAGGTACTGGCAGTGCTGAGAGTCACTTACGGCCTGAGACCTTTTCTCTCCCGTTTGGCTATCACCCCAGCAATGAAAAGGAATGAACATGCAGTGCGGAAATGGCAGAGGGGTGCTGTTTTTGCAAACCTCATTTTTTTTGGGGGGGAAGATTTATGCAGGAAGATTAAGAATGCATTAAAAGCAGGGTGGTCATGCTTATTTTGAATTTAATGCCAAGCTGCCTGGGCATGCTTGGCATTTCCGGATGCTCCAATTGTTGGACCTACACACGTGAAGCTTTGATGGTTCCTCCCCAAAGCCATATTTTCTCAGGTTGGCATGAAATTTCTACTTCCAATGTCCTGTGAGTGACTAAGTGGCATGTGTAGGGACATACCATGCTCTGTACGTTCAGAGGAAGTCAGATCGAGTGCGGTTTGCTTATGGCTGCATATGAGCAGAGTTTGGTGGTCCACGTGGAATTGAATGGTGGCATTTGGGGCATGACGATGATGAGGGCGGTACTTGGGCCTGGGAGCGGCCCTCTGCAGAAATGGGCGACGGGACCTGTTCCTATGGAGCAGACTCTGTGTGTGTGTGCGCGCGTGCGTGCATGCGCTCGCTGGGTATCAAATCATCAAACTGTGGCTGGGCTCTTCCTGGGCCGGCCCTGACACTCTTGTCTCAGCTGCCCTCTCCAGGGGATCCTCTGGGCTAACTGCCCTGTGACTGGAGAGGGAGCCTGGAAGTAGCTGCCCTTGTTGGGGCCACGCAGCCCACCAGGTGTGCCGTGCGCCTTGTACTTGCTCCTGCTGCCAGGCTCACAGGCTGGCACAGGGCTGCTCATTTGGCTCAGCTCTGGTGCGCTAGCCAGTCTGACTTGAGCCTCAGCACCGTGGGCCAGCCCTGGTCTGTTGTGTCTGCACAGGACGGTCACCCTCTGCCACTCCAGTCTCGTCCTCAGAGGCCAGGCTGGGCAGTGGGAGGCTGGCACTGGGATAAAGGGTCACAGCTAGGCCTGTTTGCTGGGCCTGCTTGCTGGGTCCCAGTCTCCAGGTGAGATGGTGGGCTTCTCCCTGCAGGGCAGAGGTTGCAGGTTTGGGCTATGTGGACCTTACCACGTGACTCTGCGCCCAGAGCAGGGAAGGCCCGGCACACATCCCCACGATGGGACAGGAGTGATGGTAGGTGTCTGCCGTACCCCTGTCTGGCCTGAGCTGGTGCAGAGCTGCCAGTCACTCCTCCTCAGCATGGGGATAGGGTGGAAGTGGGGAGGGTGCAGGTCTGGTAGGCTGCCACGGAGGGGAAATGCAAATCAGATCCCTTTCCTCCCAATTCTCAACCCTCCATGACTCCCCATCACATGTGGAAGGCAATCCCAGTTCTTCCCCCCACCCCCACCCCCGACCTACCTACAGGGCTCTGGCTGCTGCACCTGCCATCTCTCTGACTTTGCCTCCCACTGCCTTGCCTTCCTCCTTTACCACAAGCTCAGGAGTCCATACGCCCCGCCGGTCCCCGACACCCCATGCACGTTCTCACCAGGTCCCACCCCGTGGCCCTTTAGCGCCTCATCCAGCACTCCCCTCCACTTCCCTCTCTTTACTTGCTGCCCTTCCTCCCAGGCTCTCCTGCTGCTTGACTGGGGCCCACAGTTCTGTCACCTGTCAGCGCTCCTAGAAGGAGAACCTCGGAGGTTTGCCCGCCCCCTGAAGGAAGCACTGACTGAACCGTTGCTGAATGAACGGATGAATCCCTGAGACAGTGGGGGCAGCTCAGTGTAGATGGGGTCCCGGAGGCAGGGCAGTGGCGTTTCTATGCCGATGCTGGAGGGACAGGGGCAGCTTGACCCCAGCCCTCAGGACACGGGGTGGGGGGGGTTGGGGGGGTGGCTGTGCCCACCACTCTTCACCCCCGGGGTGCATCTGATACACTGGGCTTGGGCCTCTGCAGTGTAATGTAGCTGATGTCTTGGCTGCAAGCAAGAGCTGACAAATTTAGTCAGAGGATTAAGAAACGTGTAAGATGCAGAGCTCCTTAAAAGGAGCTGCCAGGGGAGAGGCAAAGTGGGGCGCCTATTGAACTTGGCCGTGGAAGAGGACGCAGCCACTGGAATTGCTCATCTTCTCAGGGGGCAGCATCTCCACATGGAGGTGGCGGGGTGGGGGAAACACGGGACCGTGGCCAATCACTGAGTCACCCAGCAACCCAGAGCAATGCCTCCGACCTGCCGACAAGGAGACACCGCTGAAGCCACACAGCTGCCCAGAGGCCATAAACAAACAGATTGATGAACATGACTAAAAAAATGTAAAACTTGTGCGAGGCAGGCAAGAAACGCTGTTGACAAAGTCAGAGGCAAACAGCAGAATGTAAGAAAGGTATGTGCAACACACAGGAGAAAGGGGCCAGTTGCTGCTGGCTTACCAGGAGCTTCTAATCCATGAGAAAAGGATGAAGAATCCAGTGGAATAAAGGGTCCAGAGCATAAACAGAGGGCAAAAGAAAAAGAAATGCAAATGGCTGATAAATATGAGCAAATCTGCTCAGCCTTGTGCCCACCAAGGAGACACAAATCAAAATGAAACACTTTTTTAACCTCTCAGATGGGCCAAAATTCAAGTAGGCTCATATTTAGCCATGGCAATGAGGAGAGGATATGTGAATTTGCATTGCAGGAGGGAAATTTGGTGATTTCTACGTAAATTAGAAAAGCGTAAGCCCTTGACCCAGAAATTCTACCACCAGGTAGCTAGTTACCGCGTGGATACTTACAGCCATTCCTCAAAGGAATGTGTATTTCAGAAGATTTGGGTAACAGCAAAATAAACTAAAAATGTTTAACTTTCCACCAATGGGAGACACCTATGGACTAAATAGTCAACAAAATACACCGTGGAGTTTCTTTTTTACCATGCAAAGCTTTCATTTTTATTTTAAAAACTTTACGGGGATAATCTGGGTCACAGGGCGATTAACCCATTTTTATTTTCTGACTTCAAAAAACCTAATTACATGGAACATAAAACAAGATTGAAACTCCGACAGCTGGTTTCAGCCAGCCGAGTTCCAGACTGCAGTCGGAGATGGCTTCCGAGGGGCTTGGCCGTTTGTCATGGGTGGGACGGCTCTGGACCTTGGTGTGTTCACTGGTACAAATGAGAGGTTACTTCAGATTTCATGTTGCAACTTGGGCTGAGCGATTTTGCTTCTCTGAGACTTGGGCTGTTAATCTACAAAGTGGGGAGAATGATGTTACTTTATAGATTTGTGGACAGTAAATAAAAGAATACATTAAAGCATTTCACACAGCATCTATGGAGGAGGAGACCAGCACACGGTGATGATGACGATGGTGATAGTGATAATAGAGGAAGAGGAAGAAAAGGAAAATGGGGAGCACAGGAGGGCACAGGGTGAGGCAAATGGAAAAGAGGGAAAAAGGAGGAACCCACCTGCCTTTCCTCAGCTCGCACCATTGTTCTTATCACGAGGTCTGCACATGGCACGGCCACCCCGTCTGCACTGTACAGCCCGGGAAACAAGGTCCAGACTGTGACTTGTCCTGGGCCACCTGCAGGCAGGGGCGGGGCCAGCGTGTGCCTTGTACTTTTTCTTGATGAAGGTCGGTGTGGAAACACTCGACCCCGAAGATCTTCTGGGTTCCAAGCCTCCCCACTGCATTCAGCACAAAGTAGGTAATCAATAAATGTTAGATAGAATCAAAATTTATTTCTAAAAAAGGCTTCACTCCTCTAAATTATGCGTTGGGAGTTGCTTCAAGGCCGGTGGCCCACTTCTTCGTGAGTCCCCCGTGGCGAGAACAGTCTGTCTCCGCAGGTGTGCTGGTTACGGAGCTACCTTCTCAGCCCCAAACCTGGCCTTCTCTGAGTCCCCTCTCTGCGGTGCTGGGGCTGGGACTCAAACCCATTTCTGCATGGCCAGCTGCCTGGCTGGGTGGTGGGATTGGTGGGGGGGGGGGCGGGGGGGTGGTAGGTGGGAGGGGAGACTGTGAGGCCGGAGGGGGAGGAGGGGCCTTGAGCTTTCCCTCTGCCTGCTGTTCTCCTGGGCACCACCCAGCCCCACTTGGTCACCCTAGCAATGGCCCTTCATTTTGGTTACCAGTTCTGGCTTTTTCCAGACCCATTTCCCTCCCAAACCGGCCCCATTACATTCCCTCAAGACCCCAGGGCCAGCTGTGTAGTGTCTCCTCCTCCGCAGTCCAGGCTCCAGCTCGGTGGGTCCCTTCTCTGACCTTCGGGTCCCAAGGCCTGTCTAAACTATTCCCTCTAGTAAGTTCTTTCTGTTATAATACCTGGTGCACGTTCTCCTTTTGGGCTGGACCGTACTGATGCACAGGCTGAACTTGACTGTGGACAGTACCCATTCCGGAGACCCTAGCCTCGGGGGGAAAGGAGCGGGACTGGGCTGTCTAGCCCCATTTTGCTTCTGAAATACAGCTCGACCATCAAGACATGGATGGATTTTCTTGTACAGCTTCCTGAGCTCCTGCTCTCCTCTCGGTTTTGTTTTTCTACGTTACAACTTGGACAGATGGGGTGTGAATGAAGTGAAATGAAGGGGGCGCAGGCAGTCCGATGTCCCAGACAGTGGACAGTGGACAGGACCATCCCTGGAGTCTGGGTTTGACCCCTTCCGACACTCCTCTGGCCTCAAGGGCTGGGGAGGGGACGCTGCTACCCACCCATCGCCACAAACTGCTTCCTCTTTTTATCCTCAGAGCGTCAGAATTAGCCTGAAATTGTCCAGAGGCTTTCCTAAAGCCTAAGGGAGGACTGCTGAGAAGCAAACAAAATGAGGGCGTGGATTTAAGCCAGTCCTGCTCAGCTCACTGCCAGCATCTGAAATCTGCTTGCGGCCTGCCCCTCAGAGAACCCAGAGAAAGATTCCTTGTCTCAGGTCCCTCCCTCACTAGCTCTTGGCCTACTTCCCTGGGCCCAGCGCCATTTCCATCCTCCCCCAGGGGTGTGATAATGGTGAGTGAATCCTTGTATTAACTCATTTACCGCCACAGATAGGCGCTATTCTTGACCCATTTTACAGGTAGCAAAACTGAGCCCCAGTGGGGCTAAGGGACTTTCCCAAAGCCACTCACTGGTAGGCAGCATGCTGGGATTTGAACCCAGTAAGTCTGGATCTGGAGCCCCTTTTATCCAAATTTTCTCTGTTCCTTTTTTCCTCAGGGATGCCCCTCTTCCCCGGGTGGTCTGCCTGGCAGGGGCTTGGCCTCTCTCTTGCATACAGCCATCGGCCATGAGCTTACAGCTTTACAAAGCAGCCTGGATTGTTACAAATTCCTTACAGAGCTGCATTTCCTTCCATTCACTTCCCTGTTCCTGGAACTTCCTTTTAAATATACACGGAATGAATTTACATTCCTTCAATGCCATTATGAGTCTCTTCCTGAGTTTCTTCCTCTTCTTACATCACCCGGGTTCATGGGGATCCACCCCCTCCTAGCAGTGTGATCTTGGACCATTTTCCACTCTTTGCTTGGTTTTCTCATCTGTGAAACGGGAGTCACAGGGTTACACACGTCCTTGCAGCAGGCAGGACACGCAGTGCGCACTCAGCGAAGGTGAGTTGCATGCACAGTTCCACAGCCTTCGAGGTCCCAGCCTTTCAAGGGGGGATGCGGCTATTGAATCTGCTCAGGACCTGGTGTGGCGGTACCAGTGTGGCCATGTGGAAGCAGCCAGGGATTCTGTGACCCCGCCTTCTGTCTGTCCACCTCCACAGCCCCTCCCCTCAGACCCTATCCACCCTCCCCGGATACTCACTCAACCTGTTGCCCACTCTACCAGTCTCCAGCCTTGCCCTGTCCCAACCCACCTGCCCCTGGGCTCCAGTGATGTTCTCATTCCTTAGTTTGACTCGTAAGGCCCTCCATTCCCCGATGGTCTCTAGGCCCCTCCCCTCCTCTCCTCTCTCTCCCCTTCTGCTCCGTTTGCAGTCAGACCAACCCACTCCCAGGTGTGTGAGCCTCACCTGACCTTGGGCTGTGCCTGCCTCCTGCCTGATTCCCCAGACCCAGCACAGGGCCTGCCCCCGGGGCCTCTGTCACCTCGGTCCACGCCTTGGCAGGTGGGAGCCTGCATGGAGTGAGTAAGGCAGTGTGGCCTTCTTGTCAGCTAATGTCTTTATTTTTTCCAGGAGGTGCCCTCATGAACTAGGCATTAACCCTTTTAGCTGCTAGACTGTGAGGATTTCCTGAGGGGCCAGGGTTGGGGGTGGGTGCCGAGTGCAGAGCTTTGTAACAAGACTGGTGTAGGAGCATCTCTAAATTTGAACAGTGGTACCACTGGGTCTCCTTCCCTAGAAAGCTCCTTCCCTCCCCTCAGTGTCCCCAGGCCTTGTCTGTGGCCCTACCCACCAACTCTAGCCCATCACAATTTGGAGGCTTTTATTTTGAAACCTGCACAGGGTTCAGGTGACCCCATTTTTTCCAGAGCTTGTCTGCCAGGCTTGGAAAGGCTTCCTCCCCACATGGCACTGTGGACACCCATCTGGCCTGGTTCTCCAGCCTAAAGGTCTGCGTCCTCCCTGTCCGCCACACTCAGGATGGGGACAGGGAGCCCCCAGCCTGCTCTCCTAGCTCTCCCCAGCACACGAGAAACAGCAAGGGCACGTGCAAAATAATGATTCACCACCATAGGTCTGCAAATTGGGTTAGCCTTGGAGACAACACTTTAGTAACCAGGTTAACAAATAAAGACTATGATCCCTCAGGAGGTGCAGATCGAGTGCTGCTGGGAGCCAGGTGACCTTGCTCAGGGTATCTGCCTCTCCAGGCCTCTGGATCCGCCCCCCCCACTCCCCCTTCACCCCCCTACCACCGTCATGGAGGATGATGGCTCCAAGGGAAAACCCTCTCCTAGTGTCTGCTCCTTCATGCTCTCCACAGCACCCCATGAGTCAGCAGCGGGGGGCGCCTGTGGGGTCTGCAGGAAACCATCTTCAAATGTGTAACGAAGTTAGAAATGTCTGCAAGGAAGAGGCAGGAAATGGTTGAGGTCAGCTTTATGTGACGAGACTGCCCTATGAGGACATGTATTGTGTCACTCTGGCAATTCTGAGTCTCAGTTTCCTTGTGTGTGAGTGGGGGCTGCGCTGGCCTGCAGTGCTGAATGAGCCAGGTAAAGCTCCTGGCAGGCGTATGGCACCTGCACCTGTGTCCTCCACCAGGTGGCGCTCCTGGCACCAGGCCACTTGGTGGCGGGGAAGCTGCGCTCTGAAATGAGAAAAATAGAAATCAAGTCCCAGCTCTGCGACCTAGGGGCAAATCCTTCCTCTCTCCAAGCTGGTTTTCTCACCCATGAAATGAGAGGAATATTGTAAAGGAAAGAAAAGGAGTATATATTGGCAACTAAAAAAGAAGAAGAAATGCCTGTTATGCTTTATTCCTGGAAGATGATGACTTCTTAGTTCAGAAAAACACGTCGATTACTTTTTGTGTTGTTGTGAGGAAGGGAGGCGTGCTGAGCAGGGTCTGGATGGAAGACGTTCACACACACACAACAAGCAATAAACCACTTTGCAGTAAAAGGGTAGGGGAGTGGGTTTCTCCTCCCCCCTGAGGACTCGCTGACACTATAGAAAAAAAGATATAAAAAGCACAACCCCGCAGGGACAAAGGGAGTAGAAAGGGCATCAAGAGATGAGAGCTTGGACCCACTTTAGAAGGGGGATTTGCATGGAATGCCTGTAGCATATTTGGAAAGGCAGAAGAAACGAGAACACGCAAGGGGGATAACAGTGAGAAAACAAATGAATGAGGCTTCAGAGACCCAGTGTGGTTCGGGGATTAAGGAGAACAGGTGGGGAGGATGATGGAGTGAGCTGAGAGCCAAGGTCTTGCCCTCGATCCTCCTGCAGGAGGTTTATTCTCTGGAGACTGGTAGAGGGGACATTCTTGGGACATCAAGGCCACTGGCATGACAGTGGACAGGGACAAGACACATGGCTGAAAACCAGGAGTTAATTAGAAGTCTGCATTCTGAGTGGTCAAAATAGCCTCCTGACCCTCCCGCCCCCAGTCCACCCTTGCCCATTCCTACGTTTCAAGCATAGGATGTCAGCTGCTGGCAAGTTATTGGACATTTACTAGAGGAAAAAGTCTTATGCATGTTGTCATTTGAGGGGGTTCCCAACGACGTGGCTGTCTCCCCGCCCCAACACCCAAATGGACACCTGTCAATCCACAAGCCCTCTCCTACCCTTGCAGAACTTCTGCTCAGCCCTATTAGCCCATTTGTCTTAAATATTAGCAAACATCCAAAGAGCATTAGACACACGAGGAAAGCCCCAGTATGAAACAGAGAAACTAAACTAAAAAGGAACTCCATCCAGGACGTGCGGCCAACTCAGGAGCAGGAGAACAAGGAGAAAAGCTGCAGGAAGCAATGGGGAGGCAAAGCAACAGCCAATTAAGGCAGTGAGGGCTAACTTTTGTTTTAACCTACTGCAGAGAGCTTTAAGAAAAAAGTAGATTTGGTAAGGTAGCTGGTACATTAGGGAACACAATGGAGTCTCTTGTGAATAATTAAAAATATATATTTGGAATATTCTGGAAAGTATAAGTTCAAAACAATTATTAACTCAAGGAACAACAAAAGTTGCCCAAGAGAAAACAATCATAAAATGCATATATAAATAAATAATATACAGGGTCATAAACTTATACACAAGAATTATTGTTTTAAATACAAGTTGGGAGATCAATATTTTGGGAAGAGGGAGGGGTATCGTGTCATATGGATGCTCATGCCAGGACGACGGATTCTCATTTACCTGGAGAAGGAGCTGAAACGTATCTAAATGTCATTCCATCAAAAACAGAAATGTATGTTTCTTCTTTAGAAATACAGAGGCATTTAGAGGAAATAGCAGAGTGGGTTTAAGGAATGGCTTTGGGGTCAGGAAAGGGAGAGGATGAGGGAGTGCAGGGCTCAGAGGGGATGGGAAGGCCAGTTAGGCAGCTGCTGGAACAGCTCGCGCAATGGAGGAGGGAAGCCTGAGTTAAGACCAGGCTGGTAGCTGGGGGGAACTTCGTAGGTAAAATCCATTCCTGATGGACTGGCCGTAGTAGCTGATGAAGGAGAGGAAGGCCACGGAGACGCATAGGTTTCTGACCTCGGTGACCGGTGGAGAGAATGCATGAGGAAGAGCTTTTGGGAAGAAAGAGGGGCTGTTGGCATTGGGTGGGTGTCCTGGAGACAGCTAGACACATGGGCCTGGCATTCCAGGGAGAGACTGGGTGACCTTTGGTGTGCAGATGGTCGTGGAGGTGCAGGAGTGGATGAAGCCCACAGGTAGAGAGCCCGTGGGGGTGGAAAGGGGCTGAGGAAGCCGGTGAGGAGGAGCCCCAGACACACAGGAGTAGATGGTTGAGCAAGTGCTGGGTGAGGGGGTTGGACGGAGGGAGCACCGTGGGCAGTCAGCAGAGGCCAGGGCAGGAGATGGGACCTCAGGCGGGGCTCAGGCGGGGTGCCATCCTGGAGGCCTCAGCAGCCCTGGAGGAGGGCTCAGGGCCTTGGCGGGGTGGGAGCAGATTGCCAAAGGGCGAGGGGATGGAAGTGCAGTTACAGAATTTCCGGAACCTCCTGTTGCAAAGCTGCCTGGTTCCTGGGTGTGCACTTCCAGGGTGGAGGGGTGCTTTGGGCAGTTATTGCGCTTTGTGGGCTGGGAGAGAGGAAGCTCTTCCCTAGTATAGAGGCAGAGGCCATGGGGAGGGGGAAATGCATTATGGCAGTCACGGGGGTCCAGCCTGGCCCAGGGAGAGGGGCTGCCTGGCACAGGAAGCTCAGCTGCTGTGCACCCCCTCCCTCTCGCCCTCCCTCCCACAAACGTCTGTTGGTCCTGTTTTGAACACAGACATTTATAGATGAATACGACCCAGTCCTTCACCTAAATGTGCTCACAGCACACAACCCTTAGCAGAAAGAAGTAGCAAGTCTGAACAATGGTCTGATAGAGGTTGGAAGACACTCTAGTGAGGCTGCCAGCCTACAAAAGCCAAAGGGAGGGTCCCCCAGCCTCCAGGGAAAATCTTTGACCAGCTTTGAATCTTGGATGATGCAGAATGAAAAGGATAAAGAACCACTGAGTCATGGAGGCGGGATGACAGTGGAGAGAACGCAGGGAAAGAGGCCAGGTCTCTACAGGAGGAAGAACAGGAGGTCGGAAGAGGGTAGGGTAGGAGGAAGATGCGCCCTGGGGGCTGGGGCTGGAGTGAGAGGGAGTTGGGCCAGGGGCTTGGAACAACTCCGGAGCAGAGAAGGTCGGCATTCCTTATAAGTCCTTATAAGTCACTGTTTGCTGATTTTTGAATAGAACCCTATGGGGAGACTGGATAGCCTGGAGCTGCTCTACTGGTTATACCACCCTCCCCCGACTTGTGGTGCCTTTGAGAAAGTCAAGTTCTAACAGACCCAGACCAGGGAATGCAGTCAGAAATGCCTTCCTGCCCTGGGGCAGAGGTTTGAAAGGCATCTAGTAGCACAATGAAGTGGAGCTAGATCCCTGGGGAGGAGGTGACCCTTGGGTGAGGGCAGAGTCAAGCACGTGGGCAGCTGCTCAGCCTCCTCTGCAAGGATCTGCCCTCCCTCGATCTCCGACACCCAGTCTGTGGACTGTGACCGCAAAGATTCCTGGCTAACTTCACTGTAGGGCCGAGGGCCGCATCTGCTGCCTGTTTTTGCAAATAAAGTTTTATTGGGAGACAGCCGTATGTGTTCAATGATTTACTGCTCCAGCTGCTCTCAGGCGATGACAGAGAATCAATAGTTAGGACCGAGAACGATGCACTGCAAAGCTTAAAACATTTGCTGCCTGGCTCTTCACAGAAAATCTTTGCTAAGCCCAGCTCTAGTGCAGGAAACAGAACACAGGTTCAGCTGCCATAACAAAAGGCAAAATAGCAGTGGCTTGAGCAGAGAAGAGGGTTCTTTCTTATGAACAGCCTGAACATCAGCCGCCTGGGGCTGAGTCTCAAGCTCCCTCTACTTTGTTGCCCAGCCATCCACCCTCCTCGGAGCCTCCAGGCAGTAGGAAGGGGTAAGGGACAAGGAGGACCCACCTTCTCCCTCTGAGGGCACAGCCAAGAAACTGCCTGTAGTTTTCCCTCCATTCCCACTGGCCAGCACTGGTCATATGGTCACATGTAGCTGCAAGCCCCATTCAGAGACGTCACCTCTAGCTGGGTGGCCAGAGCCCAGGGGCTTTATCACCAAAGGAAGCAGGGAGCATGGATCCTAGGGGATTTTAGCAGTCCCTTGTGAGGAAGAAGCAAAGCTCAGAGTGAGGAGGGGGAGGAATTTGCATTCCCAGCAAGGTATGGGAGTCAAATTTGTGACATCCCCAAACCGAGCAGGTGCCACTGACTCACATAAAGTGCCACTGTCCCCTACTTCCTTCCTTACGAGCCCTCAGCTGCATGGGGCTTTGTTTGATGTCTTCACAGAGGAAGACACCGATGGTCAGAGTGGCGAGCTGAGGGCCCATTCTTCTCCAACAGGACACTCCAGCTGGAAGCTAGACTTGGGGCCTGCTAGTCTGCTTGCATGTTGGGGAAACCGAAAGCACACAAATTATTTTAGCAGTGAGAATGTAACGTAGGGTGTTGGTTGAACAGATCTTGAAAGACCGAAAGGCAAAAGGGGCACCTGAAGTAAGCCGAGGTGGTAACCGTTCCTGCTGCCAGAGGGCTGGGGTGGAAGGAAGAGAATGGGTTGTCAGAGCCTCGGAGCTCGGAGGAGGGAGCTGGTAGGATGGTGTTGTCCAACCGGTGCAGGTGTCTTAGAGCTGGGACAAGGGCCCTCGGAGAGTCGGGACTCAGAACTTCAGGCCTGTGAGGCTGGGGCAGATGTGGGTCACCTTGGCAATGTGGGAAGAACTGGAAACTAGAATCCATTGTTACTGGGACCAGCAAATGCCTTCCCCCTCTTAGGCCTCCAGTTTCCCTTTAGCACCCCCTATTGACAGAGACTAATGTGTAGCCCACGAAGCAGAAGTGTGGTTTGAGACCCAAACCCAGTGCCAGAAAGCTGAGCTTAGGTGGATAGGTTTGGAGCTCAGAGGAGGTAGTTTAATGACCAGCCCAGGGGCTGCAACCGTGTGTAGACCCCAGGCTTCCCAGATTTGGGGCCACTGTCTCTGAGCCAGTGTGGACCTGGGACCTTCCACCGTCTGCCTCCTGAGACCCTGGCCGGTGGGAAGGCAAAACGGTTACAGCCTTTTCAGAAACAGTTTTCTCATGAAGTGAAGTATGCACCTACCATACAACCCAGCATCCCCCCTCTTGGACATTGAGCCAAAAGAAGTGAAAACGCATGCCCACCCAGGCCTGCGTGCGCGAATGTTTCTAGCAGCTTTGTTCCAATGACCCCGAACTGGAAACAGCCCTGATGTCCACCAATCTGGGACTGGATAAACAGATTGTGGTGTATCTATATAACGGAGTCCAACTGGGCAATAAGAAAATACGTTGCCGATGCACACGTCAGCACTGATGAAATTCAACAGCCATAGACGACGTGGGAAAAGCCAGACACGAAAGACCACATGCTCTGTGGGCCCATTCATATGCTGTTTCAGAAATGAAAGTTGAATGCTGGAAAGCAGATGAGTGGTGGCCAGGGCCACCTGGGGTGGGGAGGACACCAGTAGGAAAGAGACAAGGGGTCTTTTGGGATAATGGAAATGTCCTATGTTGAGATGGGGTTGCATAATTGTCCAAACCCCTCAAAGCTGACTTTTAAACATTGAGTTAGAAGGTGTTAGAAGGAGATGCTTCATCTACTCCCTTCCAGTGCCCCCTCCTGTGAACCACATGCTAAGCAGCAGAGGGATCTTTTAATATCTGAAATCAGATTGCATCCCTCTTCATTTAAACACTCCAGTGGATTCTCTGTGTTCTTTGAAGGAAGTCCAGAGGATTGCTGCCCCTTACAGGTTCCTCTGCCCTGCTTCCTGACCCCGACACTTGCAGGCACTGGAGCAGTAGTGCAGACAGAGGCCAGGGGACCTGTGTGAACACTTAAAGCTGTAGAGAAGGCCAAGGAGCTGCTGCTAAGTCAGGGTCTGCCCTGAAGGCTGGTGTGGAGTTCCTGGAGTCCTTGGAGTCCTGCGCCATAGTTGTGAGCCTTCCTATCCCAGCTCTACCTGAAACAGGGAGGATGCCTGCTAGGCCCCTGGAGACACATATGTCTGTGGCCCTTAGGGTGTTGAGACAGCACTGAGCACGAGATCAGGGAAGCGGAATTCTTAACATGTATCTCCTGGCTTCTCCCTGAATTGTACTTCGTTCTGTGTGTGTTTATGTGTGCACGCATGTGCAGGAATGTGTGTGCCTGTGCGTGCACATATGTGTGCACACCTGTGAGTGTGCGTGTGTATACGTGCATGTGGACACGTGTGTGTGCATATCTCTGTGTGTGTGTTTACATATGTACTTCAACAGGAACATGAGCTCCTTGAGAGCGACAACTGTGCAGGACTCATCTCTGCGCTCTTTGTGCCTGTGCACAGTGGGCACCGAGTGAGCACTTGCGGAGTGAGCAAATGATGGGGCCCCGCACAGCATGGTTGTCAACGGTGGGAGCTGTGGGGTCAGCCAGATTTGAGGCCCAAATCCTACTTTGCTACTCTCTCACTACATCATTGTGGTCCAGTCTCCTAACCCCACAGGGCCTCGGTTTCCTTATCTCCAGGGATAAAAATATGACTTATTTTATGGGGCCTGGCATGAGGGTTAAGTAGCAGTAACCCAACCCACCTGTACTGAGCCAGGCTTTGGCTCCAGCACGGTTCTAAGGGCTTTGCAAAAGCTAACTCACAGGCTCCTGCAATTTTATGGTGAAGGGATGGTTAAACAGTGAATTCAGTGCATCTTGGCCATTATCATATTTATGATGAACGGACAGGTGATTCAGGGTCCCTAGCATTGGGGAACCTTGCTCACATTCTGAGTGATGGGCTGTCTGGAGAAGGCAGTGCAATCCAGCAGGCGGCGCTCTGTCAGACTAGCTCACTATTTGACCCTGTAGTTAGACGAGACCTTCTATTGCGAATATGACATTATTCCTCCAGGTGGCGCTGCAGAGTGGAAACCGATTCCGAATCGCGCGTCCCCTGGTGGTCTTTTCTCTGTCAACATTTTGATTAAGTGCAGAGTAGTTTCCACCTGTCAAGTGCCCCGTTAGAATGGATGGCAAATATGGGGAAGAATTAGAATTTAATGTGATAAGTTTTAAGACAAAGAGGAACAAGTAGTGCAGGGGGGAGACAGAGCAAGAAGAGACCAAGCCATACGAAGGAAATTATGATCAATAATAATCACATTAACATCTGTCATTTACTGCCTTCTACGTGTCAGGCATTGTACTAAGCCCTTGGCATTCATTGTCTTATGTAACACATCTCCAGAATGTATGTATCACGAGAACAATGACTTTCATTTGGAGCCAGGCACACAGTAGGTGTCTGGCACATAGTAGGTGCTCGATATATTTTGAACAAACGAATAATGCAGTAATCCTATGAAGCAAATATGATGATTTCCATTTAGAAATGAACAAGGAAGTTGGTGGTCAGAGAGGACGCACAGCTGGCCCATGCCGGAGCCAGAGCACCCGGGTTCCTGAGCAGCCTTACACAAGCTGGGGCCTCACAGAGGGGCGGGGCCTCCGCTTCAGCCTGCGGTCTTCACATACTGCTCCCCGGGGCAGGCCGGAGGCGGCTATTTATGGCTCAGGCAGGCGATCCAGTGTCGATCCCCTCATCAATTATGAAGAGAGACACATGTGGGTCAGGATTGGGGAATGCAGTTTGTGAGGGATCTTCCGGAATCTTGCTAGTCTAATCTGGGATCTTCCTTCCCTTCCCTAGGAGGGCCACTGACTCAGGCAGCCAGCACCCACTGAGTTCCCATAATGAGCTCCCTAGGGCATCTCCTGGTCCTGCAGAAAGTGCTCACTCCCCCCCCCCCAACCATTGTCACAGGTCACCGGTCACCATGCTCCATTTCCCACAGCAGGGGCCTTTGGCACCACTGGGAGGAGGGTTTCCCCATCTCTAACTTGAGTGCTGTGCTTTATCTTGAGTCCCCAGCACCCAAATGTACATTTTGTGACTTTTAGAGCCAGTCCTCATTCAGCTCTGGGAATCCCCCAGGTTTGGCCTGAGAGTATCGAACCTCTTCTGGGAGGCGAGGTGTGGTTGTGAACGGCCCAAGGTACACTTCTCACAGAGCAGCAGCACGTCCCTTCCCTGCAAAGGCCTTGGCATTTGTTTTTGAGTTCTTGAGCCTTTCTTTTTCTTTTTTCAGCATTCCATCCTCTTCATCACTGTCAGAATGTCACTTCACTGTCATTTGCTTCTCACTGCCCCTGGCAGTTCCCTTCCTCCTAACTAGCTGCTAAAACTGTTGGGTTTGGTGTGCTCTGGATATAACCTGGCAGGGGAGGGAGGGCAGGAGGGGCTTCTTCTAAGAAAAAAAGCATGTAAGCTTTAGTGTCTTCGCTGGGGCTACCCATTCCGGCTGATCAGTGACCGTTTGATTGTTTGTTCATTTACTCACAGGCTGTGGAGACTGGAGGTTATGTTTTAATGTGGGAGAGATCACTTCAGGCCTTTCTTTGTACCTTCCCTGAGAGCTTGAGAAATACTTGCTTAATGGGACATTTGAAGAGTTTGTCTCCTTGTCCAGGGTGGGGACAGGGAGACAGAACCACTGTGGCAGTGGCTGCCACCACAGCAGCAGCAGGATGGGAGCCCACTGCTGACAAAGTGTCTGGCCTCAAATGACACCATAGCAGAGCCCGGGCACAAAATTAGCAGCCGTGTTCTGTGTATGAGGAGCCAGAGAAATGCCCACATTCAGCAGAACCACAGCAGGGACAGAAGAAGGGGTGTGGAGAAGGAAGGGCCGCCCTAGGCCTGGGCCCTTCCCTGGACAACCTGGTGCTGCTCGGTGGCTGAGGCAGAGCCTTGGGATGCTCTCTGGGGTCATGGGGGCCGTGGATGGGAAGGCAAGACCTCAAGATACCTGGAAAGGTGAACTTGAGGGCTTGCTCTACCCAACACACACACACACTCACACACACAACTATAAACACGAATATGAAATTCCCATGTGTCTAAGTACTTTTGTATTTTTCTCATGAATTCTTATCACAACCCCAGTTGGTAAGCCTGTTGTACAGATGGTCAAGAAAGGGTCAGGTTGGGCACATGAACTTGGTATGAACGTGTTCACATGGATGCTCATTGCACGCCCACTTGGATTTGATCACCGGAGTACGTCCTCCCGTACGCACGGGCCACCACTGCACACACGCAGGGGTCTTGTGGAGACACGGCACAAGCACACCCACATTGGCCTACGCAAGTGTGTGTCTTTATAGACGCGTCACCATGGACAAGAGAGAGTCCTGCCTGGTGGGTAGCCACAGCACGGACCTGCAGCAGCTTCCCGGACAAAGGCCGGTCTTTACCGTAAGTGAGGCTGTCTGCTGTCTGCTGTCTGTTTGCATTAAGGTAACAGCCCTTTGGAGAGCCAGCGCACTCTCCTTCTGCGGACCCCTCGCTGAGCGGAGGCCACAGGACCCCTCATTGCTGTCTCATTCCCCAAATACCATCTCTATGCGCCGTGAACGTCTATCATTAACTGTCTCGTACCCATCAATGCAAAAGAAGTGCGTGTTTCTCCGTTTGACTTTTTACCCAACGCCAGAGATTCCCCCACTTTGCTTTTCCCCACTCCCTTAATCCACCACCAGTGGGTTTCATGTGACCCCTTCCGTCTCCGCCTCTGACTTTAAGGTAAAAAGGAAGCTGCAAAACTGCCATTCTCCGAGGTATTTTCTCAGTCCGTTGAGATTTTGCTTCCTGGCAATGGTCAGCTATTTTTGTCTCAAATAAACTCATTAAAATTTGCTACAAGTTTGGCCATTTCTTACACTGACAATTGTGTATAACAGCATATGCTTTCGAATAAACATGCGTGGCAACACACACAATCACATGCCCGGGCTGCGCCACAGTTTTTTGCAAAAACTGGTGTCACTTCTGGCCTTCGTGACCAACTGTAGGTCAGCATCCTTGTCCCTGACCATGGCGAGGTGCTCGTACCTCTTGGCACCTACCTGTCTCAGCTGCCACACTTAACCCTGCCTGTTACCCTCACCAAATTGTTTCATCCTGCAGACTCGCAGCCCAGAGCCGCCAGTGCCTGGATCAGAGTCATCCTTTGTAAGATTTCCCAGTCTTCAAGCATAAACTCTTCAGCATGTAGCTCGCTAAGCTGGGCTTCCTGGGCCAGGAGTTCTTTGCATGATGGGTGATTTGGGGTTAGGGGCCCATGGAGGCTCGTGGACTCCAGACGTGATGTGATGCCTCACCTTGGGAGTTCTGCCCCAGGGAGGGGGGGCGAGCTTGGATCTGGGCCCCACTAGCGCACGTTGCAGGCTTCAGGCTCTGATCGCCGGCGTCCTTCTCCTTCCTCCCGTGGCCTGGGAGGGAGCATCTCAACTCCTGCAGCAACCCAGGCTGACAGCTGAGAAGTCTGCTCCTCTAATCAGTCCTGACACCAGCTTCATACTGGGAGCTCAGCTTTGACTTCCTGCCAGCGCGCCAGGACCGTAGCCTGGACCGAGACCCAGACTAGCATTAAAATCTTGGCCCCAACAGCCTTGTTTTTCCCATGGGGTGTGGCACTCCTGCTTCTCTCACTGGCGTAGGTTCCTCCTCTCTTAAAACCTGAAAATTATATTCTCTTGCCTTTGAGCTGGGTTCTATATGTTTAAAACACCTAAAAATATATTATCCAGCATAATTTTATGTGGCTGGAGGAGGATGGGAAATTTCAACTTGCATTCGACCTACCATCTGAACTTATCTCTGGGTTCCAAGTGTCTCTCAGTAAATAGTTGTTGGCTGGGTCTCTCTCCTTTCTTGTCCTCTGCTCTGCCTTTCCCCAGCTCTGGCCTCACCTCCCAGGGAGCCCACAAAGCAGCTTGGTTCAGAAAAGTCCCTGGCCCTGGCCTGTCTGGATCAGGAGAGAGACATGCTCTTCAGTTTGGGCTTCGGGGCTGGGCCTGGACCATGATTCCTCCTGGGGACTCTGTTCCACCCTGAACTCTGTTTAGGGCAGCAGGTCCCTTGGGGTGACAGAGAAGAGGCTCAGACGAAGGGCTTGAGGCTGCCAGCTGCTCTCCATTCTCGTAGCCAGACAGCTCTTGGGATCCTGAGGATGGCTCCTGTCCCCAGTCCTTTGTCTGGGAGATGACAAAGGGTCCGAAGTGGGAGACCCTGGCTCCAGGCTCTACCTAGCTGACTGTCCCCACAGATGCCTGCACCAGTCCCGGGGGGGGGTCCTATGGCAGCATGTGTTGGGGGCCGAGGGAGTCAGAAGGGCCCATCCCGTGACTCATGGACAGCAGGGCATGGCTGCACCCTTGTCTCTGCCCTCTCGGCTGTCTTTCTGCTGCGTATATGTAGTGCATGAATGAGTGTGAATGTGAGTGAGTGTGAATGCAAGTGTGTGTGTGGCTGGCTGCTGGGGTTACTGGATGTGGCTGGGGACTTCGCTGAGAGCTCCCTGCAGCACCTGATAGCCAGGGAGGCTGTCGGTAAACATATAAATATGCAGACGAGGATGAGATGGCAGCAGTTCCAATTGCTCCGAAGAGCAAGTATAGGGATCTGGGAGAGAACAGCACAGAGAGGGCCTTCATTCATGGGGCTGGGGAGGGCTGGCCTCGCTAAAGAGGTGACTTCCTAACCGAGCCCCAAAGGAGGCAGGGAAGAGCATTCCCGCAGAGGAACAGCAGGCACGAGGGCTCTGAGGGGCAGACATCTTAGGGCATTCTGGAAAGGGAAGGGAGGCCAGTGTGTGAAGGGGGCAACCTGGGAGAGGCGGCTGGGGAAGCCAGCAGGACCTTGAGAGCTGCAGAGGGAGGCAGGGCTGAGTTTGGACTTTCTTCTAAGCACAGGGTGAGCAGTGGAGGAGTTTCAGCACAGAAGGTGTGATTAGGTTTGTAACAGGTGCTCGCTCCGGTTAGCAGCCCTGCGGAGAGGATTGGCTGTACCGGTCCTGTGTAGGTCCGATGAGGAAAGTACAGGCAGAGCTCCAGGGGAAGGTGGAGGTATAAACCAACCTTTGCACTCTAATACGACAGAAGAGCCCATGAGCACTACCTGTCAGGGGAACCAGGGAGGCTTCCTGAAAGAGGTGGCATTTGAGCTGGGCTTGGGTGGTGGCGTGGTGGAGGCCAGCACTCCAGGCCTAGGGACTCACTTTGGCAAGGGCTCAGCAGCAAGGGTGCATGGGTTGGGTTTGATGAGCAGATGATGAGGAGTGACTCCCCAGGGGGTCACAAGGCCCCTTGGTGGCTGAGCCAGCACTGAGACCCTGTCTCTGATGCCCACCTGAGGCCTGGCACCAAGAACAGGCATCGAGGAAGCCCCAAAGCCCCCAGGTCAGCGGGTTCCTGAAAATCTGGCCTCTGAGCGGGTGCATTTCCCTGATTGCAGCACAGCTGGGGGATGGGGAAGAGGAAGTGTGGGCCACTGGCTAGACCCAGAGAGCCAGGAGGAGGGGCCTCTTCTAGAGCTGAGAGAAGCAGGGACGGGACCTCCCCAAAGGCGGTTCCGTGGACCCTGAGACCTTGGCCCAGACGCAGGGTAGCTGGAGGGAAGTGAGAGGTAAACCCAGCCTAGCCTGGCTGGCTGAGGCCCTCTGTCCCCCACTCTCCTGGATTGCTGAGGGCCATGGCTGTGGCCCAGCAGCTGCGGGCTGAGAGGTGAGTGCAGGGCGCTGCCCTCCCCAGGTGTCCCCACTGTTCCCAGCAGGCCTCAGGGGACAGAGGTCGGTCCTCCTACAGTCCCTTGTTAATATCAAAAGTGGAGAGGCTGGAGCTGAGTCAGAACCCAAATACTCAGAAGTGCAGACTCTTGGAACCGTTTTAAGGAAATTAAGTTGTGGTTCACCTCCCTCAGGCATGAATGAAGACTCAAGGCTCAGAGATGGGCAGTGATTGTCCCAGGGTCACACAGGAGTGGGTGGCAGAGTCTAGATGAGATCTGAGGTGATCTGTCTCCCCAAGTGGGCTCACTGCTCCACACTGTGGTCAGTAATGACTTTCTATCTTTTGTTCAAATGGAATACAGAACTTTGCTTGTTTCCCCTCTTTATCTAGAGCTAGGCCCAAATGTCACCTCCTCCAAGAAGACTTCCCTGACTAACCCCTCACTGTTCTCTGACCCCTTGCCCTATTTCTTTTTTCTGTATAGTCCTTATATCACTGTCATAGCCTTCTAGATTCATTCATATGTTTTCTTTATCACTGGCTCCACCTTTAGAACAAAGTTTGATGACGGTACAGTACTTGTCTCTTTGAATCACTGCTGTGTCCCTAGGATGTAGAACAATGCTGGTACAAACTAAATGCTCAGTAAATGCTGCCGGATGGATAAATGCGTGGATCTTTGAGTTGGAAAATGTCTGTAGAGCCTTCTTGTCCAATCCTGTCATCACACAGAGGAGAAAACAGGGGCCCAGGGAGAGGAGAGTACCTCCTTAGAACACAGGGAGCGAGTGGCCAGGCTTGCGCTCACCTCGAGGTGCTTAGGCTCGTCTCTGGCAGCATTTCTGAACGCTTCCTCCGTAGCCAGGCCTGTGTTCCAGCCTTCAGGGGCCGGAGGAATCAGGGCACGGCGCCTGCCTTCCAGCATCAGGACAGCCGGTGAAGTGAAAACCAGAGTGAGCTGACTGTGAGGAGGGGACTCAGAGGGTCGCTGGAGGTGGTTGGGCTGGTCTGGACCGATTCGGGCAGCGTAGGGCCCGTGGTGGAGCTGGCTGGAGATGGGGCCTGGGTGGGATTTCCGAAGCTTGAATGGCAGAAGGAAGGCTGGTCTGCATGTGTGTGCAGGAAGGGGCGGGAGAAGCCGATGATTCCAGGACAGATCACGAATGTCCTCAGTGAGCAACAGAGGCTGGTGCTGGGGCACTGGGCAGGGTCGTCCCCAGATTCCAGCCCCTTCTTCCCCACAAGTTCTCGTTGGCAGCTGAGTCTGACACGCAAACTCGAACCTGCAGGAAACAGCTGCTGTGGGAGGCTGCTGCGCTTCCTGTTTCTCAGGGTCAGAGAGAGGACTCCAAGAGCTGGCTGGGAGACTTTGTGTCCCTCCCTCCCACTCCCTGGTCCTTTTCACCTGCCCTTGCCCCTCAGAGGAGGATGGCCACCACCTGCAGCCCTTCATGGGGCCCCCAAGCCGAGTCCTAGGGTCACTGGCCTCCCTGTCCCTCGAGGGCCTTATTTGAAATTGGGCCCTACATTTGTTCTGTTCGAGGCCAAAGCAGAGGATCCAATGGGCGGGCGACAGAGTCCCACGGCTGGACTTTCTAAGACCCGAGTGGCCTGAGGATGGAAAGGACTACTCAGGGGTAGTGACTTTAGTTCCAACAAACATGGTTTGAGCACCTACTGTGTGCAGGAACCACGAAACCTGAACCAGCTGACGCCTAAGCGTCTTTCCAACTTTCGGCCTCACCTGCCCCAAGCTCCCAAGTGGATTTTGCATGAGTGTGTGTGAGCCCTGAGCATCCTGGCCTGTGGGGGCCCTGAGTTGGCTTCAGCTCTGAGGGGTCCTGGCTCAGTCTCCAGGGGAATGGTTATTCTAGGGGGACAGCTGGTGGGGGTCGCTGCACCCCTGCCCCACCCAGCAGGCAACCAGACCATTCCCACACTTCCCACCAGGGGACTTGCTAAAACACAGACACAGGCAGTGGCCCTTGCTGAATGCCTACTATGCACCCGGCGCAGTTCTGGGTGCTGGGGGTGCAGAGTGGTCAGGGTCCCTGCTCTCGTGGGGGTTCTCGGGCTGTGCTTCTTGCAATAGGACCTCCTGACACTCCTGGGACGTACATGCTTCTGTGGCCCCCGTTTTATAGAGGAGGGAGGAGCCAGAGCGCAGAGAAGAGTCTTCGCAAGGTCCCTGCTGGCAACTGCAGAGCCGGGATTGGAGTCCCCTCTCCCACTTGTGCCCTCCTGCTCTGCTACACACAGGTCACCTGATGCCCTCTCGTGATAGCCCCTTCTCCACCCCCACCTGCCCAGGGCGAGGCACAAGGGTCATTCGCGAGTGAGTGGGCCCTACTGGTCTCACTGGTTCCTCTCTCATTGCTTTCTCCTTCTAGCTCTGTGCTCAGATGCACTCAGAAGACCCCTTCCCACCACTGCAGATCCATGAACTTGACCCCTCTTGCAGGGCTAGGGCCTTTGGCGTTCCATGTTTCCTTTGCCTGCCATCCTTCTGGCAGCTCCTCTTTTCTCCTGCTGACCTGGTGCTGCTTCCTCTGGGAAGCCCTCCCTGACCAGTCTCAGTCTGAGTAAGCCTGGCTCTCATCCTTGCACAGCACTCCTGCTTTTCTCTCTGATGGATGGTAACCCCCATCCCAGAAGTGTCTGCTTGCCAAGCTCTCTTGCCTGCTGCTGCGCACTGAGTCTCTGAGGGGCTAGACTAATGGTCAGCTCCAGGTGCAGCTCAAAATACTGTGCGCTTTTCCTGTATAGCATCTATGCCCATTGAAGCTATGTCACTGTTTGTTTAGTGACCGGCTTCTCCACTCAGCTGAGAGACTCAGGCAGGCAGAGGCCGCATCCCAGCATGCTCAGAACAGTGTCTGAGCTACAGCAGGTGCTTGCGAGGGTTTGCTGTTATTATGACTTCAGATGGGGAGCCTGAGGCTGGGAAGGGCTGGGATTTATCTAAGTTCATGCTTCAAACCAGGGCCAGCCCAGCCTCTTCACCTACTTGGGCAAGCATATCAACCTCTCTGGGCCTCAGTGAGCACTCAGGAACTAGTGAGCCGTGGTCACTCTTACCCAACCTGCCCGATTCCCTGCTCAAGGCCTCACCCCTCTGGTTCTCGCCTGCCCCACCCCAGTCATGTTACAGAAGAAATGCCCATGAAAGGCACAGCCTCGGGGGAGAATGTGGAGGAGGAAGCCTTTCCCAAGGGTGTTACCGTAAGGGCATGTGTGGAAAGTGAGTGGGGAGGTCGGTTGCCAGTGGCTACTAACTCACTCTGGGCGTGGTGGGGATTTCCTCTGCCTGCCCTCTGCCACCCTGAGTCACCTCCCGATGGCAGCCTCCTGTGTCCTGCAGTAGCCCAAGACCCCAAGCAGCCCAGGTCACATGGGGAAACAGCAGGGGCTGGGACTGGCTGTGCAGACTTGGAAACCGGTGTCCCCTGAAGTCCCAAGCAGCTCGGAGGCTTTGGCCGTGGCAGCCCCTGTCCCCCAGCCCCCACCCCGTTTCCCAGTTGCTGCAGCAGTAGAGTCACACTTGCTCCTAGTTTCCTTGTGTGTCCACAGGTGGGTGGCCGCTCCCACGTCCTAGGCTGTCTGAGTGCTCTTCCTCCACCTGTTTCAGCCCCTCCCTCTGCTCACTGCTCTTCTCTGGGTGTCTTAGCCACCGTCACAGGCAGATGGTTCTCACCTCTCCCACCGCCTCTGAGAGGCCCCCAACGCCACACACCAGCTTTTTCCGTACCTCGACCTGCATGCCTGAGAGGCCTCCCGAACTGGCCTGAGGGAAACTGAGTCCATCCACTCTGCTCCCCAACCACCCATCCTCAGGAATGGCTGGCAAACTGGCAGTGTGTCCACCGAAGATGCATAAGGCTGCTGGGAACAGAGGAACTGATATTAGCATAAACAAACAGGGGTTTGCTTTTTCAAATAACAAGAAGTTCAGGGTTCTGCAGTCACAGCTGGTTCTGCAGCTCAGTGACTTCAGGGCCAGCGTTGCAGAGATTCCTTTGGTCTTCCTCATGTTTTTGCCTCATGGATGCAGTGTGGCTGCTGCAGGTCCGGGTGTCACACCTGCTTTTAAGGCAGGCAGAAGGCAGAAGGGAGGACACTGTGCTGGCTTTATCCATCTCTCCGGATCAGGAATGCAAACCCTCTCCCTTGCATGGTTCAGAGAGCTTGGGGCTGCCCACCACCCTGTGTGGCTCTGCGGGAGCTTGGGGGTGCTTCTGGGAGGAGTAGTCACCAGCACGGGACACTAGGAAGGTGGTCACCTTGGCGGAACCGGGGCTGCACAGCTGGTTTCTGCCCCTTGCTGCTGCCACCAGGCCAGCTTCCTGGCTTGGCTAGGCCACAGTGTCTGGCCCAGGTTCTGTGCTGCTGGGGCATGGGCATGGTGGAAGGTTTGGGGGTCCTTTGCTGCTTGTCTGCCTTGAGTCTGCATTCCGGGGCCTGAGTGGCTGGTGGGCATGGAGGAGAACTGCTTGCCAGACTCCCTGGGTCTCTCCTGTGCACGTACCGATGGTTGGTGAGCCAAGAAATAGAAAAGTTTCAAAAAGGAGAAGGAAAGGACAAGAAAAGTACATTGATGTGGCTGACAAAAACGCCTGTCCTTGGAAAAGGTTCCATGAGAGACAAGGCAAAGGAAGAAGAGCTGAGGGAAAACAAGGAGGCAAAGGACCCCCACCTCAGGGACAGCTCTGCGCCCTCCCTGGAGTCTGCCCCCTGCCCACGGAAGCAGGTGCCAGCTGGGACGTGCATAGCGCTGATGGTGAGATCAGGCGGGCATAGCTCCAGGGATGATCACATGTGAATGGTGGCTCAGAAAATGCAGGCATGCCAGCTGCTCAAATCCACCTTGCGTGCAAGAGGTGTGCCAGCCCAAACAATAACCCAGGGATGGGGAGAGGTCACCGCTGGCCAGTTGGAGCTGGTGCATCACAAGGGTCGCCAGCTTCCTATGCCCCACCAGGGCCAGCACATCGGGGAAGAGGACTTCCCAGGCTCAGAGCAAGAGGTGGTTTCCCCAGCTGGGCACAGACCTCTGCCGTCACCCCCAGCACAGGAGGCCTATGGAGATTATGGCTCTGAGATCAGATACGCCAACGCTGGTGGCCAGGGTTATGGTTCCTATGCTAACAGCTGCAGCACCCAGCTCAGAGGGGTGCTGGTTACTATGGCTGTGGACAGGGACTCAGTGATGAGACATACAATTCCTATGGACGGAGGAGCAGACTAACTCAAGACACCAGGCACCGCCAGCCAGGACAGCGAAGGGCATCTGCAGAGACGAGCCACGGGGCCGGTAGTGAGTGTACCATCGGAGGCTGCGAAATGGCCAGTCTCCACCAACCCTGTACTCCTATACTGTTCAAAGCATTTTTTCTATGAATAATCCCTTTTCAAATAAATCAGAATGCTTAAAATCTGAATGGATGGAACTTAAAACTACTTTGTGGAAACATCAATCTGGGCAGAAAGAAAAGAAAAAAGAGGTAAAATTTTGTTATTTCCAGTCTGTATATGAAAAAAATAGGTTACCAAAAGGAAAATAATGACTTTGATTAACTAGTGTTAAACAAAAAATAGGTTTACTAAATAAGTTCATTCATCCTTTAACATAAGCCTCATCTTTCATTTTAAAGGTTTCCATAGAATTTGGTTATTTTACCTTTCAGACACATGCTAGCTCTTTTTTTTCCTCTTGCCAACCCACATAAAAAGGGAAGCCAATTACAAGGGCAAATAATGTGGTATTCTTTTGAAACTCAAGTCTTGAAATGTTCTGTAGTGTTACCCAGTTTCCTCTTGTTTGCTACTAAATAAATTTTGAAAGAAAAAAAATAACACTCTCTGAGAGGCCCCTGAGCAGATTCCTTCTTAGGTCTCATTGGCCAAACTGGTCACATGGCCACTCTTAGCTGCAAAAGAGGCTGGGAGACAGGAATGGGATCTTTATGTTTGGCTCAGCCCAATCACGGTGTATCACCTCGGAACTAGGCCTCTTGCCATCGTCAACGAAATTGGAGCCTGATTAGCAGGAAAAAAATGCAACACAACAAATGAAACAGTGTTTGCTGAGAGTGGTATCCCCCGTTCCTGTCTTTTCCTCCTGTCCCTGCCTGCTCTGTGTCATCACATCGTCTCTCAGCGGGAGCACCTCAGAGCCTCCCAGTGGTACTCTGTCCCTTCAAGCCTCTGCCCTCTTTTCCTTCTCCACACAGCTGCCTGCGGTGGCCGCCTATAGCTGGGGTCATATTGCGTTTTCACTCTCTTCCAAAGGCTGGCGTGGCTCCCTGTTGCTTACAGAACTTCCTTAGCTCAGCACCCGAGACCTTCCTCCACCTGGCCTTATCTGCCTGCTCAGTCTCCAATCTCATCCGACCGTTCCTCAGGCCTTGGAACCTTAACATACGCTGTTCCCTCTGCCTGGAAGGGCCTTCGCACATGTCCTACCTGGAGGATTCCAGGTCTTTCTAGACCTGGCTCAAATGTTACCTCCTCTATGAATCTCCCCAGCCTGGGCACAATTAGCCATTCTCTCAGTGGAGCACGTGTTGGCCTTGTTCACCCTGGTGACCCGGGGCCAGGAACAGGGTCCAAGGCAGAGGAGGTACTCGCAGCAGTGGTCCTGGCTGGGCCATGCAGTCGCAGGTGGTGTGAGACTGTCACACACACGGCTGTGGCTCTGTGGCCCCATCGCCAGATGCCTCCACCCTGAGGTCCGATCTGTGTGTGCTGGCCTGGCCCGGGGAGGGGTGCTGAGTGAGGGATGCCTGACACACCCTGGGCTCACGTCGCCCACTGCTTCACGCCCAGCGGGCCCCCCCAACAGATCAGGGTGATAACCAGGGTGTCTTTGCCTCCCACCTCTTGCAGTGACTTTCAGCAGCTTCCTGATGATGTCGCCATCTCAGCCAACATCGCTGACATCGAGGAGAAGAGGGGCTTCACCAGCCACTTTGTAAGAGAGACCCCTGGACCTTCCCCCTCTAACCCCTGAACCTTCGACTCTCCCATCTTTTAACTTCCCCCCAGCAGTTCTCAGTAGGGTGAATCTGCCCTCCAGGGGACAGCAGCAGCATGTACCTTCGGGCGGTTTTGATTATTACCACTTGGGGCAGGAGTGCTGCGGACACCCAGGGAGCGGGAGGAAGCCCTGGGAGGCTGCCTCACGAGCTGCATGCCCGGGACTGCCCCCAGCAAGGCCTGTCCTGCTGAGGCTGAGAAACCCTGTTTAACCCCAGGCCCTCAGCCCCTCCTGCTCTCCGTCCCTGGCTTCCGAGGTCCCACCCCTGGCCTCTGTCCTAGGTTTTTGTCATTGAGGTGAAGACAAAAGGGGGCTCCAAGTACCTTATCTACCGCCGCTACCGCCAGTTCTACGCCTTGCAGAGCAAGCTGGAGGAGCGGTACGGGCCGGACAGCAAGAGCAGCACCCTGACCTGCAGCCTGCCCACCCTCCCAGGTAGGCCGGTCCCAGTCCTGCTGTGGGCAGAGTGGACAGAACTGTCCATCGGCTCTCCTGCCAGCTCTGCTGATGCAGTTCGGCCGGCCTGCCCCAGCCCACGTGAAAAGCACCCACTGAGTCCATGCCCCCCTCCCAGTAGTCACTGGCTGCCTTCTCGCTCTCCTGCCTCATAGCCCTTGACTTCCTATGACCCACTGACCTTTAGGGCATCCACCATCCACCAGCGATCATGGCCATAGTGTGGGGCACGTGAGCACCGGCCTCACCCCCTGAGTCAGGCCTTCTGTGTCTCCCTAGTTAAACACACAGACACCTTCCAGCCCTCCCTCTGGCTGCTCCATGAGAATTGCCCTCTACCTCTCCAGTCCTGGCCCCCACCGGCCTCATGGGACCTCCCTTCCCCGCTCTGCTGGGAGCCTGTGCGTGTCACACCTGTGCTTCTGGATAGTCCCATCACCTGTTGCCCCCTGGCCTTCCTCCCCAACTCGAGCCTAACCCGAACCTTGGACAGGCCTGAACCTCCCACCTCTCAGTCCTGCCCACTTGAGCCCTGCAGGAGAGACCCCCACCCCCGTGTTCCCGAGGTCCCTCCAGGCCCTGCAGCCACATGCAAGTATCTGTCCCCCAGACCCAGAGCCCTTCTTACCCTTCCCTTCTTCAAGCTCAAAACCCACCTCTACCAGCTCTTACTTTCTCTGTCTGGGCAAATGCCATGGTTCTGCCTCACCCAGCCCCAGGAGGAGCTGACGCCGGCCCCCAGTGGCTCCTGGCTTCTCTTGTCCTCCTTGGGAGCTGGATTTGTTTGCACCTGCTGCTTCCCCCTCTCTGGGCTGCAGAGGAAGGAGGGTCTCTCCTGCTTGCATCTGATGCCCCCTGCCTTTAGGGGCTCCCCATGACAGCTTGTCCTGCATGCTCCCTGTATGCGCACTTTCTCCTTTTGGCCTCGACTCCACCACATTTCTACGCAGGCTCAGCCCTCTTCCACCTCTGAATAGACATGGGCCACAGGTAAGCATTCTTGCGACCAGCCTCCTCGAGCCCCAAGAATCTTCAGAGATCTCTTTTCCTTCCTTTCACAATAAATCTTTGGTCACTCTCTCCCCTTCTCATCTCCCACCTGCTCCCCGACCCACCGCCTGGGTTTCCGCTCTTCCTGCTGCACTGTGCTCCCTCTGCACTGTGCTCCCTGCAGGATGGTGGCCCGTGACCTGTTAACTCCGACACAGCTCAGGCCTCGTCTTCGTTGTCTTGTCCCCTTTTCCAGGAAGCTCTCTCCAAGCTTCTGTGACACCGGCATCTGCCAGCGCCCTTTCTGCCTCACTGGTAGCTCCTCCAATGTCTCCTTATAGATCCCCAGCTCTGGTGGGGCAGGGGGGCGGGTCTCTAGGTAGGCAGTCCCACCGGAGCCCCACCCAAGGCTCCTGGAGAGGACATTTGTCTCTGGTCGGCCACCCCTCACACTCCAGCTCACACTGTTTCCCGCCCCCCTCCCCCAAACACTCCATCTTGCTTTTAAAGAAAGATTCATTCATCCACTCAACAAATATTTGTGGATTTGGGCAACATTCTAGACCCAATTGGTTCTTATTTTGGTGGCATTTTGGAAGTCATGCGGTATTTCAGATATCCTGATGCCCAAGGCCCAGCCCCAGTCATTCTGATCCAATCGCTCTGGAGTGAGTCCAACACAGTGAGGGTTTGGGGCTCCTTGGGTGACTTGAATGTACAGCCACAGTGAAGAGGACCCAGCTGTGAGCAAAGCAGTGACCCTGCCCTCTTGGAGCTGAGAATCCTGTGTGTGCGGGGGTGGGGGTGCAGTTAGGCAACACAAGAACCACCCAAATAAGGAAAACATCAGCTGGCAAGCGATGCTGCAGCTCAGGGAGCGCACGCTGGGTGGTGGGTGGTACAGAGAGGCCACCTCGGTGTGTGGAAAGGTGAGGGGAGAAGCCCAGACCAGCGGGGAGACACGCTTTGCTTCTCCTCAGCCAAAGTCTACGTGGGCGTGAAACATGAGATAGCTGAGATGCGGATACCTGCCCTCAACGCCTACATGAAGGTAACTGCGGGGCGTACCACCAGGGCGCCTGGGAGGAGGGGGGCGGTTGGGGGCGGAGAGGAGCCCAGGGACTACCTCTGAGCATAGCTTTGGGACATGGGGCTGGTTCTCTCGCTCTGATGGACTGCACCTTCAATCCTTAAAGGCCTGGCCTGCGGGGAGAAGCAGGATGAGTTCTCAGGGCTCCAGGTGGGGGGGCAGGGCAGGGGGAGGGCACAGGAGCAATGGGGAAGGTACAAGGAACCACACTTTGAATCAACAAATACAAGGTCAGTGCCGGGGTGTTCTGATAGGGCGGTGGACGGGATCTGGTGCCTGCCCAGAGGAATAGTCAGGTGGGTCATGACATCATAAAGAGACTTGACGTATATAGCAGAGGAACAAGGGACCAGGGCCCCAGCTCTGTCACACAGCACCTTTGCCTGAGCTGGAGAAAGGCCCCCTTGTCAGGGCTCAGGCTGGATATTAGTTGCATTCATGGGCCTTGGCTTGGTGCCCTTCCATGTTCCCCAACTTATAAACTGTCTGCATCCTTAGGAGGTGGGGGAGACTGAGGAAGGAGCATCTTAAAGGCAGAAGCCAGGCTGGTCAGAAAAGGCCTTTCATCCAACAGAGCTAGGCCAGAAAGGGACAATGTTCCTTGTGTGGTAGTGAGCACCCCATCATTAGAGGCATACAAGCCATGGCTTGCTGGCAACCTCAAGAAACTGGAGAAGCCCCTGGCTGGTGTGGTTCAGTGGACTGAGAGTCTAACCAAAGGGTTGCAGGTTCAATTCCCAGTCTAGGGCGTGTAACTGAGTTGCAGGCCAGGTCTTGGTAGGGGGTGCACAAAGGGCAACCACACACTGATGTTTCTCTCCCTCTCTTCCTCCCTTCCCCTATCTAAAAATAAAAAAAAAAAAAATCTTTAAATAGAAAAGAAACTGGAGAAGGGATCCCTCCTTAGAGCCCAGCGGCATGCTCACAGACAGGAGGGCTCACCTCCTCTCCGCTCTCACCACTGAAAAGCACCAAGCTAGGAGTCTCTTTGGTCTTTGCCCTGGCATCGACTGTCTCAGTGATTTGGGGCGAGCTGCCTGTCCTCTCTGGGCCTTGGTTTTCCCTCTTATGAAATAGGGCAGCGCAGCCAGCTCTCCGGTCTCATAGGAGTGGCCTTGGAATCTGTGGAGAAAAAGACATGAAAGGCTTTGGGAACTGTGAACCTCATGCAGTAAAGGGTAGGAGGGGTGCAGAGGACGTGGGAGGAGGGAGCAGATGGCCAACCTGTCCTCTCTGGTGGCCACAGGAACCAGCACTGGAGGCATCCTCTCTCAAGGGGGCGCTGTGACAGCTGCTCCCATGGGGTGGCTGGAAGTCCCACCCTCCTCTGAAAGAGCTGGAAGAGGAGTGTGTGCTCCGTGGGGGGAGAGAAGAGGCTGCAGAGCTGGGGCTCTCCATCCCACACCTGGCCTCAGCAGCCAGCAGCAGGGAGGGCCCCATCTCTGCCTATCCGTGTCCAACTTGATTCCTCAAGCCCAGAGGTCAACCAGTGCAGGGATCTGCTATAGTAACCATATCCTGTGCTTGCACACCTGCAGAGACGGGGAGCTCACTACCATTCCTCCCTGACCTAGGCTGCTTGTCCCATTGCTGGATAGCTATTAGGAAAGCCCGCACCCACTGCTCTCACCTCTGGCCTGATGAAGAATGTGGGTCATGTGATAATGACAATGCCCTGGACCTACGTGGGGCACTCTGCCTAGCAACAGGGAGGCTCTAGGCGTGTGCTTGGCAGGTGAATGAATGGGCTTATTTATTGATAATTCCTGCAATAATGTGTGCATTAGATATTATTATTCCTATTTTGAAATGAGGAAAGGAGGCACAGAGAGGCAGAGTCACTCACTCAGTGTCTCAGAGCAGCTAGGTAGGAGGGATGGGATTTGAACACACATCCCTGAGCCACTAGGGTTGTGCTCTTACCCACAGTGTTGTGTTGTAATACAAATAACAGCTACAATGGTGATATCTCACTTGGCCACTTTAGATGCGCAGTGCCATTCTAAGTGTTGTGCACATACTTAAGTATTTATTCCTTACACAAGTCCCCAGGGGAGACACTGTTATCACCCCCACTTCATGAATGGGCATATGGAGGCCCAGGCTCATGCAGCCGGCAAGTGGCAGAGCTGGAGCCCGAGCCCCGGGCAGCCTGGCTCTGCGCCTGGGCCCCCCAGCCCTCCCCTGCAACAGCTGTGTCTTTCTCAGACTCCACCTTCCCAGTCCCACAGCAACGGAGTTCCTGGCTCCTCCCGCCTTGCTGCCTCTGTGGATTTCTGAGGGGGTCTGGGTGCAGGCTGCCTGCAGGGCTTCAGCACGCAGAACTATAACCACAGGGCTCCTGGGGGCCCATATGGTGTGTGGCTGAGGGTGCGGACCTGCGTGGTGTGCATCGTGGGACCCTGCCAGGTCCTGGGTCCTAGCGCCTCACGGTCTTTGCATTGGGGTGGTATAACCAGCCTGGGATCAAGTAAGGGTGCTGATCCCACCACATTCTAGCCCTGCCAAGCCTCAGTTTCCCCAATTGTGGTATGAGATAAAGTTTTTAGGCCAGAATATCACCAATTGTTGTTCATCTGGGTTATTTGGGTTATTCCTCCCCCATTACTCCATCCCTCACATGGAGCTAAGGGATGGGCCTTGGTGGCGGTTGGTCCTGAGGACTCCAGCTTTGTCACTTACTATCCTGTGTGGCCTCAGGCAGGTCCCTTCCACCTTTGTGACCCTGATTGGCAAGTCACCAGGGGATGGAGTGAGGTCACACGGTGCGTCACTGAGGTCAATGCTGGGCAGCCGCCATCACACCACATCACCTGGCACTCCCTCTAATGCCGTGTCTGCAGGCTTTTTGGTCTTTTCCAAATGAGCTCTTCTCAAGTCAATTGTCCCTTCTTGACCTCGAACCCAGGAGCAAAGCTTGGGAGATGTTACCTTAGTCTACTGAAATTGTTAAAACATCCCTTGTTTTTGTTGCCAGGCAGAGAAGAGGGGTTCAGTGTGGGGCCGAGGGATGGGGCAGCTGGGGAGGGATGTCCAGACCCTTCTGCTGACCGCCCGCCCGCCCCGTCCTCTCGCCCAAATGCAGGGCCTCCTCAGCCTGCCCATCTGGGTGCTGATGGACGAAGACGTCCGGATCTTCTTTTATCAGTCACCGTACGACTCGGAGCAGGTGCCCCAGGCTCTCCGCCGACTCCGCCCACGCACCCGGAAAGTGTGAGTGCTGGTCTCTGGGGGCCACAGCCAGGGCCCCTTCTCCTAAGCAGGTGCTCCAGCTCCCTCTTTTCCCAGGAGGAAAGGAAGGAGAAGAGATCAGTTCTGTCCCACAGGAAATAACCACTGAAACTCCAGGCCACTGAAATGGTGTTGGGGGCCCAAAGGCAAGCTTGCTGCTGCCGGGAGTCCCGGGGCAGTGCTCCTGGGCCCCGACCTCCCCACCTGCTCCCCCTCCTTCCTCCAGCCAGCACCTCTGGCTGCCCAGCCGTCTCTTCTGAGCACCCAGACAAGAATTCATCCCAGCCACATGGCCACCCTGGGCCCTGGAGCAGGGTGTGTTCCTTCTCCAAGCCTGTGTCCTCAGCTGCGATGTTAGGATAGTCACACGACTGACTTCAGCAGCTGGGTGTAGGGAGTAGAAGGAAGAACAGGTGTGAAGCATCTGGCAGGTTATGGCACTAAGTGGATGTCCCCATCCCCTCCTCTCTCAGCTTCTGCTTCCTGGTCCACAAAGGGGGTGCGATCTCCCCTCCAGGGGCTGTGAGAACCAAGGTGGGTTGCGGGCCGAGTGTGATGCCCACAGGAGCAATTGTATCTGCATTTTTAACATCCTCTCCCTCCCTCCTTTCTGGCCTCTAGCTCAGAAGCAGAGAGCTGGGCCTGAGAGAACCAGGGGGCTGACAGCCCCTCTTTTCTCTCCACAGCAAGAGCGAGTCCCCTCAAGGTGCTGCCTTAGAACGCCTGGAAGCTCCGAGAGCAGAGGTACCTGCAGGCCTGCTCCTCCCCCTCCCCTCTGAGCCCTTCCTGCTGGGCATTGGCTGGTGTCTAGGACTGGGTGCTGCCAGAGACGCAGCCTGAGCCTTGGATGCCGAGGACCCCAGCCCAGCTGAGAGGGGGGTGACGTTGAGCACACAGAAGTAGAAGAGAAGGTGTCTGCCCACCACCCATTCAGCCAGCTTTCCTGGCCCCTCTGGCCAGCCCTGCTTGGGGACGAGCACCTTGGAGGTGACTCAGACAAGCCCTGTCCCCTAGGAGCCCACGACTCTCTGAGGACATACACATAAAGACATGCATTTCAGGTCCGGTGTGGTCAGCGACTGGGGGTTATGGGAGTGCCAGAGCCCACACAGGCCTGGGGGGACAGGGAAGGTGCTGGGTCCAGGGAGGCTGGCTCCTTCCCTCCCATCCTCATCGCAGCTGTGGAAGGAGCACCCACTCTGGAGTCAGGGAGACCTGGGTTCTAATCTCAGCTCCTCTGATGACTAGTAGAGTGGCCTCAAACAAGTCACTTATTCTTCCTGAGACTCAGTTTTCTCACCTGTTAAATGGGACATCAAAGTAAGCACTTTAGTGGGAACTCAGTGGATGTTCCTTTCTCCTGCCTTACCACACTCTTCTCTCCAGGCCCTGTTTGACTTCACTGGGAACAGCAAACTGGAGCTGAATTTGAAAGCTGGAGATGTGATCTTCCTTCTCAGTCGGGTCAACAAAGACTGGCTAGAGGTAAGTTTGGAGGTGAGGGTAGAGGTGAGGAGGGGGGTGAGGAGGGAGGTGAGGGTGGAGGTGAGGGTGGAGGTGAGGGTGGAGGTGAGG